>VXBI01003858.1:0-119409 GCA_013397375.1 Toxostoma redivivum | reverse complement strand
CTCAGTTAATCTTTTTTTTTTTTCGTCTTCACTCCTCTCAAAGAAAATGGGATTCGTGTCTCCCTTCAGTCCCTCTGGGCTCTGCTTTGCCAGCTCTGACAATCCAGTCGCAGCGCAAGCTGACCCGCGGTGGCCAGATTCCCAAATAACCTCTCACTCTCCCCTCCAAGTGCTGGAGAAAGGAGGGGGGGCAGGTTGGATGCTCCACCGTAGCCTCGGCTGGCTGTAAACACAGAGAATCTCTCTGTCTCTCTCCTGCAGCTCCAACTAAATGCGACTGTACTTAAACAAGCAATGCCTTATAGGACAGCGCTCAGAGCAGAACAGATCCCACCTCTGCCACCTAGTGTTGCAAGCCAGCTCATTTATTTCGTTTTTATATATAAAAATATATATACGTTATGCTATAGAAATATGGTTCCCTCATTCCTCTACAAATGTATCTCTTGGATCACAGTCCATGAGCCATTCTGGGCTCAAGAGTCCCTGAGGTTCCAGCTCCAGTGCACACAAGGAGGCTATTCAGCAAAGGAATATTCCTCATCGCCACAACAAGAGGCACGGCAGGGCAGGTTTGGTTTCTCAGCAGAGTTCTGGTTGACAAATTCTGAAGCAAGGGTCTCTCTGATGCTAGTGCCACTGCCGGGCAGTGCACAGGGGCCAGAGGGAGATTCAGACGCACCGACTGTAATTACAGAGCTGCCAAGGCCTCTAGGAAAAAACAGCAAGCATCAGTCTGCATTAATCTTTGCTGGATCTCCTGTGACTTCTATGCAATTTCAGAGGGACCAGAAAGAATCCTTCTGTAAGGGAAATACAGACTGAAAAAGCAATCATTTGCTCACAGAAGGCTTCCCCCACTACCCTTTTCCTTTCAAATACAGGTTCCTGCTGCCATATGGAGCACAAACTTTTTTTCCCAAGGAGTAATTGGCTCCCTTAGTTCTATTTCCCCCTCAAATCATTGCCTCCAGTTAGAGGAACACCAGTAAGGAAGTACTGCTTAACATTCACACAGAGCTTTTCATCAGTCACTCTCCAGGCATTTCACAAAGGGTGTCCTTTCTCAGCTAGGGATGTGGAGGTAGTGTGAGTGCACAGCTTCTGAGGCCAGTCCCTGAGACACAGTGTGACAGCCTAGCTGGACTGCCTAGCCAGCTGTGTGGCCCCTCTTCAGGCCACATTGTGCCCTTCATTGTGGTCACCAGGCAGCTTATGAGATGCCAACACTAAAGGACACGATTTTTCAATTTACACATTGAGGGGGTGGGTGAGCAAAGGTGAGTGTCCACATGTAGGAAAGGTCTGTAGGATTCTCATCACTAATGATGCCATTCCAGAAGTGTTTCTTATTAGACTGCTGCAGAGCAAGCTGTTCTGTGAACAGAATGCATCAAGCCTACGTCCCGGTGGGTTCCTGTCTGCTGTCTCAAAAATCCCCCTGCTCTAATAAAAGCCAGAACCCATCATACCCCCTGTGACATCTCCTGTAGGAAGAAGAAATCCATATGGCTAGTCTTCCTTTCTAGTGGACCAAAATAAAAGACAAAACGCAAGACACCACTTGCCTTAGCCTGGTTGGCTACTGCCATGTACCATCTATGTAATTCTTGGGTTTTCCACTATGAAAGGAGTGGAGCATTACCTGATTACCAGTTTTTCAGAGACATACAGGAATAA
The DNA here is from genome assembly GCA_013397375.1 of Toxostoma redivivum. Lineage (NCBI taxonomy): Eukaryota > Metazoa > Chordata > Aves > Passeriformes > Mimidae > Toxostoma > Toxostoma redivivum. Next base: position 117,729 of record VXBI01003858.1, on the reverse strand, counting down.
GTTACTTTTTATCCTTCTGCTCTCTTTTAAATGTGGTTGAATTTGGTTGCACTGAAAAGTTATTAGGAGGTAGAACATATGGACGAACAGATACACATGTACTATCAGCTAGGCTTCACTTCCCAAGGAAACCAAACCAAAAATATTAAAGTGGACTAAAGTCAACTGGCTCTAGTCAATAAGCAGCATGCTTCTTTTTTGTGGTTTCCACTTCGGGTGGTTTTCATGCTCCGATACTGTATTGGGTCTGCATGGCAAGGTTTTGGTAGGAGGGTGCTTTTGTGAGAAGCTGTCAGAAGCTTCCTCTGTGTCTGACAGTGCCAAGGCCAGACAGCTGTGAGACAAACCCACTGCAGGTCAAACTGAGTGTACCATCAGCAATGGTAGTAACACTTCTGGGATAATGTATTTAAGAAGGAGGTGGAAGCTGTGCAACAGCAGCCAGGAGAGAGGAGTGAGAATATGTGAGAGAAATAACCTGGTAGACACCAAGGTTGGTGGAGAAGGACAGGGAGGAAGTGCTACACACTAGATACTGGAGCAGAGATTCCCCTGCAGCCTGGGATGACAACCATGGAGGTTCAGGATAGATAGTTATCCACCTGCAGCCCACGGAGGACCCCTTGCTGGAGGTGGTAGGTGCCTGAAGGAGGCTGTGACCCCATGGGAAGCCCACACTGGAGCAGAGTCCTGGCAGGACCTGTGGCACTGTGGAGAGAGGAACCCACTCTGGAGCAGGTTTGCTGGCAGGACTTGAGACCCTGTGGGGAATCTGCACAGGAGCAGTTAATGAAGAGCTGTGGACTGTGGGAGTCCAATATGACTGCAATATGAGTCATATTGGAGAAGCTCATGGAGACTGTCGCCTGTGGGAGGGACCCCACACTGGAGCAGAAGAGTGTGAGGATCCTCCCTCAGAGGCAAGAGGAGCAGCAGAGACAACTGTGATGAAGTGATCTTTGGCCCCATTCCCTGTTCCTCTGCACCAATGCAAGGGAGGAGGGAGAGAAAATGAAGAATGAAGTTAAGCACAGAATGAAGGGAGGAGTGTGGGAAAGACATTTTAAGATTTGGGTTAACTTTTCATTATCCTGCTTTGATTTCATTGGTAACAAATTAAATTATTTTTCCAAAGTTGAAATTATTTTGCCTCTAACTGTACTTGGGGAGTGATCTCCTCTGTCCTTATCTTGACCCACAAGCTTTCCGCTGTACTTTTTATTCCCCTGTCCAGCTGAGGAGGGGTGTTGGAGCAACTTTGGTGAGCACCTGGAGGCCAGTCAGCATCAAACCACCACAGATAGCAAGAGAGCATGGTCAGAAAGAGAGCACTGTCAAAAATAAACTTGGCACTGAAGATACATTTGGAACTTAGCATGCCAAAATCAAGTGGTGGCAATCAGTTTGTAGGCTTGGAGTAGGAGATTTTGGGGTTTTTTGCAGAAACTCTCACAAACATCTAGCTCAGGTTCAGGAACCAGCTAGGCCAGCACCTTAATACTACACTCTATACATTTCTGACACACGACTGGTCATGTGCTCAGCATTCCTTTGTTCATTTGCCCTATACCTTTGTGATCCATTATCTCAGCACTCACCATCTACATCTGATATAATATACAGCACTAGATGCATTTGTAGTTTCACAAATCTCCTCAGTTCCCATATATAGCACCAAAAATTCTCATGTTACCTATTTCAACTTCCCAGCTACCCACAGGCATATACATAAACTCATCTCCCGCCTGCCCAACACATAATCCTGTAGGGTCCCACAGCCTTCCCAGTTAAACCGAATCATCACGCAACGATTCAAAGTTTCCTTTACCTTCAGATCCCATGGATGATCCCATAACATGCAGCTCTCAAGCACATGACCATCTCAGACTGTGGACAAGAATATGCCATAGTCTGAAAAAAAAAATTTAAATCAACCCTCCTTCCGTGTAAGTTATTTCCATGTCCAATAGCAACTAGCCTTGCTAAAAATTTGTCCCCTTCTGTAGGCCCCCTTTAAGTACTGAAATGCCACAACATTTATTGTAACACTTATGATAGCAATTTATTTTGATTCCAGTAACATTACTTTTGGTAATAAGTAATAATAAATAATATCAGAACTGTATCTCTGCTCCATAAATTCTATAGGGATGTAAGATGATGCTGAACCCAGTGTTGTTCCCATCCAAAATAGGCAGTGATAGTTACAAGTCCCGAGAAAAGACAAAAAGGAAGCAGCACTCTCTCAGGCAGCAACATCTTACACTTCCCTGGAGAAGTTGGCATGACTGAAGGGAGAAGCAGCTATTTCTTATAACGTATTTGGCACACTCCTAACCTTCAAAAACATTCAGGACTGGATTTTGGCTCCCTTGCTCATGCTGATTCATACCAATGGGCTTACTTGGGACATCAGACTGCTAAATATGAGCAGGAGTATCAGATTCTGTGGGTTGAAATTCTCTGGGATTGGTCTCCGACCAAAATTGAGTCCATTTTCCTCTAGGCAAATCTCTCAGCTACCTACATATTGTGAGGGCAAAATCTGAATCAAGAATTGCACTCAACTCTACCTAAATCCCCCAAACATTACGAAGAAAAAACAACACCACCAAAACAACCAACCAAACCCCAAACACGCAGCACTCCTTGTTCTTCAGTCCTTTCTTTTTAAATTACTGCAATCCTCCCACTTCACCCAGTATTCAAATGCCAAATGAGCCAATGAAATATCAGCAGTAGAACAGCACATCTACAATCCTGTATTTAAAAAAAAAAAAAAAGAGGTTGAATTCTGACAGAGCTTTTACTGATTAAAAGCCAGCTACTTTTAATGCATAAAGTGTTTCATTAGGGCTGAGTGAATGGATTTAGATGCACCGAGCATGGATGCTTGTCCATTTTGTAATAAATAAATGTCCTTTGTGCTATTAACTGTTTAAGCTCTCACACTTTCATTTCTATTTCATCTTAGCTTTAGTCACTTCAAGCAATATCAATATTAACTTGATTGTGCAGCACACACATAATATTTCTCTTCCAAGTTTCTATCCTGAACCTACCATTAAATACTTCTCCAACAGGCACGCTAAAGTTGATGGAGGAATTTTTAACTTTTCCATTACAGATTATTTTAAATTACTGTTATTTAACTGTGCAAATGTAATGTTGCATTAACAAAAGGCTTAGTAGTTTTTTAACTGTAATAGAAATAGTATTGGAAACACAGTTGGCCATGCAAATTTTGCAGGGTTTACATAAGAGAATGAGCATTCCTGAAATTGTAAGTTGAGAAAGCTTGGTAAAGTGAGCAAAAGACAAGAGCCATAGATTACCCAGAAGTGGTTTTTTATGTGTCCTGTATGTCTGTCTCTGACATATGTGTATTACTACTTGTTTTATTGAGTGTTCTATCTGTGGGTTTCATGTCATGGCTTTGGACTAGTGCATCTATGATAAATAGTGCATTTCAGTGTGATTTAGAAGAGTGTCATGGCATGTGCTGCACGTGATCTTGGGAGAGGGGGTGGAAGGAGATGTTCTGTCTGCAAGAAATACTCATTTGTCATATGGTTCTGTGAAACTCACCACTGTCCAAGGTCAAGGACTGCAGTGTCCAGAAATGTGAGTTCTCTTAGACGGGATGCAAGGGCCTCAAGACCATGATAAATAGTCTCACACCTGATTAAGCTCCTTTATTTAGACTGAGAAAGCAGCATTTGTGCTTCTCATTTGCCTCCAGCTGGTCATTTAAGAGAAGCCAACCCTACTCAAACCACACTTTCCACCTGTTCTTGCCTTTCTGCCACTCTTTATGCTCCTCATCTCTATTCCCACCTCGTCCCTCTCTCAGCTTCTTGCACCCACCACTACCCTTCCTGTCTCTTTTCTTCTCTTCTGTCTTCCTGTGAAACTCATCAAATAAGACAGTGTCTTTTTGAGGCTTCTTGAAGGAGAAGATTTTCCATTAGGGGTTCCACAAGACTCCAAGCTGAAAGTAGCTTTTTTTTTAACAAATAAATGCCAGGCCAGCAACTGTGGAAGGTTGCATATGACTACATAGCAATTCCCTAAGATTAAAGTCAACAGAAATAGCCAGCAAATGAGATAGCAACAGCACTCAAGGAGCTGTGGGAAGAAGGAGGAGATGGAAAGAGCCCTCATTTAATTCCAACAACCATGCAATGACGCAGCAGGGACTGAACCGAGAACTCTTGAAGACGAATGTGTTGCATGAACTGGTATAGCACAAATGGCTGAGTTTCTCTAGCATCAGCCTTAGGAGACCCACCTCCTTTAGAAGTTGGGTCACATAAAAGGATACATCACACAAAAGCATTTGCCAGCAGTATACGTTCACGCATTCAGGCGTTGTCACATAATTAGAACATAAAATAAATGGCATAACAGATGCTATCAACATGTCTACCACACTGTATCCATGGTGCCAACTCCTTCTCCTAGGGGAGCCTCACCCAGGCCACACTGAGAAAGCCTGAAACACGAGCATGTAGAAACCAGCTTTTAAAGAAATACACACACAAAGTTCTGCAGAAAGGGCCTCTGCTCTTTCAACATTTGCAAGATTTTGCCAGAAATCTGCAAGTGTGAATGACAACAAGAAGAAATTTGGCTAGCACCCAGGGAAAAAAAAAAACACTCAAAAAAACAAACTTTGGCAGATAAGAGTTGTCATGTTTTCTGTGGGAAAAGAGTCAGCTCTTTCAAGCTAGGAATAAAAATAATAATTCTGTTCAAGTCCTTTGAGCAACAGGGAGTTCACTATCCAAATGGAGAGGGTTACACCACAAAACCCTTGCCTCAGCCAGTACTAACTGGTTCCACAGAGGCACAAGGAATCCCTCAACACTACAGAGGGCCTTTTAAGAAGTGTTTTTTCAGCCCTGTGGTCTTCAAATCTCCACCAGAGCTTGGCAGCGCAGACCTTTCTCTCTCTTCCTGGGACTCAGGGAGCATTCCCCCAGGCAGTATTCTACCAAGGATGTTTCCCTGACACAGCACCCAGCTTCCCTAGCATACTCCTCGCCCTACCCAGAAGCTGCCTTTTATCCCAGCTGTTGCTTTTCAGGTCTTTAGTCATAGCAGAGGGCCTTGTGCTTCCCTACGTTAACACTCTGTGCCTGCCAGGGAGGAGCTGTTGGATGTTGCAGCCCAGTTCCCTGACCCATGGCCCCAACACATCAAGCATTGGGCTCCCCAGCTTGTACTTCCATCTTTAGACTGTGGCTTGTTGGCTTTGCTAGATAAATTGTGCGCTGATTTCGGAGACAGGACTGCCTTATGCCTAGGCACCCTTGAAACTTGTCCTTTGTTGTTTAGGCAAAGCAGGAAAGGAAATTGTAGTCATTTACTGCCTGTGCCTGGCTGACAGAGCTCCAGCACATCCACCTGACACAAGAAGGCCCCAAACAAATGACTGTCGAGTCTGTACCTATCACCCAAATGAGATACGGGAAGCAAATGACATCAGTCTCAGTATCTGCAGAGCTGACCTGCACATAGCTGAACAGTGTGACGTTTTCTGGACAGGAATACAGAAAAGCAGCAAGTTTCTGATTTTTTAATGTCAGGGCATCCATACTCAGCAGTCTGGAAGCCAGTTGGAGCTTGAGCCATGTGAGCATCCCCGTTGTGAGAGTCTCCTTGCTTCATAACATCCTGAAATCATGAATTCCCAGGCTTATGTTTTTCAGACCTAGTCGCATGCACAAGGGTGTATTGTTTGTGATTTTTTTTAGTTTTAAAAGCTTGAGCAAGCAAGAGTTTGGCTGTTTAAGATATTTGGGACTGGGGGAGTGCTTTGTGATAAGTAGAAGAACCAATTCGTACCTTTTTTTTAACAGTTCCAGTGCAGAAATTACTGTGGATAGAGACTTGAAAGGCAAATACTGTGAGGCAAGATTTGTAGGAAGTAGCAATATCTTTTATTAAACTGAAAAATATAGCTGAAAGAACAAAACAAAACAGGCTTCCCAGGCATATGGGCTTGCATGCCCAAAAGTGTATCTAGAATTTTAACTATATGGTGTCAAATAACTGATAGGACTTCTTCCTACAGTCTCCCCTCATTTATGGCTTTAGCCCATCCTAGCAACCATATCAGTTCAACTTGGAAGGGAAGTCAAATCTGTGAGGACATTATCCAGAAGAGCAGAAAACACAAAGACATGGTTGTATTGAGGTGGTCTTCAGCTAAAACACAGGTCCCAGAAGATACCTCTTGGTATGAGTGAAATGAAAATGCTTGGGTTTCAGTAATGTGCAGAGAGTAATCTTTGTGTAGGCAGGGCTCCACAGATTTCTATGAATCGCTACAGATCAGCTCTCAAGCCAAGTAAAAGTAGTTGAAAGGCTCTCAGTGGCCTCTGATCCAGGTTCCCTCTACAGCAAAGTCACTAGGTCATCACTTTCCCTTGCTTGCTCTGTATTGGGGAGGTCTGTGTACTTTCCCCTGCCACTGTTGATCACTTGTACTGCAGGGGTGATACAGAGCCCTCATGAGACCAAGGCCTGTTGAGATATGTGCTTTGCAAAAGGATGCTGAGAAAGTATTTCAAGCTCCTGACAGCAGGTGTAAAGACAGACAAACACATAGCACTTTGGCCAGAGAAGAGCCTACAGCCCACCTGCTATTTTAAAAAATCGTCTGTGATACACTTACAGACTCTCACTCAATAAAAAACATGAGGAGACAGTTTTAACTTTGCCACTACCTGATCTCTGCTAGCCTTTGCAGTGTTAATAATCTCTGCCATTAGCTTCTTTTTCAAAGCAGGATTTCTTTTCTGCAGCTATTTTATCAGACAGAGGATGATCAGGAGGTTAAAACCCACATTATTAGCATTAATGACTGTTATTATTTATTCCCTTGTAAAAGCTGCACAAGTTTAGGCAAAGAGACAGTCCATTTCCCCAAAGCTCACAAATCTTATTTATGATAAGGAATCACAGACCATGTATCAATTGTAGGGGAGGAGAGAAAAGTAGGGAATAAGGAGAACAACTGTATTAAACAAAAACTTCTTCTGCAGCTTAGGCAAGATGCTATCTCCAGGGGCCTACTTGTTCAGCCAGAAAGTATGGATATGGGGTTTTTCTCTAGAACAACACTTTTCACTATTCCAAGGGGTTCTGTGGTGTTTCTTTTTGCCCACCTTTCTGCCCAGCAACTTAAAAATCTGTGGACCAAAGTCCATGACAACTACACACAAGTGGAGCATCCAGGACGAAGAAATTACAGATTTTTGTACACTTCTCTTCACCTGTCAGTCAGGAGCTCACTGTTACTATTTTACAAATGGGGAAATTGAGGCACATAATGGTACAAGAGCTTTCCATAAGATCACCTATTTTATATCCACAAAGAGCCCTGAAACAGATCCTTAAGGTGTGCTTCTCACAGAGAAGATCCATTTCTTCTCCAAGTAGAAGAATTTCTTCTTTTCCACCAGTATTTATTGCCAAGAGAACAGCATCCATGCTGCAGTTTTCCCAGATACAGCAAAGTTATTGTGAACTAACGAGACCAGCACACATTTCTATTGCAAGTAGACTCAGAAGTTAGCATCATGGAAAGGAAGGGAAGGGAGTCCAGTGGTAAATGCAACTTTCAATGACTTGGAAGACTTGATTTTGCGATACTATTGCTGGACCCAAACATTCAGAACCCTATTAAGTATAATGTGGAAGTTCCATGAGGTCCTAGAAATTTTCAAATATAGATTCCAAGTCCTTCCTTGGCCACAAATTTCATGAGTCTGTTTAGACATTCAGGGAGTTTGGATCAAACTTTGTTTTTTCATTGGTTAAAATGGTGAAAATAGAGCACAGTAATGAGAGTATTCTGAAAAAACACTGAGATGATCATGGTGGATAAAGAATTGGAAAATACATGAAAATGCATTTTAGCTGTACAACTTTTCCCTCTCAGTGCAGAGTTTCATTTCATTAAGTTCCCTGGAGAGGTTACACCTTGCAAGCATCTTGTAAAACTGAGATTGCTGCATTGCATCCCCAGTGATCTCAGGGCAAATGCAAGACTGAACAATGACTCTGTATCTGCCTGGGTATGATTCTACCTCCCCAACAACTTTGACTGAGAAATCAATGAAGCAAACTACGGCATATTTTGGGGCTGTATGGGAAGCAGGTTGTTTGTACTTTGACACTTAGAATACAAGACTAATAGAGCCATCCTTCAACTTAAGCAGAAGAGATTTGCTACTAAATGCAGAAGTTGACTATGGTTACAGTCATAAGAAGGTCATAGCAGAGATATTCGTAGTTAGATACTACATTTGTTGAACACTTAGGTTCAGTTTAGATGGACTGATGTTATCCCAAGGTCAAAATTCTCTGTTGTGCAGACTGTAAACTTATAAATGCAAGCTGGGGTGTTGACAAGGCACATATTTCAGAGTCCCCAGCACTCTGTTTGCCTGAACATACTTGGTGAGTCTTAGGTCAACAAGCACCTTGGGTTTATGCAAGCAGCCAGTTGGCACTATGAATACCAGCGACAAGGACAGGATACAAATGTGGTGCACGGTCTTTGGTCACAACACCAGTTTTGTAGCAGTGCAGACATAGCTCCAGTTTGGCTTTTGAATCTCCTGTTTCCCACTCCTAGTAATAAGTGTGTTCTCTATCAGGCTATTGTCAGAAAAATAGATCTGGAAATTGCATTGTCCTGGACCGTGCTTCAGTAATGAGCACAGCTTGAGTTAAAAAAGAGAAAAGACTGCTCTGAGTTACATCAGGAACTTATTTAAAGACTCTTTATGCGCCTTTCCAGATGCTTTTCTTTTGCCAAACAGAGCCTGTCTGAATTGGGAAGCCTGATCCTTCATGGACAGCTCCTCATAACAGAGTTATGCAGGTGGTGTACACCTTTACAAAGGAAAACTTGTGTTGTTTTTCATAGAGAAGATCCAGACTAGTACTGTAATCAATATAGTAGAGATTCTAATGGAGTTGCCAAGAACAAATACACAAAAATTTTCTCTGGCCCTCCAGCGCCTCAGTGACACATGCAGTCTTTGCAGCCCAACTACAGTGAATGAAGGATTACATGTCCTAGAAAATGCACTAATGTGTGTCTCATGGCATCTTTGCTATACCACCAGGTACAGGCCAAGGGAAACTGATCTTCTAGTAATAGAGAAAAAAGATATTCCAAAGATATAATCAGTGTTACCTCTGCTCTCTGCACTGAACAGCTTGGTTTGTTTCTGGCTGTGCAGGTACCTTGGCAAAAGCAGCTGTATATCAGCCCCTTACTCTGTGGCTTTCGCCTTTACATTTTGCAGGGAGCTTATCTGAAAACTCTCCTGTAGAGGAAGGCAAGGAAAAGAGGCCATCTGCAGCTTCAGTTGTCAGGCTGTTAGAAACAGGGGCAGGGAAGGTGTAGATTTAGCTACCCAGACAAGCAGTAGATGAGTGAGGAACTGACAGTGGGAAATTATACAATAAAAATAGAAAAAAAAAACCCCAGAAAATAGACAATAACTTCAAAAGAAAAGGGATCTTAACAATCTAGTGGTCTCTTATGTTGGGAATTACCTTGAATCTCTATGGTTATTCTCCAAATGGATTCTGAATTTAGAGAGGACTCTTAGATTTCCTTTCCTCTGATTCCTGTCTAGGGATTATGAGCAGAAAAGTTTGTGTCATCTTCCCAGTGACCTCTTCAGGTGTTTGATCTTGGGTTTCCCCATGCTTCTCTGCCTATGCCTGATGAATAAGTAGCTCCTCAGGTCCAACAACCCTACTGAGGGTGGTTAATGCCAGCACTTAAAGCATTGCCACACTGCTGGCAATGATCACTTTGCATTCCCAGGCTGCTACTTCCCTCATGGAAATCAGTCTCACTTGCTTGAGTGACAGAGAGCTTCCAGCTTTTGGGTGACTTCTTTGTTGTCTGAACTTTGTGAAACCAGGTAGCAAGAACAAGATTATTCAGAAACTCTATCAGGAGCAAGTCTGTGACCTTGCACCCCAGTGAGCAGAGATCTTATACTATGGGATGTGTTGATTAATTGTAGATGGTCAAAGTCACATGTAAACTATCTATCACTATTTATTTATTTATTATTTAAGCTAGTCATCATTAGGTGTCATAAGGGACCTGTAAGAGGCCTGGTTAAGAGGGATTGCTTCCATTTTTTTTTAGCTTTCATCATGTTCTAGTGCCAGTAAGGCCCCCTGGTTGGATTAACCTCTTATTTACTAAGGCTTTACAAAATAGTGGGCCAAACCCACAATCTAGGTACAGGGAAATATCATAGCACGCCCATGGTTATTGCCAGAGTCAGCAGCAGGACTCTAGTCATCTGAGCTCTAGTAGCAACCTGCAAGGGCACTGCTGGTGCCTCTCCTCATGAGTCAAAATGAGAATAGAGTCCTTGTGCCAGTGACCTAACAATTAAATGAACACCACAAGGGCACCTGTACATCCATTTTGTCACTCCTGACTTCTGGATGCTGCCACTTGTGCATTGTTGGCATGGGTTTTGGGCCATGTATTAATATGTTGACATATCTTGGGGAGAGAGGTCTATTCCCTGCCAAATTAAAAAAAAAAATTAAAAATACATTTATGGGAATCTCTAAAACTCTGTAAGATTCAGGACTTTGTAAGGAGACATGTAACACTGAGGAGTAAGAAGGAGGAGGAAAAAATGAAAAATGGGAAGATAATTGCCTAATGTGCACCTTTAATGAACTAAAACGTATTCACCCCACAAAGGGCCCATAAGTGACAAAAAAGGATCCTTCCTATACACCTTCAATCTAAAGCTGCATTATCTGTGGCAATTGGATCTGCAGCCTCACATGAGAGGGTCTTACAAAGACGAAGGGATATTATAAGACTACTGTATGCAAACGCACCCAATTAATTCAAGAGCATCATTTTTATTTCATTTATATAGCACCGTAGGGGTCTGCAATGCTTTACAGATGATTAGGGGCTATAAAAGTTTAGAGAAAAGATAAAGCAGAAAGCAAGGAGCTGGCAACCAACTAGAATATGAGCTCTGACTAAAAGCTCTCACTGTGGTGTTTATGGTTTGTTTGTTTGTTGTGGTTGTTTGTTTGCTTGTTTGTTTGTTTGTGTTGGTCTGTTGTTTTAAGTCTCAAGGAGTGGTTTTTGGCACTAATCCCATGTTACAGGGAGATAGAGACCATGTAACATGATTGTTGGGCCCATTCCAAGAATGCAAAGTTAGAAAATACACTCATTAAAACAGGTCTGAAGAAACAAAACAGAAACATGCACAATAAAGAGCAGGGAGATAAATTTGAGATAAAAACTGTAAGTCATTCCTGAGAGTTCAATACTTTGGTAAATTGTTGGAGGAAACAGAGACTTTGTATGCTCAGAACTGATTGCCTGAGGCTCCAGTAAAATTGGTGTTATGCTTCTAGTCTAAGACAGGCATGCATAAAGCACATCCTGTCACCTGTGTTCTGCATTTGTGGCTCAGGGACACTCTTGGATCCTCAGTTGTGTTTTAGCTGGCATGAGAGCAACCAGGAGCAGAAAGCATCTTTGCACAAGCAAAAAAGCATGTGACTCGAGATTCCAGATATACAGAGGTCTAGACAGACTTTTGTGCCGCAGCACTAAAATATTTCAGGAACATCTAGACCTTAAATCTACACAGAAGCCGTACAATAGGAACATAGCAGCTTTCTCGAAAAACGTGTACTTTTCTCATAGCAGCATATGACACCTGTGCTCTGTTAATGGCATAAAGCCAGGATTTTAAATGTGAGTTTTACTGTATCAGTTTTACTGATCTGAAAGTAGATAGATCTTTAAAAGTTTTTTGTTGTTGTTTGTTGTGTGGCTTCTGTTTAGGGTTTGTTTTGTGGGTTTTTTTGAGGGGGGAGTGTTGCTAGTTTGGTTTTGGTTTTGGTTTTTTTTTAATAGGATATGGGAAAGTTTTTTTATTTAAACAGGAAAGTTATTTGAAAAATTTAATTTTTATCTTCCCTCTAGCATTTTCCATCTATCACTTTTATCAAAATTTTCACTGAGAAATAGTGCTATGAAGTAAAAATTCAAAAGTATTAAAATCTTTCTTTTTTGTTGTTTTTAACTAGGAAATTATACAGGGTTAAGCATTTTTGTTGAAAATCTTATCTGAAATATTATACTTTTGTTTTTGGTAGGTTGAAGAGGGGGAAATGGGTCTTTCCCTCATGTTTCCAAGCAATTTTGGCTTTCAAAGTTTCAGAATTGGTTGCCCAGCCTCAGCTTTTTCCATCAGCTCTGGAGTAGTTTCTGAAATTATTTTGTTTTTCATTTTTTCCCAAGAAGATATGTTTCTTATTGCTGTTTTCCAACATTTACTACAAGTGATGACTGGCCACCCAAAGCTTACAGACTAGTACTAGCATATTCTACAAGATGGCCTCTGGACTGAAGTTTGCTGCGTTCCAAAAATATTTTAAAATCCTACCAGTATCTCTTACCTTCAAGCAACTGTCCTCTAAACCAGTTTTATTTATAGAAAAGTATGCATGGATAATATCTATCTTTCTATTGAGTTGCTAATGCCTGTTTAAACCTATCTTATGTTATTACATTTTATTCCTTGTTCCTGCACAATATAAAGTACTTTCCTACTGATTTTGCTGCATCTACAGTAAGGAAAGTTGTACTGTGGTAACTATTCCAATATGTTGTTGAACAGACTGAAAGTTTTCAGGCTGAAGCTTCTGGTAAAGCCATTAATGTAGCGGAGGAAGAGAAAAGAATTGAGAAAATGTTATATTTTTTGCTTAGAACAGTACTTTTGTGTGTGCGGGTGTGTTTGTGTTATTCAAATAATAAAAAATCAGCAGCAACAAATATCCTTCCAAACATTTTCCCCGCCTTCCCTTTAAACAATGCTAAATGCTGTCCTTCAGTGGCCCACACAGCCAAATATACAGCTAAATCAGCTTTTCTTTCTCTTGGCCAGGATCCACAGGCAGTGCTGCTGGGTACCACCCTCCACGGGGCTGCATGCCCAGCTCAGAGAAGGAGCATCTTTGGCTGCCTGGTACAGGTGGCAGCACTCTCCTCTCAATCTCCATTCCGAAGTGATCTTCATCTCTCAGATTCCTGTTCCAGAAAATTAAGTGGCAGTAACTTAACCATTTCTAGGCTTGGCTACAAAAATCTGTTTGCTGTTTGCAGCTTGGCCCAAAGCACCAAGAACATGATGTTTTTCACTTAGGTATTTATCCTACATCTCTGCTTTTAGGTGATGCACATAGTTCTTCAGCTGAGTTGATGATCCTATCTTGGGACCTTACTTCTGACAGAGACGGGATGTAGCTTTGCTATTCTACACAAAAGGCTTCCAGAAACTCCATCCAGAGTTTCCTTGGAAACAGCATATGATCAACATAATGCTCCATGGCACTTGACCATTCATCTCCATGGTGGTTATAAAAATCCCATCAGAAAAAGCCTTCAAGCTTTCCTACCCCATTAAAAAAATAATCCAGATACTCAATTCTTTGATTCAACAGTAAAACAAACAATAAAATTTCTCATTAGACTAATTGGGCCAATACTGTTGAAAACCATGATGGGCCTAAATCTAAATTCTAGTTCCAAATCCAGGAAGATGAGATCTGAGGAGATAACCATTGTGCCTCTGGGGGTTGTCTACTTGGTAATTGCTATCAATTATGGAAAAGTGGTTTCAACCTTTTTGGTTTTGTGGCACCTAAAAATTTCCTGCATGTTTCATAATGAAGGTGGGGACCCTAACAGTGTGAGCCTAGGCTTCCTGAGATAAGCTTTTCTTAATAATTTTTCCTGAGCTTGGTTGGAGCCACACAATACAGGTTGGAGAGTATAGTAGTACCCTTCTATGGGAGAATTATGGGACAGCTCATCAATAAATGGGGTTCATTTACCAACTACAGCCCCTACTGTGATAAAGGCTATTTTTCATTTCCTTAACATCTTGAGTCAGGCATGGAAAAAGTATTTGTTAGAAAGCCATTAGATAAAACAGTGATTCACGGAAATAAGTGATTTTTTTTCTCCTCGTCTTTTGTTTGTCATTAACAGTCTTCTCAGTAACTACCATGATGGCAACTCTGAGCCACATGACAGAAAAGGTAATGACAGAGAAGAAGAGAGTGGAAAGTTATTGCACTAGAACAAACTCTGTTATATTGCAGATTATATTACAAGTTAACTGCAGAGGACTGCATTGCCTAAGACTCTGGTGATGCTATGAGCGCCTTTCTCACTCCTAAGCTGCTCATTAACATAGAGAGATTTTGATTTAATAACTGTGACCAAAATCCCACTGAACAGTCTGGCCATTATGTACCCAAATTGAAGATGCTCACCATGGTTTATGATCTTTGAATAAATTTAAGTATTCATTAAAAGGACACGTTAGTGTAACAGTTACATAAGGAAAGCACCCAAATGACAGTTGTCCGAAAAAGCCCTGACCTTTCAGAAAGCAAGTGGTATTGCTGTGCCAACAAAAAGAGCCGCTAAAGATGTTTAAGAGAATCCGAGTGTAATACATTAAGTAGTGACCATGCTTAATGAGCAATAAGGCAAATCATTATAAGAGAGACCTCATTCTGCTTGGAGGGCTCCTACAAACACAAAGACAACATCAAATGGTATGTGAACATCGTGGCTTCATCTGTTTAAATAAATAATCAGTAAGGATTTCCAGGTACCTGGACCTTGTAACTTGCATTTTTCAACTGTTAGGGCAATTCCTGGCATGCTCTGGGCCCAGCACAAGTTCCAGTCTCCTAAATAGTTCTGGGGCACATGGTAGGAACTCATAGGGTGGTCCAGGGACCAATCCCATTTGGCAGTTTGGACGTGTATCCCTATTTTGGAGATTAGAAAAGCTTAATATTATGGAAATTTTCTATTCCATCCCAGATGGGATCAGCACCAGAGAGAGGTCATGGCATACTAACTATATTGCAAGTGCTTGGCAAAGTTCCTTGAGCTGGATTTGTAGAAGAATCATGGCAAACAGAGCAGGAAAAGAACTGAAAAGATAATCATTGTGGGTCCATCTTATAGAAGATCTTCTTGCTATATAGACTTTATACTGTAGCAGCTGACATGAATTCTGGCAAAGATGCACTGTAGAACTGGACAAACAAGGTAAAGATGCATGTCAACAGAGACCAGAGTGACAAGCCAGAAGCTCTTCAGAATTTATAAGAACATCCAAGGCCTCCATTGCTGCTCAAGGCCTTTATTCAGCATTTCTAAAGCAAATGCAAATTGATCAGACATAGCCTGGCAATAGTGGCATACAGACAAAAGAGTAACTACAAGGCACTGTCAAAGTAAGAGTGATGCTCAAAGGGCATAGGGTAGCCAACTTTGTGGAATATGAAGGAACTCCTGCCCTCGGACACTGTATCCATTTGGACTGAGGCAAAGTCAAGGGCTCTGTGAGTCAGATTTTCAGAGGAACTTGGCATCCAACTATGCTTCAAAATAAGCAGGTAAGTCTTTCAAAGATGCTGATCCCTACTCGAATTTCAACCCTAAGAAGGAATTGCATACTGACTACATACATCTGAGGGTATATCCTAAGCTGAAGAAGCCAAGCACTTGAAAAATTTGCAACATGTTTGCCAAATCTCCAATTTACAAGGTGTACATAGCAAGACTTTTCTATATATTGGCACTGAAAAATCTGCTAGTACAATTTAAATGAAAGTTAGGAATGACCTGTGATGTCACACATGAGACTGATCCCACTACCATTTTTGCAATGCCTGATGGCAATTAATTGTTTTCTGTTATCCAGTTGTTTATGAGTCAAAGAGTTTTGTGCAAGAGGAATGTCACTATGGCCTTGCTGCCTGGGAAACACTGAAGCTGGAGTTACAAAATAAGACCTGTATACATGAGACTTTCGGCTCATAATGCATGAAGTTTGGTTCAGCTGCTCTCTTCTGACTTCTACAGAAAGATATCTTTCTGAAAAGAATCAGAATCAGAAACAGAAGGCATTTTGGGAACAAGGTCCTTGTCAGCATTCTATCAATATAATATCACAGACTTAGCTGGTAAAATACTGATGACTGGTTTTCCTGCCTGCCATGGCACATGTGAGACAGTTTACCCTAAATAAGAGGGGTAAGAGTATTCAGTCTATGCCAACAAATGCCCAATTAGCAATGGAAAGCTGCAAAGAGTCACTTCTAAATTAGTCATGTTTCTTGGGGCAAAGATAATTGCTCTAGTGATTTGCTCTAGCCTTTCTTTCAGTGTGCAGCCACGCTGAGCATTGATGAGGGCTCCTCATGCATTGGATCCAAGTAGCAGCTCCCAAAATGTTGCTAGAAGCTCTTTAAGAGGGATTATGTGATACTCATCTTCAAGTGATTGGGATGAAATCAATGGCTGAGGGCCATCTTAGGTATCCTAACATGGAGCACTAAAGGTCCAACTCTGGATGTGGGTAATTGGGCACATTTCTAATTATAAGAGATGAAAACTAAGGTTCAGCAATCAATAGAAGTTATTAAGAATATGAAATCCTAGTAAATAAACTATGGGCTTAAATTAATTCCAATGCAGCTCTATTGACAAGCATCATTCAAACAGATCTCCTCCAGCAGCTGCCTGCCAAACAGAGATTGGGTGATTTCTTTTGCCACCCCACCTGCATAATGCAATATTGAATGGGACAAACCAACTGCTTCTAATGATACAAATATTTCTGCCAAGATTGAACACCAAATAGCTTCTACCACAAACCTGTTGAAAATCCAGTGTACTTCCAGGTCATGAGGGTTTTTTTGCCACAAGGACACTGTCCAGCAAATGGCCAGAGATAACACTCCATTGAGAATTATTAGAAACACACAGAGATGTTCTAAACTAAGATTAAGAAAACTAAACTATTGTTCTAAACTATGGATTAAGAAAAGCCTTACAATATTGTGTTACTTAGAAGACTTTAATTTCTACAGCTCTGGCATAATTTCAAGGAACACCCAGTTCAGAGTAACCCAAGTATGCTCAACTATTACTTGCAAGTCTTGGTTGAGGAAAGCATTTTCAGCTAAGATTGGTTGAGGTCAGCTAGTTCTTCTGGTGTAGGCAGAAAGAGAAAGAATTGCTGCATCAACCCAGTCATTTCAGATTGACAACAAAGGACCTTAGCCCAGAGAATAACCATAATTTTTCTTACTGTTCCTTGCACGTAAAACAAGCCAGGCATGCTACAAAATCCAGCATGAGCTGGTACAAGATGAACTTACTCCAAAGTAGTCAGAAGCTGTGTGCTATCATAAGAGGAAGAGGCCATTTCAAGCTCTTCATGACAACTTTCTTGTTCCATGTAGGCACATTTAATTAAACTGGAAACCAAAAGATAGGCCTGACTTTGTAGGTAGGATAGCAGAAAAGACTTCAAAGCAAAGCATTATGTTCTCCATTGTGCAAGATACAAGGGGAGGAAAAAAACATTCTTTCACTCTATCAAACATAATAAAAGGCTGAGTTAAGAAGCAAAGAAAACTGTCTGGTTAATTTAAGGTGAAATCAGAAAAGAAAAAATACAAGGGCCATCCTGGTTCTCAGAGTGTCATCACTCTTTCTGCTTTTAGATGGTACACTAGATACTCAGCAACTCTGAAATTGAGATCCAAAAATTGAATGGGACCACATTGTTCCTTCTTACCACATTAGGAGTTCCATATTGAATCTCAAATAATCTGCAATTACAGTGCAGTTACTTCAAGGGGTTATGGAGAACAACAACATATTGTATAAAGTCTCACAGGCACATGTACAAGTAGCAAATACATTTAGAGATTACAGGGTTATCCATGAGTCTTGTTGCCGTTTTTAATTTTTCTCTTTAATCTATGTGCCAGAAAGATAGCGACATTAATAAAGAGGGCCCTGACCCTTTCTTTCACTGGGGTGCTTCGTAGGAAAGCCAGTGCAAAGGTAAGATCACACTAGGACTCTGCCACACTGTGTGGAGGCTGGGTCAGGCTGATGTGGACAGAGGGAACATGGATCTGGGAACACATGGAACTGACAGGATCTTTTGAAAGCATCTCTCTGTGCTCATCCATGTTTCTCTTTCTCTATGCAATCCAGCCAGTAGGCCCAGACAGATAACAGCAGTGTGTCCTCCTGGACTCAATGGTCTTAAAGGTCTTTTCCAGCCTAACTGATTGATTCTGTGATTCTATTATTTCTGTGGGTACAGATGCCATATATTGATTAGTGTGAAAAATGAAAGAAAATAATTCTCTGCTCAAAGGTGAAGAAGGTTTCTTGGTAAATTAGCAGTTACTGTAATCCTGAAGAGCTCATACTCCGTCTTTCCAGTACTAGGATTTCTAAGGAGCCCAGACAAATATGTTTCATATAGAAGGAGTTCTCTCAACTGAGAGAAACAACCCCATACTTTCAGGAAGTATTTAAGGGGGCAGCTAGGGCATGTAGGAAAAAAATTAGGGAGGCCAAAGCTCAGTTTGAACTTAATTTGGCAACTTTTGTAAAGGATAACAAAAAATATTTTTAAAAAATATATTAATGGTAAAAGGAAGGAAAAGATCAATCTTTGTTCTCTATTGGATGAGGGAGGGAGCTTAGTAACTGCAGATGAGGAGAAGGCAGAAGTGCTTAATGCCTTCTTTGCCTCAGTCTTTAGTGGGAAGATGGCTTGTCCTCAGGACAACTGTCCTCCTGGGCTGGTAGATGGTGTCAGGGAGCAGAATGGTCCCCCTGTTGTCCAGGAGGAGGCAGTCAGAGAACTGCTGAGCCACTTGGATGTTCATGAATCTGTGGGACCAGATGGGATTCATCCCAGGGTGAGAAGGGAGCTGGCAGATGAGCTTGCGAAGCCACTCACCATCATTTACCAACAGTCCTGGCTCACTGGTGAGATTCCAGATGACTGGAAGCTGGCCAATGTGACTCCCATTCACAAAAAAGGTGGGAAGGAGGATCCTGGTAATTATAGGCCGGTCAGCCTGACCTCAATACCTAGTAAGGTAATGGAACAGTTTATACTGAGTGTCATCACACAGCACTTATAGGATGGCCAGGGTATCAGACACAGCCAGCATGGGTTTAGGATGGGTAGGTTGTGTTTTACCAACCTGGTCTCCTTTTATCACCTGGTGACCCACCTGGTGGGTGTGGGAAAGGCTGTGAGTGTTATGTACCTGGACTTCAGCAAGGCCTTTGACNGGCACTGGTGAGGTCACACCTTGAGTGCTGTGTCCAGTTCTGTCCCCTCAGTTTAGGAAGGACCTTGAGATGCTTGAGCACATCCAGAGGAGGCAACAAGGCTGGTGAGGGGCTTGGAACACAAGCCCTGTGAGGAATGGCTAAGGGAGCTGGGAGTGTTCAGCCTGGAGAAAAGGAGACTCAGGGGTGACCTTATCACTTTCTACAACTCCCTGAAGGGTGGTTGCAGGCAGGTGGGGGTTGGTGTCTTTCTCCAGGCAGCAACTGACAGAACGAGAGGGCACATCATTAAGCTGCACCAAGGGAAATATAAGCTGGATATTAGGATAAAGTTTTTCAGTGATAGAATAATAAAGTACTAGAATTTTCTGCCCGGAGGGGTGGTGGATGTGTTTCAAAAAAGACTGGATGTTGCACTTGGTGCCATGGTTTAGTTGAGATGTTAGGGCATGGGTTGGGTTCTATGATCTTGAAAGTCTTTTCCAACCTAGTGATTCTGTGATTCATACACCAGTGCTCTATTATTTTCTATATCCAGCTTCAAAACAATACCACAGACTGTTCTTTCCATTTTTTTCTGATTTGTGGAATGGTTAAATGGTCCTTCAATTGCTTTTTGGTCAACTTGCCATAACAATACCCTTGTTTTCAGTATAATTTAAAGAAGAGTGGAAGGCATTTAAAAAAAAAGGTAAAGAGAATCTGACAGGAGAATTGATTGATGGTATGTGTGCCTTATCTTTCACAGCTTATATAATATATATATGAGAAATAGTTAGTTTGATAGTTAGAGAAACTAAATGCCTGTCGAGAATAAAATATATCAGGGATGCAGAACAATTCCTCATCTGGTTTGACTATCATTCACTTTCCAGCCTACTGGCTGTCTCCCAGAAGAATTCATAATAGATCAGAGGCAATGATCTTCCTTCCCCAGGCCCCCATTGCTTCCTCCCTCCTTCCCCATTTCCTTCTTCTTTCCTGCTGTCACCATCTTCTCCATCCCATCTTGCCAGCTCACTGCCCAGGGCTATGTAAAAGGAGTGTGCAAAAGCTACAGAGCTCTGGGAAAAGCACGTGGTGTGGCCACCAGGTTGGGGATGAAGGAGAAGGGGCCAGTCCATGCAGCAAGCGTGGGCACGGAGCTGTCCTCACGTGAAGCTCACAGCCCCTTGCAGGCTGTGCTATGGAGAGCAGCAGGGGACATGGAAGAGGAAGAAACAGAGAGACATGAGAAAAAAAAAGTCATGGATTCAAAGCAAAGATGAGGCCTGAACAACACAATCTCTGAATAAACATTTTCTACCCAGCACTCCATGTTCCCCTAAATTTCCCCTCTCTGTATCTTACCTCTCCACCACTGAAAAAAGACAAGCTTCTGTTGTAAGGAAGACAATGTGTCAGGACTATCCCAAACTGTTCTAGTACCATAGGTGTCCCATGACTCTTGTAAACATACATGTCTCTTGTAAAAGCATATGCTCAAAACAAAGCCAATTTTGAAAAAAAATTTTACAGGTAGGCCTGTACATATGGTGTCTGATGCATCATTGTTTTAGTTCCCTAAAAACTTCCAAGGCTAGATTTATAGGAGTGAAGTATTGCACTGAACACTGGAGTTATTGCACTGGGTTACCCCCCAGCCCCTTCAGTTTTGTTCCCCTCTGCAAAAGCTCAGCTACTCTTTGAGGTGCTGTAAAGAAACAGAAGGAAAGTTGGTACCTTTCAACTTCGAGGGAGGCAGGACCATGGGCTTCACGCCAGAAATATGCCATCAACACAGACAAGAAAAATATAGATAAATTTACCGTGACAGAAAACTAAGAAGTAAAAGTCCACGTGCTGCACCTCAAGAACGATGTTAGATCTAGTGGGAATATATTTTGAAGGTTTTGCCTGCACTGAGACAAACACTGCTCTTCTGCCTGAGTTCCTGAGAGACACAGCTCTGGTTTCTTCAGTAAAGAGCAGGGTCATCTGTACACTGGATAATCAGCAGCGGGAGTGTCTCGATTGATAAGACACAATGGATCAGCAGGTGGCAAAACACACAGATCAGTTCTTAGAACCCTTACAGGGACAAGAAAAGGTTGCAAGAAAAGGTTCAGGATCTAGAACTGGAGAAGCTCAGCTTAGATGTGAGCTGGGATATTGGGTCTGTGAATTAGCATGGAAGAAATATGTGAGACTGGAGGAAAACCAAGAGATTAATAAACAGTCAGAAGAGAGAAATTAAAACAGTTGGATAAGAGAACCAGTACAAGGTAAGGAGGTGAACATAAGCAGCAAATATAGCTAGATATAGTCCTGCTCACCAAGGAGCCTAAAGCTTAGATGAGAAATCCAACACGGGCTACTGCAATGTTACAGCATCTGCTCTATCAGTCTGATATCACTTTTTGCACTGCCTGCCCCACTGAAACAGCCTCCTCCTTGTCTGCTTGTATTTTCTCCCTCTCCACCCTTTGGGGACACTGCTGCATTGGAGAGGAAGGGCTGAAACTTTCTCCAGGAAAGTGCTGGAGCAGACAGCAGATGCCACAAGATGTGTCAGTGGGGGTCTTGCAGGTTACAGCTGAGGGAGGAGGGATGCAAGTGGCATAGAGGACCATAGCCAAAGGGGTGCTGCATCCTGAGGGATAAATTCACCAGGAACAGGTTTCAGCCCCACAGTGAGATCATGAAGGATGGTGCAGATACAGAAAAAACCCACCCTAAGCTGCATATCCCACTGGCACTAAACATTATTATCGTATTAGGATATGTCAGTACTTGGGGGGAAGTGTTAGCACCACAAAAGAATCAAATGGCAGTGCCCAAATGGGACTTCCCAGTTCAACAAGGCAGAGGACACTGTCCCGGGAATTACTTGGTCTTTTGCCAATGTTTTCACTACCTGGATCACATAGAAGCTGATGTTTCAGCTGACTGCAGCCACCCAGAGCCTCCCTTCCAATACTCAGTGATGTTTTCTATCCTTCTGTGAGGCATATAGCCTGGCAGAAATAATTGGAGTGAACCGCTCCACTTTTCTTTGTTATTCTCCATGACATGGGGGAATCCATGCCCTCTTACCAAAACCTCAAGGCTGCTGCAAGAGCAGTATACAAGGATTGCAGCCTGAAGATAAAATTTCCTTGCCCCCCTAACAAGCACAAACTGGAGTTTAGGAGTTTAGGTGAGGTTTTCAAGCCAGGCTCCTTTTTTTTCACAAATCTCTTTCCAACATCAGTTCATTCTCACTCCCCTTGGCACAAAGCTGTGAGGACCATTTATTGCTAATAGTAACTGCAGGCTCCATGACAAAATCAGTATCTCCATAGGAATGGAGAGCTTCATAATTCTAAATCTAAGCATAGGCAGGAAAGGGAAAAAACAAGAAAATCCCATGATCTCATAATTGCAACTGACTTTGGCAAGAATTACAACCCAAAATGCACTCAAAGCACTATGTGTCTATCAAAGCCTAATAAAACAAGCAGGAAATGAGAGGTCTCCTGACAGCTCAGCATTTGTATCTAGCAGGGCCATACCCTGAAAAGATAATCTCTGTAGCTGGTCACCTGAGTTTCAGGCATCCACAGGTGAAATCCATAACACAAGCTCTAACTGCATCATCTTTCCTAAGGGGAGGTTTTCCATTAGCTCTTTTCAGGAAATCCAGCAAACAGTTTCACTGAAAGGCGCCTCTTAAATACATTTACATAAGTAAGCTTTCATTTACAAAAAGCAGCCTCAGTCAATCCACTAGGGTTTCCCACCTCCCTTTAAACTTAACAGCACGTGATTGAAGAGCAATGGAGTAAGCAGCTTCTTCCCTAATTGCTCCTCCAAAGTGACTTTATGCACTGGGTAGTTGTAAGAGGTGGGGTTTCTCCTGCTCAGGTTCAGGAAACTTGAGGCTGGCCTATGGGCCAGCTTTCCTAAGGAGGCTCATTACACCAACTCCTACTACATTATTTATCATTTGTTTGCTCAGCTCTTTTAATTGCTTTTTTACAAGCATTACACTGCCTGCAGTCCTCTTAGGGAGGCATGTGTTTCTTCACCTCCTGTCCTGTAGTGCTGGGCTCTACCCTTCAGATGCCTGCTCTGTGTGTTCCCTCAAGGAGGTGAAGGCAGCAGTTTGGGGCAGAGATGAACAAATTCAGATGCAGTGAGAAAATGGCACAATGCATGGCAGCGTGTCTATCAGCAGACCTGCTCTTTTTGGGTGTTCACTTGTGTTGCTCCTATTTCACCCTCCCCTAACTGTCTTAGAAGCAACATCATCCTCTTTCTGAATTAAGAAGTACAAGGATAGATAAGAATTAGTGTAACAGCCAGTGTTTAAGACCCCATGTTCAACGAGCCATCAACATCCAGCACTTGGCTTATTGCTAGATGTCAGCTCTTAAAATTGCAATTATGAAGAAAAGCAATTTTAAGTCATTATCGTAGGCTTTCTAAAATGCATTTGTTTCCTTCAACCCCCATCCTCCTTCTTTCAATGTCTATGCAATTGAATTCATTGGGACAGCCTGTCTTTGTAGGCAGGAAAAAGTAACACCCATACAATGTTCTGCCTTCTTTCTACTCATCAAATGATTGCTCCAGTGCACTTCTTTTTTTTTTTCTTTTCTTTTAAACAGTGAAGCAGGCAGGATTGAGGGTGAAAATCTTTTCCTAGTGTTCCTCTGGGCTGATGGAGCTCCACTGTGCCTCAGCAGCAGGGCTTTTCCTAAACCATGCTGCTGAAAAGTGCACACCACGCTGTAATGCAGTCACTATATATAGTCTGTAAAGAGCTTTTGAAAACCAGGAGGAAAAAGCTATTTGATGTACAATAAATTATTAATTGTTATTAGTTACCATCTTGACAGATTTCTGTTGCTCAGCTACCCTCTACCCCCAATTTGGGGGAAGGCTAGCTTCTCTCCCTTCTTGATTCTTTCCATGACCCCCTTGCTCCAGACCCACTGTGGGACTGAGTATCTCTACATCTTTCTTCCCCTTACTGACTGAGAATGGACTGGATCTCGGTGTTCCTTCGATTTCCCCAAACACACAATGTCGGAAATAACAGAGCAGTAGTGCCTCAGAGCACTCAGCACTATAATCTGCATTCGGCCTTCACATTTAAAGCAGGATTACACACAGCCACCCTCCCTTGTGTTGGTCCCAGTACCTTATGTCTGTGAACAGAGTAGTAGTCTGAGCCATTTACCCACAGCATTTCACCCCTTCTTGCATTTATTATATGCCTAGAAAAGCACAGACTCCTTTTCGGGGTATGTTTGAGCTCATGTGCCTCTCATGCTGCAAACAGCCCTGCATGAGACTGCTGTGTGCCTGCCCACTTTACCCTGTGTGGAAGGGCTTTGTATGTGGAATACAGGTATGGCACAGGTGAGAGGTATCTGGGAGGCAGTAGCTTCTGCCAGGATGGAGCACAGCACAGCTCAAGGTCACCCATCCTCTCTGCCTGTATAATGGGACTCTGGAAACCTCTCATCTGTTTGTGAGGTTACAGCTCTAAAACCTGCTTTTCATTTAAATTCTCTGAGATGAACTTAAACCCAGAATATCTTCCTTTACTCAGCTCTCTCTCTGATAGGTACATGCCCTACAAAACACAAAGCCATGTTCAGGGGAGGATGAAGCAACTGGGATGTTAAAGCTGCCACTGTGTAACTGCAGGATAACCATAACCCAAGCTCTTTGCTGAGCCATTATGTGCTTGGCCTCATGAGCATGTGTCCTGAGTCACTCCAGCCCCCAAGGGAAAAGGGGAAAAAAGGGAAAAATACTCACTTGCCCTTGTCTTCAAAATAATCAGTCTTCAAATCCTCCATACAAAACCAGAAGTGATACTTTCTCCACCAGTAGAGGAAAAACATTAACATGAAAATTTAAAAATATCATGCAAGAGAAGAACAATATAAGGCAAGGCTCTGTAAGTAAACAGCTTTGAGTCACAAGTATTTCAGGCAGCAAAGAGGCATGTACAGGCTACCTTGCACATGAGCAGCAGCTCCATCTAGCACATGCCCCAGATAACTGTGCCTATTTGCTCATCCCATCATTTGAAACAGACATGCTACTCAATTTACAGGGATGCAGGAAGACTCTTGCCATTACCACACTATGAAAAATATACCCCATCGTCAGCTATGAGTGCAGCTGCACTACTGTGCATAGGATTTATGTGCCAGGGCTGACTAAGATGAACGAGCTTCGGTGTGATTTCAACAGCCAGGATAAAAACCTGCCCTGGTGAGTTGGGGAAGGGGGGACACAGCCACTTATACCATCCATATTCTCATGTGCAACTCTACATGTGGCAGCTATACATGCAGGAGCAATGAAGATTGCAAGGGAGGTGGATGTGCATATGAAAGTTTTTCCATATCAGTTGTTGGATATAAAGCACTTAACAGAAGGTTTAGAAAAGCTTTAGAAAAGCTTTTCCAGACAGATGACCTGATTTGGACAGGTAATTCCAGACTTCCTCAAGCCAAGAACAAATAACTGGAAATACCTTCACCTACCATTGGAATCATGAAGATTAATTGCAAGAGAGGGTGCATTCCTTTTTTATAGAGAAAAGGATGCAAAAGAATAACAAAGGCAGAGGACCAGCATTTTTGTATCCCTATTCCAGAAAAACCATGAGAAATATTTTTATTTTCTTCTAGAGAAATAAATAACCTGTCTCCCCAGAGTACATGTCTATAGTTTTTGCTTCTGCGAAGAACACACCACAGTATAAAGAAGAAATTCAGAAGTAGAAACAAAATAGATTTATTCTTTTTTAAAGTATCAAACCTAAAACATTGCAAAAGGTTACGATGATTTAGCACACACAGTCTGAGTGGCCACGCTTGGCTGTTCCCTGAGTACGTGTGAGGTGACTCAGCATACAGGGCTCTTGTGGTGGTCAGAAAAATTCTGCTGCTTGCAGCTTCTTGAATTTCCCTGCTGTCTTTGTGAGAGGCACATGAGAGAAAATGACCTGCTTGCCATCTGGGGACATGGCACAGAGCAGCTCCAGCCTCTCTGTCATAGGAAAGGCAAGTGCAGTGTGGACAGAGTGACTGCTCCCTGGTCTCCTGTGAGAGAAGAGATTTCAGCCATGAAGCTTGTTCTTCTTAGTTAATTTTCTGAAAATAATTTAAGACCAGACTAACACTTTTAAAGTTTGCTGGTATGAATGGTTTGAGAGCCTCAAAGACTGTCTAGTCCCTTGTGTGCCACTACCCTGCTATAGGGTTGCACATATGCAGCTACCGATAATAGGTTGCTACACTAGCCTTTCTGGGCTTTGCCATTTCAAATACATTCATATATTATTATTGTCAAGCTGTGAGTGTGTACAGTCTCCCCCTTGGACAGACTCTGTGGTATCGCTATCAGCAAAATCTAATTGGCTACCAGCATTCTTTTATCTCTATGAAGTAGCTATCACAAAGGTGACACTAGAGTGTCAACACAACTGATTGGATGGCATTGGGGAAAGTAGTTACCTGGCTTATAGTCTGGTTTAGCGGGAGATAAACTAAATTGCAGAAGATCATCTTCTCTGTACACACATCACAGGGATAGGAAGAAGGTACTCACTCAGTCACTCTAATATCAAAATTGCCACAGGGGAAGAGAGCAAAGCCCAGAGTGCCTCTAGGCAGCCAGGAGCTAGGTTATATACGTTCACTGAAGAGATGCCTTGTCATCCTTTTGCATCAGTGATAGAACTTGGAGAAACTGTGATTAATAAGAACAAGGTAGGTTGTGGTAATGTTAAAATAAGTGTATGGAAAACCAAGCATTGTCATGACAGAAATTGGCTAAAACTACTGTCAACCAAATCCTTCACTGATTTATTGGCCCCGAAAATTCCACATTAGGCCAGGAGGAAAAAAAAGTCATAATGACATCGGGAGCAAAGTAGCAATGGTACAGTTATATTAGATGGGTTCAAGTTGCCATTATACGTCATCTATAAGAGAAAATAAAGCTTTTACTAAAAACACAGAATTATTGTGAGAGCTTTTTAGCTGATATACATGTATGACTGTCCAGTCTCATGATATACTCTGTAGAGCAAGGATATTTACTGAAGTATCACTGAGCTTTAGCTAGGCATAATAATTTCAAGAGGAACAAAGGGATCAGTTAAGCAAAGCAGAACTCACATTGGCTTTCTCTTGTGGACTAATGTCTGGCATATAGTTCTCTCTGGTTGCTCCAAATAGACAATCTGAGAATATTTTGATATTGTTATTCAACTTGACAGTTATGAATGAGCAGGCACATAAAGAAAACTTCAGGTGAAGCTGTGGTTCTCAGTGCATTTAGGAGCATGGTATGCAGTGCTATTGTTACTGAGAAAAGGTGCAAGGGAACATCAAACAACTTGAATGGAAGCAAAAAATAGAATCTCTTGGACCAATGCAAGCCTCAGTGACTCTTCTCTTAACCAAGAGGAGCTGACAGTGAGGTGCAAGATGGGATATGCTAAGAGGTACACAAGAAGACTTTCCAGGGACTGTACTTACAGTTCATCATGTTGCATTCACCATAGTCAGTCAACATCACTTGTTAGGATTATCGAAAAAACCCTCTCCAACGTCTTGATCCTTAAATTCCAATTATCAGTACTATTGAAAACTGTTTCATTGCCAGTGCTGCCCTGCCTACAAAAGAATGACAATGGTAAATAGTAACATGTTTTCATCATCCTCTGGTTCATGCTGTCTGAATGAAAGTGCATTTATGATTTGTGAATCAGAGGACTAGGAAAAAATCTAGTCACTTAAATGAAGCCTGCTCTCTCTTGTCAGTCCAGGCACCAGCCACTTTCAAGTGGCTGAATATGCATCTGAATCCTGCTTGTGGAATAATAAGATATGAAGCAGGTGAAGGAGAAGAGGAACTTCTCATCTACCACTGTAAGAGACAGCAGAGCCCAGACAAGTCTACTCTTTGGCTGCATTTCCTATCTGGAAAGTAAATTCTGGGGGAGAAGCAAAGTTTTGGGGTTTTTTTTGGTTGTTTTTTTGTTTTGTTTTTTTTTTTGTTTTTTTTTTTAATAGCATCCAGAGATCCTACAGCTTCCTATTCTGAATCCTCTCTTATCACCCCTGCAAAAGAAACAATGAAGATCTTCTGTACACAGCTGGTAACAGAGATCCTACACCTCTGGTGAGTCAGGACATTCAGCATGGAACAGTGAATTTCCTTTCACATCTCAGTTTTTATTTCTGTCCAAATTTCTGAATAAGCATCTTTGTTTTCCTGAAATTCAGCATGACAAGATCACTTGTCAGCAGAAAATGCTTCTGGGGAAAAATTCTATGTCACTTGGAAATTATTTTCTAGCAATGGAAATCTTGTGAAAGAAAAAAAAAAAAATTTTCCAGTTTCTTCAACACCATCAAAGGTTTCTCCATTAAGAAGAAAACATGTTATGTCTGTAAAGTCTGTATTTACTTTATTCATTGTTTTCCCTTCAGGAAGATCTATATGCATGATTCATTCCTGAAAGAACAGCAAGGCCCTTTCTACATTAAGAAAACATGCTCTATATTGATGTAATTGCATTGATGACAACTTCTTTAATGTAGGTGGTGCTTCAGCTGACCTTGAAAAACACTGAATCTCTCCAACAGGTAAGTTTGCTGGAGGTCATATGGAATAGGAAACTTCAAAAAACTTGAACTTTTATGCTGGTTCTTTAATATAGCAGGAATGTTAACTCACCTTCTATTTTTCTTGTGCATGTCAGATGATATTCCAGGACTACAGATAGAGGTGAAGAATTTGCTGTGCCATGCCTGATAGCTTCCTCCAGATAGAGGGCAGTGGGAAAAGAAGAATTGAGGAATTGATGGTGTTTTCTCCAAGTTCCCCATCAATGTCAGATTCAAACTGTTTGATGTCATTAGAAGTGAAGCAGTCTGTTGTCATTTTTTCTCCTGTTTATATTGCCCCTGCAAGCAGGCAAAATAAAGGAAGTAAAATTAAAGCTCTGGAGGGCTTCTCTTCCCTCCTTTTTTTTGTGCTTCTGTTGTTCTATGTGACTGCTGTTCTTCTTCTTGACTGCTCAGGAACTGTCACCTTGTAAAGCATTCAGGGGGTCTCCAGCAATTCAGTGACAAAAAATAATATAGTGGGGGGAAAAGTCACATAAAAGGCAGATGAAAGAAGTGGTGAAGCCAACATTAAAAAAAAAAGCAACAAAAAAATCAACAACAAGAGGAAGCAATGGGTCTGGAATGGTCACAGTTGTTACTGTGCTCTGGAAGTATCAGCAATGATGAAGTAGAGGCAATAAATTGCTTTGAAACCCTCTATGACCCTTTCTCTATTCTCTGTCACTCTGGAGATGAACTGTGTGCACTGGAAGTTTCTTTCTCTATCACCCCTATCCCACACTCTTCCTTTTTCCTGTGATTTAAGAGATACGGTAACCTTTGTGCTTTTTATTGTACACTCAGGAAATAAATTTCCACTCAGTTAAGCCACATTGTGAGTGGCAAGTAGCCATCAACTCAGGTGGACTTAAGAGTGCAGCAGCTTAGAAAATCCAAATCAGGCAGGTTCTACACTACATCATGAGTTGAAGAACTGCTCCACTGTCCTTTCCTTGCCCTGGCTCCTACCCTCTCATCTAACAGTATTAGCAGTTACCTAAACTGGTCCAAACCCAAAAACCCAGATCCCATATCTCCTCCTATCAGGTTTTGGCAGAATTACTTAATTCCTTGGCTTGGAGAAATGATCACAGGTCCCCATCTGTGAATACACAGCTTTACGGAAGCAGCTAGAGTTCCAGAGGAGAGACAAGACAGATAAGGTCAATCACAGTAAAGCCTTGGCATAACATGTTGGGGCAGTTTTTGCCTTAAAAGGAATATTGGGAATCACAGAGGAGAGTTCTCTGTGTTCTGAAAAGGCTGATGTGTACAAGGACTTCTGGAGTTATCAATAAAAATCTCCATATTTCTGTGGCTCTGTCACTAACAAAAACATTGTAAAATACAGAAATGTCAGTTATAGGACATCTCTGAATTTGAGTCCTGAGCCTTTGTAGAGGTGAACTGGGGTGAAGAATAAAAAAATTAAAAAAAAAAAAAAAAAAAAAAAGAGGTGTGGTGTTCACTGGTCAAGAACTTTCAATTCACTATGCAGCCAGTGGAAGATGCATTTCCCCACCAAAAATCCTTTCTGGTCACCAGCTCATGAGCACATCCGAAGAGCCAGACAGGCAAGTCTCCCCTCACTCCTGAGGTCTTGCCAGCCATGGCCCTTCTGTGTGAGAAGAAAGTGTGAACATCCTTGAAATGATTTGATCAGCCTTTGAGAAATTGGTATTCCTCTCAGTCTATATTTCCTTCAGGGAGCCATTCACTGGGCTCCTTGTGTGGGCACAGGGCCTCCCTATGAACCTTGTACCTCCAGCATGGAGAGGCTGAGCTCCCTGGCCTGAGAGGTGCCACTATATGAGAAATCCTGACTTAGTGAGCATTTTTGTGTTGGGTAGATAGAGTGCTGGTATAAAGAGTGAGAGAAGTGCTGTTTCTGGGCACTTTCAGCCTGGCCATAAATCTTGTGCCACAGATCAAATCAAAGAGGTAATAAATCTCTTAAGGCTTGTAAGACACAATGCCAGATCCAGCCCTTGGAAAAAGGAAGTACAATTCCATTGACTGTCAACACTTGTTTGCATGAGACTTTATCTCATTTCTTTTCACTATCCCCAATACCAAAGGCTTGTCTGCTTTAACTGTCTCTGAAGTAAATGTTGCTCTGAAAAAAGAGAGCAGCAGGCTAGCAATGGCCAGAAAACGCTATTTCCATACTATTTTCTCATGTTGCCCAAAGTTTTCATTACACAGCACACATAATGCAGCTGGAGACAGAGCAGGCTCAGGACAAAGTCACCATGTCTGCATAGACAGTCCTTTAATCCTTTCTGCCAACACCTCTAGGGTCAAATTCTCTGGCTGCCTCACTTGATCTAGAGTATCCTTCAGGCATCATGAAAGTGGCCCCATCAAGACATTGAAAAGAATGATTGCAGCACTCCCAGACCTTTAAGCACCTCTGAAGCTTCCCTGAAAGAACATGGATGGCCCTTGTCACAGATTATTTCTGTCAATAAGAACCTAATTTTGTGAGAACATACACCAGAAAGCTACAGATGGTCTACATCATCATACGTCTCCCATTCCTGTTCTCTCATGTGCAAATACTCTCCACCAAACCACTTTGGACAGCCCAAAGTATCCAGATACGCTCAGTAGGGTGCTAATAGAGTGAAGCTGATCAGATGACCTCAGTGAGGTTTATGGCTTTTACACATTCTAGTGAACTCTTCACTTCCAGACCTGCAAGAGCCAACCAGGGAAGATACCTCAGCATAAATTCCTCAACAGGCGTGTCTGAGACTGATGAGCATCTGAGTCAGTCAGTCAATGAGTCATTGCTCTTTGGAGGAAAAAAAAACCAAGACCTGTCAAAGTTGTTTTTCAAAAACAAGAGGAAATTATTCAATACCTATTAACAAATAGGTAGGCATTTGGCTGGATTGGAAAGGTCCTTGTTCTTGTTCCAACTTGTTCCACTGTGTATTTTCCACCTCCCACATCCCAGGTGAGTGCGCTAGCAGGCCTACACAGCCAATCTCCTCCTCATTTGACAACTATTGAGACAGCTCATACAAAGTGTAATAGCCCCCTTTCCTCACAACTCCCCTTAGACAAGACTAAGAAAGTACTTCAACCGATGAAAAAAAACAACAAAACAAACAACAAAATATCACCAAAAACCCTGAGAAAAATCTTGGCTTCTAGGAACAGAGCCAGAGCAAGGGCTTCTATGTGACTTCCAGTTTCCTTGGTTAAACCCTTGACAACCATGCTGTTTGATTTTCAGGTCCAACTGGTCTCTTTCATCAAAAATTCCCAGCTGAGACCAAAAACCCCTTGCAAAAATGTTTAATTAAAAAACAAAACAAAACAAAAAAACAGAACATTCTTGTGATTTCCCAAACTGAAAGTCTTCAATACAAAACCATCAGAAAATTCCCCATTGAGCTTCTGTGAAAGAAGCTTCAAGAAACAGCAGTGGTACAAATATAAATACCAAGTATCCAGCTCACAGGTAAGCAAGATTTGTTTCTTTTCTTTTTGCCAAATCATAAATCTTTCAGACAGCCTCACTGAAATTATACATGCAAACAGTCAGCTACTGAAATGTGTTTCTTTGCAGGTAGTTGTTGCTCTTCATCATATTCCCTGGGTTTCAGGTATCCCCTCATAGCATCCTCTGATGAAACAGGAAGCCAAAAATCATCTTTTTAACTTCACATGGGAGCAATGAAGTTTTTGTTACACAAAAGGGAGAAGAGAATGGTTGACTGTCCTCTGGAATTATACAGAAGTAACAGCTTTTTTCTTTTAAAGTCTAGTACTTTGGAAATCAATTATGATACAGAAATCTGAGTGCCAAAAAAAAAATTGCTGGGTTAATTGGAGATCTGATAAGACCAAAAGAATGCTATGGACTTGGATGGGACTGGGCAATCATGATCCCGGTAACAGGCCAAGAATCAAATATTTTCATAGGCTAATACGTTTGGATTGATTTTTTACTAAAATCTTCATAACACCCTTCACCATTAAAACAAGAAA
The DNA here is from genome assembly GCA_013397375.1 of Toxostoma redivivum. Classification (NCBI taxonomy): domain Eukaryota; kingdom Metazoa; phylum Chordata; class Aves; order Passeriformes; family Mimidae; genus Toxostoma; species Toxostoma redivivum. Next base: position 84,807 of record VXBI01003858.1, on the reverse strand, counting down.
GAAAGATTAAGGAGTTGAGACATCACAAGTACAAAAAGGGTTTGAAGGGAAAAATCTTTCTTGATCTTGAAAATCATTTGACTAAGAAACTGCTTCCTTCTGCCTGGTGTCTTTCACTTCAGGTCCCAGAAGATCAAAGGGAAACAGTCAAATTATGATGACTGGCCAAGGGCATTATTTAAGCTTGACCATTAAAACAGAGGACAGGGATTAAGGCCAACTGAGTTTACAGAAATATTTGTAGCAAAGGATGTTACTGTAAGCATAGTCAGTGTTGATATCCAACCATGTTCAGCTGAAGAAGCAGAGACTCATCTGTGCTTTTAAAGGCACGAGAAAGCAAAAGTGAAAAGCATTCCAAAACACATACCCTCTTTTTTTTCTTCCTTTAACTAGTTCCAACAGATACTTGTCAAACTCTGATTTTTTATATTGTTTTTCAAAGAAGAAATTCAATAACTTTCTCAGGCAATCTATTTTACTGCTTAACTATTCTTACTGCTAGAAAGTTATTCCTAATATGGAGCAAGAGGATCTAGGTTGCAATTTAAGCCCATCATTTCTCGTTCTTTCCTTGGTGGATGTGGACAGCAGTCTTATCTCCACAGATACTGAAGGTCTAACAGCAAATTCAGCTTTCCTTACTGTCAGGCATAGACCTTAATTACAATATGATTTCAACTCTTACAGCTCATATTTGTATATACAGTATGCATATTTATGGCACATGTCAAAGATGACTGCTTTGAATGGATGGTTGTGAGGATTTTGTTGAGGTAAAGAAAACAAATTGTCATTGCTGGCATTACAGCCCAAGAAACATTTTTCACACACCCTCATAAGTATTCCATACACACACAAGTATATATACAGTTTTCCCATTAAAAGTAGTGTTGCTTACATACCCTGACAGTTCTGAGGGCAACCTAATGTTACCACAAATGTACTCAGTCCATACCTGCATGCAACCCCGCAGTGCACGCACAGGTACAGAGGATATGAGTGCTTATGGATTTGTGGTACAGGCTTGCAGATGCTTTTACTCAGAAGCTGGCCATAAGGCATGAACAGACAAATATGTAGATCTTCATGTCTACGCAGCCATATCAGCTGCATACCCAGGTGGGTATGCATTGCATACCTTCCTGGCCTGATGGATGCTGCAGTTCAGCTGCCATCCTGGCCACCCAAAGCACAAACTTGAGCACTGTCAAGTTCCCATCCATAGGAAGCTGTCTCAGGCCCTGGAAGAAAGGCTGTGAGCAGCACAGTGCGGTGCAGCAGGGCCCTGTTGAACCAATTAGGGTTAACACATTTCTGTTAATGAGAGGTGCCGGTCATGATTGTAAATTAATATTTTCCAGTGGCTACCCATGCACTCAAGTGTCAGTATTGATCAAACTTACCTCTGCCCAGTTAATGCTGATGGATTCAACAGCAGCATACGCCTGCTCATCTGTTACCCAATTAAGATAAGCTCTCGACTCATCCTAATAGCTGTATTTATTGTCATCAGGAATATTGATGTATCTCTGTGCTAATTGCAAGCCAACATAGACACATGAGCACATGCAAAGGACACAGTGCCGTTCCGGGAGATCGTCCCAGGCTCAAACCACAGGGAGAAAGCACTTGGTTAACTTTCTTGTTCTGTTTTCAAGGGAGGCAGTGTTTTCCATGGAGAAGAAGGAAAAAAAAGGTTCCTCCCCTTCTCTAGACTTATTAGACTAGATTCATGCACATGCCACCCCATATCAGAGATTAAGCAGCACATCAAGCTCCACAAATAAACTGCTTGGGCTTTTAAAGACTAAAGCAAATGGAAACCTCCTGTTGCACTGGTAGTCCAGCATGTGACAAATGCTGGGCATGTAAGGAAAATGCCTTTGGGAGGAACGAAATAAGGATTAATGAGCATCTTTCTGCATGGTTTTCTACATTTCTAGCCTGGTTGTCTGAAGCAGAAGCTGCTGGGTAGCTAATGGGCCTTGGGTAAGGGACACAACAGCAGCTGTCTACACAAAGCAAACAACCAAAAAAAAGATTCTATAAAAATTTAACATTTTCCTTGCAGTGCAAGGGGTTCATTCCTTAAAGGCCAATATACAGCCAACCCAAAATGCACTAGCCCATTCCTGGAAGCAGACTCCTGCCTGTAGCAAATGGGCTATTAAACAGAGCAAGAGATCAGGGTCCATTTACTCATAAAAAAGGTCATTCTAAACTAAAAACTAAGAAGTGAGAGCTCAGAGGAGGCCAGTTAATCTCTGCAGCCAAAGTGCAGTCCTAAAAATCCCAGCCAAAGTAACCACCCCACATAGCCAGGATCGCACACTGTGTTATATATAAGCTGAATGTTGAAAAAGGGGCTTTGGATTGGCTCAAAAAGTTAGAAAACTGTTAATAAGGGTTTAACTGTTAATAAGCGTTCTTTTAGTGTGCAACACATTACTGATACTTTTTCCTTGCTATGTGAGACAAAGAAGACAGCACCATCTCACGTATACAGAGGCTGAGTTTGGTCCCATGAAACAGGTTGGAATCCTAAGTCATCAGTAAAAATCTGATTTTCATAAGTGGTGATTTTCATAAGTGGTAACCTCAATTTGCCTTCCAATTTGACAGATGCCCCCAAGGCAACTTATGGTCCTGGAAGCACCTTAATAAGCCACACTTAATGGCAGCTCATGCCGAGGGACAAAAGTTTGAATGGGATCTTGCAAACAAACACTTTTAACCCATCAGAGGTGGAGCTTGCAAGCCTGCTGCCACAGAGTGATGGCAGAGCTCACGCTGCTGCTGCTTCTGTCCAATCTGTCCTTTAGATAAGTGAAGGACACCTTTCTCCGAGGCTCTCCACTTAGTACTTTTCATTGTTCACTGAATTAAAAAGTGAGCAGTTGACAGCAGAACTTATTAAATTACTCTTCTCCCTTCTTCCTCTACCACCATAGCCATGTTTTAACGGCCACAGACACTTTGCTGGTGTCCTTTTAATTTGATTTAACTAAAAAAATAACACACAAAGCCATTTGGCCTTGTGCCACTCAATGTACTGCTGCAGAGTAGGCATGAGTTATAGGGTAATATTTCACACCCTGTTGTATCTTATTACTTAACTAATAATAATATTTACCCAGGGTTTTCCCCAAGCAATTCAGACAGGTTTAAAAGAAATCTTGATTAAAGAATGACAGCCAAAGTATTGGATGTTAAGTATAAATAAGAGTAATGTGAAGAGAGTGGAAGAGTTTACTGTCGTATCCTGGTAGTTTGCAGTAAATCAGAGTAATATGAAAGTTCCTCTTTACTGGGCTTCTCCAGTTGTCAAGTCCCTTGCTGCAGCCCATGTAGAGATATGCCAGACCTCTGACTTGCACAAATACAGCTCCTGTAGACTGCAGCAGCAACAGGCAGTAATAACCTTTGCTTGCCAGAGGCTAAACCACTTATGCTAATCCCTTAGCCCCTAGACTAAGGGAATAATCATCCACCTCTCACCTCTTCTGGGGCTAGTCACTAAGAAATTAAATTATTGCAAACTAGAGTATCACAGACTTCATCTAACATGAGTTCTCTGAAACTCTCAGTAGTTTGCAACTACAAAAAGACTTTCAGCTGATATAAAAAACCACCTATAAGAGTATTACCCGTGAAACTCACTGCTGAGGTAGACAAAGGCAAGGACCAAGTAAATTACAAGGGTATTAGATGTTACCAGTAAAAGAACTCCCATTCAGGTTAGAGAGAGGATATGACATTTTTACTGGTTCGAGTAGCTCGTTCACCAGTCAAGCAGCAGCTGTCTCTGGTAGATTATTCCTTGTTCTTTGCACTTTGCAATTTCTGCTGAAATAGTTGGCATTGCCCTCTGATCAAGGCAGGATACAGAGCTGTCAGAGTCCTTGTCTCACTTCCTTTGGTAATTCTCCAGCTGACTAAGAGACTTAAGCAACACATCCATTCACCTAAGGAAGGCAGTGAAGATTCCTCCCAACCTAACTGCATTGAGAAAACTCATCTAATACTGTAAATACAAGGACTGCTGTCAAGAGCAACAAAGAAAAAATACATTCAAATTTATGTCCAAGTTGCTATTTTCCTGATTGCCTCATAGATTACCTGCCCACTGAAAAGAGGGAGGGAACCATTGCCATTTTCTACAGATTCTTACTTTCCCATGGAGATTTTTCATCCACAAGTTTACTATGCTTCAAAGTGATTCCCATGTAAGAGCTGCTAAAATCACTGTGCTGGTAAAGAAGTACGCAAGCCAGGGGTCAGCACTCTAAATAATGTAATTTCTGTCGAATTACTGAAGTTGATGAATGGGCAAAATCCTGCAGTGTTACTCAGGCAAAACATCATTCCAAGATGCTGAAAATTTTGAATGAATAAAGGGTTCAAGGTTTGGTCCAAGAGTAGTAATTTTGGAGCAGGCAGCTTAAGGAACATGAATCTCTTCTGACATGACCTCGTGACAGAGGATGGTCTTGTGGTCCAGTCCCACATCGTACCAGCAGCAATCTGTCACAGGTTGCATTTCTGAGAGGATTGCAGCTGAGGAGAAGTAGGCTATGCAGAGGTTGTCTCTTTATCCTTCAATATTTTAGCATTCACCAGCCTTGCTTCCATATTGGAAAGGCAGAGCGTGCAATACTTGTTCCTTTCCAATAGCTTTATACTGCAGAAGAGCTTATGGATGAGCAGCTGAGTCGTATTTGCATTTGCAGGGTCTGTATCTGTGCTCAAATGAGATTCAGCTAGGGAAGATCATAGTGGTCTACAAGGACAGGGATGGACTGAGATCCTGCTTTGTCACCTCACCAAGGGGAAAAGGAGCCCTATGAGCCAAGCAGAATTGTGTTGTGGTGATACCTCTGAGTAACTAAGGAAGCAGGGAATGAACACCATACCTTATAGAGAATATACAGTCCCTATGCTAAAGGAACCCCCTTTACACTGACATCACCTGCATTTGCAGTGAAGTTTCACCCTGTCTTACCACACACTCCCTCTTCTCACCTCCCTGTAAGTACACCCAGATGCACTCAGTCCAGCTTTCAGGTCTGTATCCCATCAGGTCCTATGCAATCTCTCCCAAGGCCTCTTTTCCCCTACACAAGCACCTACCTATAGTTCTCTCACACACCAGTCTCTACTTAAGAGCCCTGACAGGTCACACCAGGGAAAGGTGTGAACTCATTGCTAACTCTGCCAGCTGTTTAATCACCCTGACTCTCAGCACACCAAACCAGAAAGGCCTTTGTTCTCCAGGACACCCCTCCCAACTGACTGACCGTGTGGCTTATCACCAGAAGCAGCAGCTTTTGACCTGGCAGCTAATTTCTGTATGCCAATCCTTCTGTGCAAGCGAAAGAGTCTTCCCTCTCCTCCTCTGGACCCCTACTGTTTGTCCTTCACTTTTTTCCTAAGGGAGGGTAGAGAATCATACCAACCCCCTTGGCTCAGCTGCTTCTGCTGTGCATATTCTGACCCTCTGCAGTGGATAGAGCTTTAAAGCAAAGTAGAAATGGCCTTGGGAAAAGAGATCATATCCTTATGGGTTAAATTACAGGCCAGGGGCTAAAATCCCTGCCAAAAATGGTAAATGTGGCAGACAGTACTAGATTCTGTTAGGAAAATAGGGATTATACTATAAAAAAAAAAATGCAGAATGATAAAAGTCCCTCAAACCACTGCATATATGCTTAATGGGTTCAAAGCTTTAATGGACCTAATTTAAATGGGTCCAGGACTCATCCGGTAGAGTCAGGTAGAGTCAAGAAAGACAGACCAGACTCAGCTCAGGAAAATGATGCTCTTTGGAGTTATGGGACAGGCCTGGACAAACAGTATGGCAGGTAGGAAAGAAATGCTGCCCTAAAACTACAGGTCCTATAAACCCTTGTAGTGCCTCAAGCTGTTACTTGAAAATTGTATTTTGACCTTTTATTCCAACACAGAATAGGCAGAGATATATCTAAGACAGGGAAAGGCAATTTCCATTTTCTCTTAGCCTGAGGATTTAGCCCTTGAAGGAAGACTGCAAGGACCATGTGTCCCATTCATCTCTTTTGTTTTTCAACAGGAGCACAGGACTTAAGATTGGAGGCATGTGCTTTCAATTCATGAGTGATCTTCCACTTCTGTTGACAGATACATGTCCAAGCTTCTCCATTTGTCTCTGCTGCTGGATGTCTTTTTCCAAACTTACACTTTTACAGTTCATACTAACTTCACCATCTGCTATGAGTGGGGGAAGGAAACTAAGAACCCTCTGGAGAAGGAAAAAAAAAGAAGTAAAACAAAAAGAAAAGGAGGAAAGAACCTCGAGGTAAAAGCCAGGGGATCATTTTACAAAACACTGCTTCTCTCTGAAGACTCAGAAGCTGCACTGGGAAAAGGTTCATGCTGAGGTAGTGGAGACTCCTGAAACATACAGGACCCAGAGGGAGAGGAATGAAAGACTAGCAACTAGTTCTGTGTAGAGAAATATTACTCTCTTAAAAACACTCTTTTACATCCTTCTACTTTCCCCCACCCATTCACATAGTCTTCTGCTTCTTCATGGAAAATGGATTTCAGCATCATTTCTCAAACACTTAAATTCTATATCCCTTGGGGTACCCTAACTCAGTTCCAGCTCCACTTGCCTAACTTTGCTCACCTTGGCAGGAAGACCATACTCATGATTACTTTGACACAAGAAACCCCACTTTCTTACCATATTTCCTCCCTACCCTCTGTGGCAGTCATTCTGTAGATCTGCAGCAGTCTAGGACTGCATCTCCCAGATATCACAACACCTTTGTGTTGTGCTGCTGCCCAGTCCCCAGTGGAACAATCTTCAACACCCAGGCCCTCTCTGTATCACCTTTTTGGTGTAAGACATGATTTTGAGAGTCCTGCAAGTATGCGCTTCCAGGGCCAGTGAGGATGCTGTCCATGCTGGCACACAGATTTTTCTAGTGAGAAAAATACCAATGTCATGTTCTGGAAGTGGTGGTTGCTGGAAACAGCACTCTAGGGATGAGCACTGGGGCAAACAGTCCCCCTGTAGCCCTGAAAACAAAACAGGTGCCAAACAGGTGCAAGGATATAGGAAACTTCCCATTTTTAGAGCTACCCACATTATTCCTGAGATACCAGAGGCAGCATAAAGAGAATTTTTTTTTATATATCAAGAGCTGAATATGATTTTGCCTGATTTCCTAGCACTGGCTGTTGAAATTCACCTAAAAATTTCAGTATCAAAATGCCTGTGTTTGAGCTAGAATCTCTCTTTTAAATAGCAGGCCAGTCTTGATTTTAAAAACTGATCTATCATTTCTCCAGTTATCATTTCTCCAGGTATTTCATCCCAATGGAAAGTTATCCTCATTATGAAAAATGCCTTACTCCCTCTCCCCGTCTTTTCCATAATTCAGGATGTAACTACTGAGTCTTGTCAGAATTTTCTTTGCCAAAATTGTTGCAATCTTCTTCCTAAGTAGGTAAACAGGGTCTATGGTGATGCTTCTCAGTCTCCTCTAAATAGATTGAGTTTCCTAGGTAATCTGAGGCATGTTTCCAAATTTTGCATCATTCCAGTGGGCTCTTCTCTGAATCCTTTCCCATTTATCAACAGGCCCTTGATACATTTTGCAACACACTTAAGTTAATGTTGGAAGAAAAATCACCTTTTTTTGACTTTTGAGGCTTTTGTGTTCTTGATTTCTCACCAGTAACATTATGCATAACTACATAACATATGTACTACAAAGAAACAAAAAAATAAAACACCAAAACCAACCAAACAAAAAACAACCCACAGAGAAGGCTCTTAAAAGTCAAAAACTAAACTAGCAAATTTATAAATTTGTACCAGATAAACCAATCAAAGCCTATTAATTTATTTTTTCTCATTTCCACCTCTGCATTCCGATGCTACAGAAGCTTAAAGAACCTTACCTAGTGACTTTTTAAGTTTAGACAGAAATAGCTTGGTCCTATTATCATTTCTTCCTTTGGAAAACCATGCTTAAAGACTTAAGGGAAATTTTTTCTAACATCTAAATTTTTCGTGTGGCTAATTTAATCCTATTTCTTTTACAGCCTTAAACCATGCCATGTAAACCTTCTTTCTTCTACATCCTTCAACAAAATAAATTACATCCCATTATTCCTACATCCCTAAGCCAATCTAACTAACATCCGTTTGTTACTCCTGCACCCTAAAGCAAGCCTGCTTGTCTCTTTAATATGTCCAATCTTTTAAGAGCTTGCACAGAATCCAAACACCCTAGGTGGGATAGTCATATACATGTTTACTTCCAGTTTCCATAAATCCACCATCAATGAGAATTTGCAGTTGATTCTCTGCATTTCTTTCATCTCAGGGACTCATGTCATATCAAGATATTTCAGATCTGTCTGAATGAGGTATCATTACTGCCAATCATAATAGTTCGCATCTTGCCAGTTCAGGAATTGCTACCTCTACTTATGAAGCTCGCAGTCTCAAGTGGTATCTATTTCTTTTATACGTATATAAAAATTGATTTTGTCCTGCAAATGGAAACACTGTTGAATTTCACCCAAATGAGACATGAACTACTCTTTAGAATAACTTTGGCAAACAGGGGATGGAAACCAGAAAAAAAACAAAGTTCTCAATGAGGAGTGGTGAGTGTTGGCTGCAGGAGAAGCAAACATGCAGCAGAACAAATGGTTTCTTCAGCAATAGACCACAAGTAGCTCATCAGCTGATCTAGGTCACAATCAATGAACCTCAGACTGCCAGCTGTACATCAATCAGCATCTTATACAAGGACGAAACACCAATCTGCCTGGTACTGTAGATGGCATTTTAGACATGTCAAAGCTTTGGTCACATGCAAGACCCTTGCCTAGTCTAGAGATAGCTGAGATCAGCAAATTCTTTCTCTGCTAGAAGAACAGCAGAGGCTGTAAATAACTGTGCTATTTTGGTGTCATCCATATTACAGACAGAATTATACCTATTTTCAGACAACAGGGGAACCAGAAAGTGTGTCCCAGCTTTGCACCCAGTTGTTTGGGCTCTTTTAACCCACCAAAGGCAGGTTTTAATTCAGTCTCTCTGGAGGTGAAAATGGTCTGTTTGAAAGATGCCAAACAGGTCACTCAGTTTGAGCTGTCATCAACAGTATCTTAATTACAGAATCACAGGATATTTGGGATTGAAAGAGATCTACTGAGATTGTCTAGTACAATAAGATGCTTTCAAGAACATAAGTCATCTTTGGGTCATCAACTGTGACTGATCTGCTGCCAAGTGAAGGAATAGCAGAGCCTGTATTTGATTTTAAAACCACCCCACCATACACAGATCCTCTTTGGGAAAACTCAGCAGATATTTAGAGCTTGCTCCCCTTAAATAAGGATCTTCGTGTTCTAGGGCAATAAAAATGTCTGATGGCCTACATAACAAAAACACTTTAATAGCAGTTATCCTGAAAATGCAGCTGATACTTTGAAGGGGATTAAAGAAAGCATTTTGGATTTGACCAAGATGATACTAAAGGGGAAGGCATAGATGCCTTGGTTTGGCAACACTGCTACAAAAAATTAGATTCTGCATAAAATCCAAGTGTTTCCCCTAACTTTTTGGCCCACTCACAACACTAAATAATGAATGACTCTACCAGGTCTGTTTGGAGCCCAAAGTGAGTTACTTGATTTTTGGCTCAAACTTGCATCAGAAGATCTTCAGCTCAAGATAACTAGAGTTCCACAATATAGCAAGGACTAGCCTTTGAGACACGAACATTTTGTTTCATTGACTGATCTTTTTCTAGATATAGAAGACACACCTTTCCCTAGAACTCAGGTCACATTTGCATAGTTGAATAAAAGTGTAATAAATCTCCTCCTTTTTTCCATGGTAGAAAGAAATGGAGAATTAATTCCTCTTGGGCCTTCTTAGCAACTACTTAATCCTATTGTTTGACCTTACACTCTTCCTTTTGGGATTAGTACAGTCCTCTGACTTGCCAGGGTTGTTCACCTGTCCATACTGAAGACTCTTTACCTTTGAGAACAAGTTGTTCTGGCAAGCCAAGCCAAACCAGTACTGACCCACAATCACTTTGGCATAGCATGAGACATTGCTGAGGATGTGTGCATCAGAGAAGCTCCACAGATTTATTCTTTATAGTTCTGTCTGTTCACTAAAGAATCAAGACTGAGGAAAGGTATTTGTTGTTGTTGTTATTATGGAGAGATGATCCAATAAAGAGGTTTTAACTCCTGAGTTAGGTGAAAAACAGTGAGTTAAGAATGGAGATTTCAGATTAGAAATCACTTTAGACTTTAATAGATATTATTAGCATCCCACTATAGTAGACTGGAAACTGCTGTGAATATTCCTACCCGTGAAGTTTAGTTGGTGGATACGATCAGTTTCTTTTCTATGGTCCTAAAAGAGCAACAAAGTTTGTATAGTTGAATCCAAACACTTCAACATGTTGATCTCTTAGGCCATCTGACCACCTGTGAAGGGTGAGAAATGTGAGAAAAAATTTTAGCTCTTGAACAGGCCAAATGCTGGTCCTCATCATATTGTACTGTCTCTTGGGGAGTTCATCAGCATCAGCAGTGGTTTGGTTATAGAAAGAGACACGTGGACTACTGCATTACAAAATAAAAATAAAAATATAAATAAAAAAAATCCAAACCTTTCTAGTGCTTGTGTGAAAGAGTCCTGTATCCTCCCATGCTCAGATAATAATCTGAATGTTATTTTCTTGCTGCTATTTGAATGCAATGTCTGAGTCCTGTCTGGCTGCTGAGCAGACTTCTCCCCAGACGAGTTTGAAACACATTTGGCAGCTCTTTGCCCATATGGGCTCCCTCAGACATGCCTCATGAAAATCACTCAACAAGACGGTTGCTCAGAAATCGACACGTGTTCCCCTCAGACATGAAAGGTACTGGTAGCCTGTGACATCAGCTACTTTAGCATAGTCAGATGTCACAGACATGAGTCTAGTATAAAACAGCATTTAGTTAGCTAGCAGCCCTCTCCCAGTAATGAGATGGCACTTTATCACACTCAACAACAAACTAAGCAGAGTACTTCCAAATGGAGAACAGTTGCCTCTGTACTGAGTAAATGGACAGTAGTGAAAGTAACAGTTCCTTAGGCTACTGAACATAGTAGCCCAAGGAACTGTATTTTCATCACATTAAGCAAAGTTCCCTGCCCAGCCATCCAGGGGCCACTTAGGCAGCCACACTCACAGCGCCTGAGATGGGACAGAGGGCCCTTGTCAGGTACACCCCTACACTCACAGTCAGACCAGATATTCCATAGCAGAGTCTCATACATCTTGATCCTTAAAATAATTTAATCTTGGTGCAATACCTAAATAACAAAATACCTCCTCAAGCTGGTTCATCCCAGGAGGTATCCTGAACAAAGGAAACCCTGGGCTGTTTTACCCTCACAGTCTAAGGGCGGGAAAGTCAGAGTTCGCAGCTCCTTCCTGAGCTCCTGTCCCCTGGCTAGCACACAGGTAGGTCCCTGTGCCCTTTGTCATGCAAAGGATCTGCAGTTCATGGCCTCTTACCTCGGGCCAACCCGAAGCTCAGCCTTCGGCTCCTCCTGCAGCTGCATCCCAAGATACCTGACCTGAATGTATTCTTCAAAAATCATTTTCTCTCCTTCTTCTGCCCCTCCCTTTCACTCATCTCCCTCCTCTTATTCTCCTTCTGGTGAGGATGCATTTCCACAGCATGCAGCCTCTTCCCTCTAATTTGTCTTCTGTCAGCAAGATTAAATGCTTGAAATGGATGGTATCTGTGAAAAACACTCTCCCCTTCACTACATGCTCCTCAGGAACTGGTACTCTCCAGAACCAACAGACCTTCTGAGTGAGGCCATGTGGCAGCTTTCTGAAGTATCTGCAGCAGAAGTGTGGGAGGGCTAGAGCCACAACATCTTCCAGTCAAACAAACATGACTATCTCTGACTTGTCTCTCGATATCTGTAATTGTCCTAAGCCAGAGTCCTAGGAACCAACAACAACAAAACAAACAAACACAAAAAAACCAACCAAACAAACAAAAACAACAACAACAACAAACAAACCAAAAAACAATCAGAAGTGAAAACAGTGGTGTTATGAAGTAAGAGAAGGAAAGATAGCTATGTAGCTATGCAAAAATGGGAATGAAGGATTGATAGAAAAGGCAAGAGATTTATTCAGCATTTCCTTGTCTGTCTCCTCCACAAACTGAATCATAGAAGCATGAAAGTAGATGTATTGAATCTCAAAGGAAATAAAAGAAGTGGAAAATTAACTACTGATGAAAAAAATAGCTGTGTCCAGGGATTCCTGCATATCAACTCTGAGCTCCTTCTTAACAGCTTAGAATAGAAAAGGCCAGGGGACTGGGGAGGAAAGGTCAAACACTGACCGAAAACACAGGCAAGGGGAAAATGAGAGCTAACATGGAAATCAAAGCAGAAAAGCTGGATGGATAAGAGTCGATCCTGTTTCAGACTATTTGCGCTCCCTGCCCTGGGTGCCATTCCCTCATTTCAGCATCACGGATGAATGAAGTGGGTTTAAAGCTGAGGCTTAGAATAGCCACACTACTTTCTTTTCTCCACCTCTATTTGGCAACAGGTGAAAACAGTGGACTGGGATAACCTCATAGAGCAGCTGCCATAATAAGAGCCAGCACACAGCTGGGCCGACTGTGAGCTGCTGCCTGCCAGGTCCAGCTGACTTCAATAGCACTTCCTGATGGTTATTAATGGCTTGGACAACGTGCATGAAGCTGGCCTGTGTAATCCAGCCTGGATTCTGGGCCTTGTGTTTTCCTGGATCTTTTGCCATTGTTTCCCATTAGTTTTGAATGAATTTTGACCTTATTCTCTCCTGGGCCTCCCTTTGCACTCTGATGAGAGTGGCCACCTTGGATTTCCAGATGATGAAGGATGAAGGGCTGCCTCCACACACTTCTGTCTGATCAAAACCAGGTCCACTGTCACAGTAACATTGGAAATAACAAAAAAAAAAAAAATTGGAATGAGCATATATAGTTGCTACTGCACACAGGTAGTCATTTACATAGAACCTTGAAGAGTGGCATCCATTGGAAGCAAACTTGGTTGCCCAAACATTTTCCAATGAAATGGCTCCCCACAAAAATGCTATTGCTAGAAACCCTGACCATCCACAGCCATGACCAACAATGTGCAAAGCTATCTCCCTTTTGGTAATCTCCACTGAATTTCAAATCTTGTCTCCCAAATACCAAAAGTGACCCTAAAATTACCCTCATGTGGACAGCAAGCCAGCTATTCAGATTGCTCCCTCAAATCAATATAAGCATAATGTCAGCAATATCCTATCTTTCAAAGACTGAACATTTGCTCACAGTCAGGCCCAAAAGGACATGTAGAAAGGTAGGACATGCCTGGGTTCTCACTGCTGACATGATTCAGTGGAGTAAATTACAACCTTTTACAGAAATAGCTAATAGCTTTAAAGCTGAGAACAAGATAAAAGTATGTGGGGGGTAAGCAGGACAGATGGGTTAACAAACATAATAGGATATGCATAATTCTCAGCTACTCAGGAACAGTAATCACAAATCACCACCTGCCCCGTTACTATCAGATGGCAGGTCTTCCTCTTCACAATAAATCTGTTTCCTGTGTATGCATCACAATCTTGGCGCATTCATTCACTTATCATAGTAACTTTTCTTTTCCTACATAGACCATTCAGCTTTGTGAGAAGGAGCAGGAGTTTACACCTTCCTATATAAGACATTATTTAATATATTTGACTTTGCTACGTGCAAGTAAAACAGATAAAATGAGGGAGCTTTCAGCATATCAGTGCACCTCCTTTTTATTTGCAAAAACTTATTTTACACAAGGCTCAACTTTGAAATTACAGAGCATAGCAGAACATGTTTTGAACTGCATTTCACTCAGGTGGAGACTATAGTACTAGGAGCAAATAAATATGGAACCCTACAAACTCATTGGAACTGCCATATCACAAAACTTATCAAGAGACTTTGCATGGAACATTTTTGAGCAGAACAAAATTTCCACTTCTGAAGATCCAAGTGAATTTGGGTCAATTTTGCCACACACTTCTGGATAAAAGAAGAAAAGTGAGACGCGGGGACAGATGAGTGAAGGAAATCTCAGAATAAGTCAGATTTCTTTTTTTAACTGTTGAAATGATAGTGCCATTTTTAAAAACTGTCCAGGCTTAAAGGAAGAAGAATTTTATAAGAAATTAACTTTCATCCCTCCTACAATTAAAAGAAATTTTTCAGTTTTGGATTGAATGAGAAACCACTGGTTCCTCAACAGTGGCCAATGGAATCCACCATTCTCTTCTTCCTTCTTCTTACTGTCTTTTTTTTCCAGTCATTGAATTGAAAACTCCATCATTCATACAACTCAATCTGAAATAAAGAAAAGATCAAGCCAGCTGTGTACTCCTTACATTCTGAATTAAAATGTCAGGCTATGGCAGACATGGTAGAATATTCTCTTATCAGAGAATCACACACTATATCATCCTCTAATTATAACCAAACCTTTTAGCAGCAGTTTCATGCACTCATAATATTACTGGATTTCAGGTATGCTCATTCTTAGCTAAACTTCCCACAGAGCATTAAGGGCACATGCAGTGAGCAGTAGGTCTATGAGATGATGGTTATCTAATTCCTCTGATGAAAAAAAGGAAAACATCTGTCAATGAGAGGGGAAACTTGCAACCTTGGGAATTTTTGTCATGGGACAGTGACATTGCTGGCTTGTCTCTAAAGCAAACTTTGGGAGGCAATTCTCAGGGATTAAAAATAAAAGCAGCAATAACAGTAGGGAACTGTTTATTTGTTAAGTAATGATGAGACTATGGAGAAAATGGAAGATGGGCTCAGCAGAGCTGACCTAATTTTCTTCTCCTTTCCCAGGCACCTGCATTCACAACAGCTAAGTGATGAGCAGAATAGTGGGCACCAACCTAGGGCTGCATCCTACATGAGATGGGTAAAGGATGGCCCATCCAGCACTATCTTCCCTCACTCTCATCAGGGTTTCTTTCAGCACAGATTTAGCCTGTCCAAGCAGCCAGCTGATCAGAAGTGATTTTTAAACCTGTGCTGGCCAGAGGGATAAGGGAGACATTCTTCAGGCTTGCTCACTCACCAGTCGGCCTTAGTAATTTCTTATTATAATTGTCCATGAGCCCGAGCCCACTGAAATGAAGAAAGTGGAAGATATTTTCTGCTGCTGTTTTGAATGTGAAGTAGAGTGGAGCCTGGATTTCACTCTCAGGGCACTACAGGGTCACAGGCGGTGCATAGACAGAACAATTGTTTATCTCTCCCCAATGCATTGCACACAAGAAAGAAGAGAGACACACAGCACTGGCCAGGGTCCATTGCTCCTGGCAAACTGCAGCAGCATCCCTAGCCAGCCCAGTCAGAAACACCAGCTCAGAGGTGAAGCACCATGCTGCTTTGGCACAAAAGGAAGACAGCCACAGATCTGAAGCATAGCAGATTCGGATTAACAACATTTAACTGCAGGGGTAATAATCTTTTGGGACAGTTCTAAGGCTTGTGGGGAGGCCCATTGCAGGCCGATTGTCATTTTTTGTAGAACTGAACGCCACCATGTGCTGGAAAGTGTTCTGCTACAGAGTAAGAGTTTGGGGCATTCCCCCGGATGCTTTAATTATTTTGTACCAGTCATGTTCTACATCTCCATAGCTGCTAGAGAGAGCAAGAGCAGAACAAGACCTGCTAGCCCTTGCAGTGCCTTCTAGCCTGGTGCTCCAGTGTTGCCTGATCATTGACTTACAATAGGGTAAAAAGAAAAAATGAGACTTGCAAACATTCTCATTAAATTCCACCTTCTCCCCATCAATAGGTAGGAGAGGAAAATCTGCACTATAAAGAAGTCAAAGATAAGATGTGAAGCCTGATAATTTTGATGCTCTGTAGCATGCTGCATCATTCCTTGATGCAGGGGGAAGGATGCAATTTGGTGATATCGGGCCCCTTTGTTGGATGGCTTCCTTGAACCCTGAGCATGATTTTTAGGTAAGGGAGGCAGGTAAATTCTTACCTTACAAAATCCCCAAGGATTGTGATTCTCACCTCTGATGGTCAAACCAACCTGCCCCAGAATATCTTATCAGAGTAGCTGGTGAGAATAAAAACATTTATTCTGGACATCTATGTCTGCGTTCCCCATGAACTGCCCACAAAAGTCACTGACTCAGTGAAACACTGACCCTCTGAAAGACAATCATACATCACTGAAAGTGACTTTACTCACTTGGATGAGTAAATGGATTTTGCTTTAGCCCTGCCCTCAGGTGAAGCTTCTCTGAAGACACCCTGCAGAGCTGCTCCTAATCACCATTGTGCTCCTCGGGCAAGGGCTCAGCTGACTCCTGTGTGCTCTTAGAAGGCAAACCTTCTTCCCTTTACCTTTTCCTGCAGACAAGCACTACATCTCACCCCCACTCCCATCACTGCCAGTGGGCTTGATGGGAGGGCTACATCTTCCTGCCCTCAGATGTTTGCTCTTGGAAGAGAAGGAAGCTCACCCAGATGGATTTCAGCAGTTCCATGAGTATTTTACGGTCTTTTACTGATTTACAGCCAGTTCAGCATTCTTGTAAATGGCTATAAATTGGATTGAAGTCATAAATCACAACCAGAGAAAGAGAGACACAGTCTCTGAGTCCCAGCTCAGGCTAAACCAGCCTCTATGAATATATGGAAGAAACCTGCTCCCTCAATCAATACACACAGCTCAGGCTACAACAGTGGTCCACAGGGTCCAAGCCTATTTCTCTTCCACAGGGTTTTAAGAGCAGTTACACACTGCAGGTGTGTGAGACACTAAGAATTCCTCCCTCCTAAAGCCTGCCAAAGCCAGCTGTAACACAGGGGCTGTCCCCACCACCTCAGGCTCTGCATACTTCCTGACCTTTGCTGTACTCATAAATGCACACATGCACATCCCCTGTGAGCAGGGAGGCAGACCAGCACTGACTGGACTCACAGTTTCTTCACACAGATCAGCAAGGGGAGATTCCCACCTCACACACACTACCTTTCCAAGGTGATTGCCTTCTTTCTTCACTGAGACTGGCAGCAAGCTGCAGGTTGTTATTCTTCTGAAACGCCTGATTTAGTCCACATGGAGCACTGAGAGCTGAAACGCCTTACTTCCACTCCACAAGCCTGGTACCTAAAACCTAGGGATTTGTATCTTTCTCTTTTGTTTCCCAAGGTCATTTTTAGAATCTAGCTGTAAGCATTTCTGAAAGCATCTGACACAGCTGTCTAGCTGCAAGCTAGACTCTTATTATTTCTGTTAGAAGACTGCAACCCAGGAGCTGGTTCTTTCCACCTCCTTAACAACCACTGTGCTACCCCCTAAAGGCAGGGGGCACCAGCTCACTCCCCTACTCACCCTTGCAGTCCATCACAGCTTTTCCTAAAGACACCAAAATCCAGAAAAGCCAACTGCCTTACCAGACTTTTTAAAGTCCTGAGGGCTGCTGGGTGAATTTCTTTGGCCCTCGCTTTCTAGGCAGAGCATCCAATGAAGATAAGCCTAAATGTCTCCCCTTGCAAGCTTAAAGGGCTCCTGCTGCTGCTAGCACAGCAGGAAGAAGTCCTAACACACCTACTATCAAAGAGTTTTGCTTACTTAAAGGAACTTGAAAAGATACCACAAAAGTCTGTCCAGTACTACCTGCATAGGCATCAGAGCCTCAGCATTATGATCCTACGAAGAATTGTGTCATTCCATAGCTAGGATACGCACTCTATTCGTACAGGCAATGACCCCTTCTCATGTCTATTCGGTTCAGACTTACTTATGTTTATTTATTATTTAGACAGATGGTTTGGTTTAGTCTAATACATGCATCTGTTGAAATTAAATTATGTCCCTTTCCCTCTGTATTCTGTTGTTTTTTTAAATACAAGCCACTGCCTAATTGCCAACATGAAGGGAGAATGGCCTCACTGTAGAATTCCCTAAAAAAATGAACCACTGATGATGATGTCATCTTCTAATAGCCTGAAAGAGAAGGTGAACTGCTTGCTTATTCATCTTTTCATTAATTAACCATTTTGCTGTTACTTTGTGCTCCCTCTTGTATCTACTTCATTTCCTTCCTTGTCTTATTTTACTTATTTGTGCATCGCTGTCTCTGTGATAACACCTCAAAGCCCTAGACTAGGATCAGCTCCCTACTGTGCTCAGCACAACACAAAACACAAAAATACTTATGTTTGCACATGGGAAAGGGTAACTATTTCTGGAGTTCTCTTGAGTTTTCTTGCAGGAGCTTTCAGGGGATACTCCACGCACTACTTTTAAGGGGTCTGTCAAAAGTGTCTAAAAGTAACCCCCAAACTGATAGGTCAGAGTCTCTTTAGAGGACTTGTATCTCTTTGGGATCAAAATTTAAAATAATTTTTTAAAAGAAGAGCTGAAAACAAAAATCATAAACCTTTGTTTTGGAGAGAAAAACCAAAATTGTTTTGGTGTAGTAAATAATACCATGATTAATAGCAAAAGTAATCATAATGATTGACCTGTAGCTGCTTCCAAGACTTTAAAAAAGAATCATTGTAACTTGACCATTTTTATCAGCATTCTTATTCTTGGAAAAACACATTATTTTAAGCTGCATCTAGTTGGTAATGTTAATACCAACATAAAATACTGCCAGCACATAGGTGGTTGAGAGCGTTTCGGGAAATGATGAAAGGAACTAAATTGAATCTTACACTTACTGATTACTGTTATTTTTCACTGTACACTTACCTTCATGTCATGATTTTTTTTTGGGGGGAGGAGGGTTAATTTTTATTTTTTTCATTCATTTTCATTCTACACTGAAGGTCTGGTCACCTAATCACATAACTGTATGCTACACTGTGATTGGGGCAGAGAGAAAACAAACAAGCTAACCCAGAACTGATGGCATCAGCACAGTACAGAGTCAGTTTTCCATTGGCCCTGTCATGCAGCAGGGGTCTGTGACTCGGACATACAAAAGCAGCTTTGAATTAGTTCAGAGATCCTGTATCAAGGAGCATGGGGAACAACATATATTCTGTGGTTCAGGACCTGGGTACATTCAAAACAGCTTGCTTAACTGTCTGGAGCAGCAGTGTTCAACTTATCCTAATTTCTCCCACCACAGTTCAGATTTAGTTTTTCAGATGTCTCCACATGGCTCTCAGCCTTTTCTTAATAGGACAATAACAAAATTGAGTTTGGCTGATGGCTGGAGACTCTTCTGGCACCAACACAGCCTGGCACAGAGCCATCAGCTTGTGCTGCCATCACCACTAGCTCTGCTTTCAGGACTGGGAGGCAAGAGGCACATCACCAGTGCACACACACCCAAGCACGCACAGCCAGACACTGCCCACACAATAATGTAATCTGGAGGAATAAGGCAATGGATCTCAGATCCATTTTTTTTAGTGACGTTCTAGTCCAGGCACTTCTAAGAGGCTGCTGTTTTAATACCATTAGTACTACTATCAAAAATATTAATAACAGCAATATTAGCAACAGTTAATAGCTAAAGGAATAGCAAAAGCAGAGGCAGAGGTATTTGGGGTTCTTTTGGACTTCATTTGCTGAGCAAGAGAAGATAGGATTATCAAAATCCACAAGGTGACACCAAATCATTAGGGTCAACCAAAGTAAAGGGACTAAAAAAATTCAGATATGATAGTAGTTTTTCCATAAATCTCCCAGCTAGGATGTCACCCTCAGGCTGAATAGACTCTTGCAATGAAATAGTTGCCCTTCACTGGGTACATCTGATTCTTTGCTGTCAAAGAAGATTTATTCATGGGAAATAATTAAAAAAAAATTCAGAACTTTCTTCCTGTTTGAATGGAATATATTACATTAATTAAGGGAGGGTGGATTTTAGATTTTTTTTCTTTGTCCCCAAGGACAAGGGACATTTGTGCTTACCATAAGGTCTTCCTTCACCCCAGACCTGTTCTTGCTACTTTAAATGATATACATTGTCCACCATGCTGTAATAGTGCTAAGTGTGGCATAATTTTTGGAAACAAAATGTCTCCCTCCCTCTTATTCTCTCACACATATGGCATCTCAAAACACAATGACAAACTATAAATTCACACCAAGGTTATGGAGACTTTCATCAGAGAGGAAGGAAAAGTTGGCTATTTTTTGATGGCCATTCTCTGTGAACTGTGAAGAAAACAACTACTGTCATCATCAGATTCAGTCATAAAAAGAGTGATATTAGAAAAGCTTTTTCTAGTTTGAAAGGTTGCTCCCAGAAAAGCACAGTGGTTTTTTCGTGTTTGCAGTGTGTGGCAGCCTTCCTTTGGCCAAAGTTTCTTTAAGACAGCAGATACTCTGGCTCTGTTTTCTTGAGATCTCCAAGAAATAACATCTTGTGTCTTTTGGATCCAGCCACAGTGTTATGTGTCAGCTCCAACACTGGTCTTGGTTCTCTGTTTCTCGCTGCTTACTGACATCTGCAGAGCTGGCTGGAAGGAGACACAGCTGACTGGAAGGAGACATCAGATTCCTCTCTTACACCAATGCCTCCTCTGAGTGTCTCAAAGCCCATGTTTCCAGTTTCTGGCCTTCAGTCCCTGTGTTCCCCTCTGATATGGTGCCTGCAAAAGAGAGAACAGCTGCAGTTATTTCAGGGCATTAAAAATATCAATATAAATGGTACATAGCAGAAAGTTAGGACAAGAAACTGCAAATGTGTAAAAGTGCTATTGTCTGGCACTTGCATGATCTTTATAGCGATCTGGTAAGAGAGAGAGGTTTCAGAGCAGCACCAGTGCCTTTAAACATCCCCTCCACTGCAAAACTCAGGCAGCAGTACAGAGCACAATGCAACACCTGTCAGGCTTTTCCTGGGTCGGCAGGAAGTCTGAAGAACAGCACCCATTGTGGGACTGCTGGAGCTGAGGCAGAGTCTGGTGGGGGGACCTGAGTAAGTATCTCTGTTGGCATGCAGCTCCCTGTACTGGGAAAGGGGAGGGCAATGAGGGTCACTACCCTGCCCAGCACTTCCCAAGCAGTCAAACTCTGGTTTTCCAATGAAAACCTTCTTTGCATGGCAAGCATAGAGAGGGAACAGAGCTGAGGAAATTCATGTCTGCCAGACCTGTTCTTTGAAGTCCTTTTTTTTAATTGGGGTAAATAGAATCAGAATGACAAGTGCAGAGTGATGGCTTCGATGTGCTATTTGTCTAGTGAGGAATTTGTGAAATATGTGTTTTTCTGTAGAGAGTGAATGGCTGTAAAGAAGGTCCAGAGTCAGCACAACCTCAGAGCAATGGAGAATAAAGCATTCTAGTTTTGTGGCCATTGATCTGATGACACTGTGGGTAATGGATGGACAAGGTTAGTCTCAGAATGTCTGATTTTTCTGAAATCGTTGCTGGAGTCAGACTTAAGGTTGCTTCACCGTGCAATTCTGTATTTACCGTTATTAGAGATCATAGTATCTTCACAGTCACTTTGAACTTCCTATGCTTTTAGTGATTGATGGGTTTGGAAGTTTTTTTAGAGCAGCATATAATTCTGCAAAGATATTTTTATGTGATCATTTTTTGTTTACCTGAATTCTATTAATTTTCCTCTGCAGTCTGACATCCATGTTTTTATATAAAATTTCATTTTGCAGTTCATTTTTTGCAGGATAAATCTTCTGGTTTTTCTTTCTCTTTTCTTTTCTTTTTTTTTTTTTTTCCCCTTTCAGAGAAGGCTTAAATTCAGGTAAGAAGAGAACCCTGATTAATTAGTCAAACCTAAGTAGACAGGTTGCAGACCTGTTTGGGGCTATACTACAAATACAGCTATTCTTGGGGCAATGCCTCCACAGACAGGGAATTGTATGTTTTGTTATGAGGTGCTGCACACTGTCCTCCATAAAGGAACCTTTGAAGAAAGAGCTGTGGCAGAAGAAAGCAGGAACATGGCCACCAAATTGATGCTTCCAAAAAGAAATTAAA
The DNA here is from genome assembly GCA_013397375.1 of Toxostoma redivivum. Classification (NCBI taxonomy): domain Eukaryota; kingdom Metazoa; phylum Chordata; class Aves; order Passeriformes; family Mimidae; genus Toxostoma; species Toxostoma redivivum. The sequence goes on along the minus strand of VXBI01003858.1, from coordinate 62,730 downwards.
CCCTTCAAAGCACTCATGGATTTCCGTGAGGGGCACTGAAGGGTATCAGTCCTGACTGTTAAGTCCACATGTAGTTTTGAAGTCCCTCTGGACGCCTGACTGCTATGTAATTCCCAGATAACCATATCATTAAAACATTCCCAGTTGCAACCTGCCAGAAGATGGTGTCCTATCCTATCAGACACAGGTCTTAGCACAGTGATCCAGGCATTCATGACTGATTATTGCAGCTAATATGTAGTGAAGAATGCAGGCATCCTGGAAAAGCTCCAGTTGAGAAAACAGGCTTTGGTCTCCCTAGCAACACCGATTACTGTGAGAACATCACCCAACTGCTCCCTCATTTGTACTGGCCATCAGTGAAGACAGAGTCACCTTCAAGGTCTCTGCCCCAATATTCCATGCCTGCCACAGATTTTGTCCGAGTTGCTGAAGAAATTCACCTTTCTGCATAACCCCACAGTTATTTTGCCATAAAGGAACAAGCAGACAGTTGACTTTGAGGATAGAGTCTGTGCTGGAGACAGGATTTTGCAGTGCTTTGGATCATTGTATTACTCCCAGGAACAGTGAGAACCCTTGCGGTAGTTCCTGTCCTCTCCACAGAGAACTCAGTTCCCCAACATAATCTTCCATCAATAAATTCATGCACAGAAGTCTAAATAAACAAATCACCCTATAAACTACTCCATCTCTTTCTTTTACAGGGCAGAGGATGAAAATGACATACAACTTACTTTAGTTTCTGTTTTCCAATGCCTGGATAACTCTCAGATGGTGCGTCTCTGGGAACTGCTCAAACTAACAAGAAAGCTGTTGTGGTCAGAAGTGTTATGTGGATCTGGCCCATTAACTCACCCCGGGAGATTCCTATAAGCCCTGTGAGAGATTCCCATGCAAGCAAGGATTTTGCACAGCACTGCCTGGAGTTGTGACACCATACCCCCAAATCAGCTCTTTGCTAAGCTGCCTTAAATCTTTTAGCAGGTTCTGAGGAACAACCCACAAATCTTCTTTCAAATTTTTTATTAATTCCTTTCTGCTGAGTTCACTCCCCTTTTTTTGCTGTGTTTCCATGAACAATCTCACAAATCAGTTTACTGGCAGGGATGTTTGTAGACAAGGCAATTTTAAGTCAGTGTTGCATTCTATTTGCAGAAAGTGCATTTCAAATATTACAGGTCTCTTTGCTGGAACTCAAAATACAGGCTCCTGTTTGCACCCCAAGTCCTTTAGTGGCTGAAAGGAGAAAACTGATAGTAAGCAAATCTGTTACATGTCCTTTCTTAAGCATAATTGTGGTTGTCGGAGCAGCTGTACTGCTTCAGACCACAGGTCCATGTACCATGGAATACTGTCTCTTGCAACAACCATGAGAAGAAACTCAAGGAAGTTTGTGAATGGAGCAACTACTCTCCCAAAGACGAGTATGGCACAGTATAAATCCCTTAGCAACTTTGCAGTTGCTACCAATATGACAGGAATGTGTTCAAATATTCAGGTAAGGGGGATACTATGAGTGATCAGACAAACAGGTTGATTGATTGGTTGATCTTTGAAGTCAAGTAATATACTCATACTTTTAACATACAGCGATTTTTATGGATAATATCAAATATTCTTGTATGACCCTCAAAAATAAACTATTTTAACCCACTTCAAAATGCTTTTGACAGATAACTCTGAACAAACATAAAAATTACCACAAATTATCAGACCTTCTGACTTGAACATGAGCAAACTCAGACCTCAGTAGCAGATAACATCTGATGGAGCCAGGCAGGTTAAAGTGAAAGCTATGCTTTTTATGAAAGAGCAAAGGTGATTAGCCAGAGCAAGAAACTCCCACATGAAGGAAACGATTAGTCATGTTTGAATGTCTTGAGATCAACAACTGACCTCATGTAAAGAGTTTCTTCTTAGCTAAACACCTACTATGTTTTAGTCAACGACAAATTATTGGGTTCAATCCAGGGGTAACTGAGTGAAAATTAATGGCTTGTGATACTTGGAAGATCAAAACAGATGATCTAGTAGTTCCTTTAGTCTTTATCTCTGAGTCCATGACTGCACAATGGACACATGGTTCATTATAAAGAGTGGTGCATTGCCTCATCTGATATAAATAGACATTTGCGCTGATTTACACTTGATAAGCATCTGGTCAGGCTTGCTCAGCTGCACACTCTGGCATGAGAAGCTGTCAAGACTAAAACTGAAAAATGGCTGTAGCACATCAGAGCTCATGGACCAGATGGTGAGGGGGGCTTGCAGGAACCTCACCCATGTACATTGCCCGGTCAGGAGAAGTCTCTGTCTCATCCACAAACTGTTCCACTTGCCAGTTGAGGAGAGCACATTCCAGGGAAGGTACGGAGCAAGCTCTGCTGTTTAAATGGAGTTTCCCTGGGTTTTGTGGGGCTCTAGAACAAGAGCTGCTTTGCTCACAGTTTCTCCCAAAGCGGTCTCCTCATGAGGAGGATACTATTCTCCAACCCAGTGCCATTCCTGGGCATCCCACCTTATGTTACATTTGCTAGTATTTTTTTGTCCTAGGGTTTATAAAATTGAGAGCAATTTGGTTTCTTTCATGCTGCCATCAGGTTAGAGTAGTGACAGAGAACATTGCCTTTCCTATTGTCTGAAAGCTAATCTCAAAGGGAAAATTCAGGTTACTCTCAATTCCTGCCTGTTTTCACTTGTCTCTCCATGTATCATGCTACTAGTGTTTTCCTGTTTCTGAAATACTTTTTAAGTATGTGTAGGTTATCATGCTCACAGAAGTTGCTGTTTAACCAGTCTCTCCAGACTTTATCCTTTTAATCTTTCTTTCTAAATCAGTCCCTCCACTCCCTTGATCACTTCAGTTGCTCTCCTTTGAACAGCTCCTGTTTGTCAATAACTCTTCCTAATGACTCATGTGGAACAGGAAATACGTGAAACTTCAAGGCATAACAAAACATAGGAGCAGCACAGGTTCTGAGTCCTGAATACTGGGGATTTGCATCATAATGGAAGAGCTGCCTACAGGGAATTTGCAAGCACTGCCCATAGTGCCTGTTCCCTGGAAAGCTTCACAGACAGCCTACAGGACAGCTGGTGCAGGAAAGCCTGGAAGCATGGTGATGGAGGTACTCAAGCACCCAAGGCCTGGAGGTCATGCTCCAGCCTCACTAGATGGGCAAGAGCTCTCTGGAGATACAACAAACTGCTCTGGTTTGGGAGTGGTCTCAAGGTCTGCAGGAAGAAACACTGCAGCTGTATTCCTAAAACAAATGTACACATATATTAGGACAGGGACCAGCCAGATCATGTGAGGTTGCTCACTACAGCCCTGAAGTACTTCCTTATGATGCATATACACCCTCCCCACAGATGAGAAGTGGGGAGATGTAATGCTGAGAAGTGACACCATGGACAAAGGGAATTTTCTAAAACACAGAAATGTAGCCCAAAGTGTAGTAATATAAGAAAATGTAAAGTGCAGCAAGGGAGATGTAAAATGGAGATTAAGAAGGGTGTAATGAGCTTTTCTGAACAAGTCATACCATGGCAAACCCATGCTCAGACTCTGTGGGCATTTGACTTCCCCCTAGGAGCAAAATGGTACAGCTCTCCCAAATAAGAAGACAAGAGCTGATTACAAAGGAGAGCTCAGGGCAGGGAGCAGTTCCTCCCACAGCACAGGAGTCATCCTGCAGAGGCAGCCTTCATTACAACTTGCAGGAGGTAAGTATGGTGAGTCACCAGCTGGTATTCACAGTACAAAGTTACCTCAGCAATTCAGGTAAATCAGCCTCTTCAGACTGACAGTGCTGCCACTCAGTAAGTGTGGAGACATGAAGAAACCTCCCGCAAAGCTCCTTGATCTCCTGTCTGAGTCCAGGTTTTGCTTATGGTATTGGTTCCAGCCTACAAAAGAGCTGAAAATTACATAGTAGGGATAGTGGGTCTGTGGCTAGAGAGCCATGTGTAACCCAAGAGGAGGATAAATGTTGCCTACTTTCCTACAGTGTCAATTTTTTTTTTCAGACTGCATCACATTTCAGTGTTGTGAAAGAAGCTTGTTAGAGCTAAACGTGCATAGAAACAAAATTAGCAAGGATAAGAGCTGTGAGTCAGTGCCCACCATGGGAGGTAACAGATCAATTAGCAGACTCTAGGAAGGACAGAGGGGTCCCAGTTTGGTGAGACACAGGCAGACTCAGCATGCTCAGCTACTTTTCAAGTCTTCTTCTTTCCTGAGCCTAAGGGATTGGTGTAACTCAGGCCCTGAACACTGTGCATAGCTGTGCATGTCATACATTGGGCCTAACGCTACAGAGCAGTATGCTAAACTGCAGCTGGGCATGCGTGCAGCAGCTGCGAGGGTCAGCACAGAGACTTTCGTGTCTTTAACACCGCATGGACATTTTGCAGGCCTGATTTTCCTCGCTCGTGACAGACCCAGCTTGGCCACTTGTTGTTCTGCCTGAGAGCTGGGTGAAACACTTGTACTGTGGAACTGAAAGCGTCTCATTACAGCAGGAAAGCTGCCTTTCTGGGAGGAAATGAAGAAAGTACCCCCGTCACCATACAAGAAGGTATTTTGGGCATGTCAACCTCTTCTCTCACACTGGTGGAAATCCCTCTTTAGGTATGTGCTCTGTAGCACTAACAGAGTTCTCCCATCAGTTCTTTCAAACAAGGTCTGAAAAGTTTAAAATTGCTGCCTTGCAAACACAGGCAAGTGCGTAAGGGCCATTAATATTATCTTTAGGACTGCCTGCCTAGCCAGAAGGATGAACCATCACTGGCTAGAGTGGGATGAGGACCATGGAAAACAATGTATTTTTCTCCTCTGGGATTTTTCACCTGGGGAAGTGAAGAGGAGGGTGAGTAAAGGGAATAACTTTTAGATGTTTCTCCCAGGCTGAAAAGGGTCAGAGGCATGAGAGATTTCACAGCAGATCAAATTTTGAACTTCCAAGTGGATGGTAAGAATCCTTGAATGCCCAACGAAGGGGAGTTCAAAATTACTGAGCTCTTAAGCAAAGCAGGCAGTGGCCCATTCAAATAGCATTTTGTACAAATGCCTATGGGACTGAGGGGCTGGGATGGAGGGTGATTATTGTAACTGTGTTTTACGAAGAAGCTAAAGATGATCCAATTATAAAGCAGAGTGCCTTACCACCGAACAAGGAGAAAACACTGAAAAAAATCGTTAAAGATAGAGTTAGAAAGCTTCTAGATGAGTTTAATGTGATAGAGATAAACCTGTCTGCCAGTTTCTCTAAGTGTGACTTGTACTCCTCCAGCCTATTAGGATTCTGGGGAAGAGTTAATGAAATTCTGGACTGAGGAGAAGGGGTGGTGGGGGGTCATAATTTATTTAAACTTTTCAAAAGCCTTTTGATAAAGTCTTTCACAAGAGGCTATTAAAGAAATTTGTTGCCTGTAGAGTGGGAGGCAAAGTCCTGACATGGATTAAAACCCAGATAAGAGGTAAGAAACAAAGGAGAGGAACAAGTGCCCAATTCTCTCCGTGAAAGGAGGTTAATAGCAAGATACTCCAGGGATCAGCATCAGGACCAGGGATGTTCAATATGTTTATTAACGATCTAAGAGAAAGCAGAGAACAACAGAAATAGGAAATTTTGCTGATGGCACAGTTTACTTCTTGCAGTAAGTAATTGGCTGTGTTTGATTCTCTCCTTGTGTCCATGGCTTGTCTGTGAATAGATCACTGGTTTTACTAATAGGCCTATAAATATAATCAGAAGTACGGCTCAGTCTCATGAACAGTACTGAGACTGATTGCAGGAGGAAGCCCACAGGTGCATCAGCCTGGGACAGACGAAGGGTCACAAAGCAAGAGGGTTTGTGCATTCAGCCCTCCATCAGCTCGTAAGTGCTGCTTACTGTAACTCTGCTGCTTCAGATGTCGCTGTCTGCTAGTGCTCAAGTTGGACTGTGGTATAAGCCATGTCAGGATCCACACTGTCATCATTGTTTCATACTTGCACCCCTGGATGGCATGAATCTGCTATGGGTTCATGTGAGCTCATAGGCCCTTTGCCAGCACCCCATAGCCATTGCCTATATGAGCACTCATGCATGCATCTTTATGTGTATTACTTCTGCATTCCAAGTCCTGATTTAGCAAATTCTTCTCCATGCAGCCAAGCTTTCTGCTGCAAGTTTTAGGAATTAAATGCACACTTCACCACATCCCTGTACCACTGCCAGAGATGCTCTCTGGTCCTCTCTCCGGGTGCTCTGCCCTGCACCCTGCCCCATCCAGATCCACTTTCTGTGCTGCCTCCAGGTGCTGGCTTTGCTCTGCCTCCTATTTGCTATTCATCACTCTGACTGAAACACTCAGATCCTAGCAAGGTAGTTATTGTAGGGAAGCTAAAAGTCCTCCTTCACAATCACTGCTGCCACATAAGTTTGTTCAACTCACTGTATTAAAGTCATTAGTGCCAGGCAGCCCTGGAGAAATGCTTTATGTCATCATTCTGCTCTACAACAACCATTTTTTTTCAAAGTTGAGGTTGCTACTTCAGAGTACCTCAGCACTTGCTGAAAGCTGCCTGTATTTACATCTTTTGTGAGACAATAAACAAGAAGCAACTTAGAGACATGATTAGAAAAAATTCCATTTTCCAAGTGTATTTTAAAACTGAGACTTAATTGAATTGGTGTCTGATAATCACACAGAGCCAGTCCAGAATTACCAACAGAATTCTTTTCCTAGTTCCGTCAAATTTCATTCTATGTTGGTCTCTTCTAAAGAAAATGTCAACTTTCTTAGCTGACCAGACCATGCAGTTCCCATGCTGCTGATTTGTCCCAGCTCTGTGCCAGAATGACAGATTACAGACAGTCAGATCAGCACACTGGCTGTGAGTGTGACAGAGAAGGAAGAGGAGTGCTAGCCAACCTGTACTACTCCTTGGCACATAAGATGTTACTGCTGTGGAAAGTAGTCCCAGGTGATATCTTGCAGTCAGTGAGAAACTACTGATTGCTCAGAGGTTTATGTGCATTCTTCCTCCCACCCCCTGCCAGGTACTGAAGAATGAACCAAGGAACAGAGGTACTCTGGGGCGCAAGCACCTTCAAGTTGATGCAGTTGTCCTCATGCTAATGAAGCCTGGTGTTTGAAGGCAGAGACTCCTCCTGCTATCTGCTTGCATTGTCACTTGACACTTCTCGCCAGCTGGTGAGTAGGAAAAAAGAATGTTCTGGTGTCAGTGATGCCTAAATAAAATAAGGGGCTGCAATGTGTAGTCGAGTTGCTGGAGGTTTCATAATGCTGTCTTCAGTCTTTTATATATATATATGCAGCCATGTATGAGCAGAATGGCCTCCATTTCAACGCTACTCCGTTCTGTCAGAAACAAGCTGGAGCAGCCAGGCAACCACTTGACTGATGCCACGGAGGGAAGGTGCTAAGAAGGCAAATGCAATACGAACTCAGCATGCTGCAAACAAATTGAGCTTCTGCACTGACGTTGTGAAGAAAAGAGATTTTCCTATTATTTATACAGCAGTCTTAGACATCAGGGAAACAGGCAAGCTGGAAATGGAAATTCCCATTGATGTGAACAAATTTCCTGTTATTGTCATTGCTGAAACCTGCTGGGATTAGTCACATTACTTGGAATTTTAAAAAGTGTAAGTTACAAACATTTGGGAAAAAGTGAGTGAGTGAAGTCACAGAGGTGATGCTCTGCATTAGAGACACCACTGCATTTTTTTAGTTACTCAGTTCTCCAGAGCAGAGACTGATCGTTGTGTTTACTTGTAAAACTTCTCGGAGGGTGACTACTGGGGTCTTTCAGACACCACTAAATTAGTGATTTAATAATGATTCAGTTCTTCTCTGTGGCATATGGAAATTAAAAATACAGTTATTATGGAAGGATTCTAATTTCAACATTTTCTAGAGGTTTTATGCAGTCAATAGGAAATGTCACCAATGCTTCTGAAGTATAGAGATTATTATTTTCTACCGTGAAAACATTACATTCAGGTTGAGGTAGAAGTCTACAGTTGTTCTATTTAGGGAGGGTGAAGAAGAAATAAATGCTGGTCTAAGCTGTTTGTTGCCTCTGAAAGGTAGGTCTCAAGTCAATGAGGGCTGCAGACTGGACAGACAGATGTGGAAATCAGTATTAAAAAAATCAGACTTGAATGTATTCAAGAGCACATTACTCTGATATGCACTGATAGGAAGGAACCTGGGAAACATAAATAAAGAGAGAGAAACACTGAGGAAAATTATAAATAACTTAGAAGAACTGTAAGCTCCTAGACTGCAAATTGGCATGAGCAACTATTCAATGATCCATGTTTAACAGGGTGATTAGTGTATGACTGGTAAATAATAGTGTAGAGAAATGTTGCTGGGAAAAGCTTATGCAGCACCTGCATAAGCCTTTGGATAAATACCAACAGCATGAACAAAAAATGCTACAAAAAGACATTGCTTTTGCATTTGTGAGTGTCCCTGCACCTGGACACACATACACACCCACAAGAGGGCTCACACTGTCCAACTGATCACCTGGATGGGAGAGTTAATAAAAGGTTTAACTCACTGGATGCTCATTCAAACCTGTTCCAGCAGGAGCTGTCAGTCCCTGGAAGCACCAGCAGGGACCAGTGATCATGATTTGATTACACTGAATATGAGCACAGGGAGTATCCTGTCAAGAAATAATATATACATTTATATACTTGGCCCTTTGAAAAGGCAAACTTCTCAAGTGTCAAAAGTAAAATGTATTACGAGAGAGCATATAACATATATGTATATATTTGTATAAACACTCATTTGTGCATGTGTGAGAATTAGGAGCTCCTCCAGCAAAGTCCATCAGAGGCCTCAGAGGCTATCATGGCACAGTCACTCCAGAAGATGACCAAGGAGAAAAACTCAGTAAGACTGAGCAGCAAGAGAGACAGTGTGGAATCTGGAATGTTTATATACCATGTTCAGAGAATAAAAAAAATTAAAAATAAAAAAAAAGGAAAATGGAAACAACCAGCATTAATTAGAAGACTGAAGTTCAAAAAAAGCAAATAGACAAGTAGGGCCAAGATGAGAGAATCCGATGGCAAGCATAGAAGTGGGAAGAAATCAGAGACCAGATCTGAACTTTGTGACAAGAGGTCCAGCTCCAGCAAGCCAGAAGAAGGGGTCTCAGAGCTTGTGCCCATAGCAGCAGCCTTGTGGAAGTCCTCAGGAGGAGAAGAGGGATTGTAATGACAGGGCTGTATAAAGCCTTGTCACAGAAGAGCCCAGCAATCTGCAGGAGTGGGAGTGGGGTTCCAGTAAAAAGTGACCATTTCCCCACCTGTCAGCCTGGGAATACTAGCAGGATGGAGGGAGCATGGAGCACTTGCAGGTGCAAGGACCCCTGCTTTCAGTCAGGGGTGTGTGGTGAGGGTAGTGGGGAGGAGAAAGGGGTGGTCATGGCATCCTCTCTGTTCTATTGAGGGAACAGGGAAAGTGTCTTCTCCCACCCATTGCTGAGCCAGTGTGTCTGGTGCCAGCGCCAGCCTTATACTGAGTGTCACACTTCTGGCTGTGACATTTCTAAAGTGTCTTTTCAGATCCTGGCATCACAGCTGATTCATGCCCAGGCAGCGAGTGAGGCCAGAGACGCTGTCAGGATCACTCCCATGTTCAATTACTCACAGCAGCCTCTGCACACACCTTGTCACTGACCTCATCCCCTGCCCCTTCCCAGAGGCAGAGGTGCTTCCAGCTGCAGAGGGCTGCTGTCTTTTAGAGGTACAGGTGCCTCTGTCCTGTTTTCTCCCCTCCCTACAAAGTACCAGCTCAGGAAGCCAGACTCCAAAAGGAAGTTAAAGAGGGGATGAAACTACTGGGTCTGCATCTATCAGTCCCCACAGCCTTCATATGAAGAGCACAAACCACTATGAGTGATGCCAGGTCAGGAGACGATGAAAAGCAGCAGAAAAAGAGAGAGGGGGGGAAAATGGGAGCTGAACCGGGACCCACAGCACTAGTCTGGGGTTTTGCACTTAGCAGATCCTCATCACAGAAGACAACTTTGTGGCACTATTACCAGTCAGCACTTCTCCCTCCCTCAATTTCCCTTTCATCTAGGTTGCTGCAGTTGCATTTAATGGCACAACAGATGTATTCATTTGCATCTTTATAAAGATCTCTAAGCTCTACAAATGGGAGGGTGGGCATGACCCCGTTCCCCCAAATTATTCAGCACCTTTCAGTTATGCATTTCTCTCTCTTCTAATGTATTTTTGAAGTACATAGAAGCAGCAGTAGAGAATTACTTTGCCATTTTCTCTCGAGCATATGGGACTGATTGCTCTTCTGCCCATGTGAATGTCCTTTACAAGACAACAGGAGCCACAGAGATGTCTATGCACAGACACACTGCCTCCACCATGTACACTCACTTCCTGGAGAGGGAAAAAGCCATAGATTCACCTGGCATATCCCCATGCTACACGGAAGATTCCTATGTGGGAGAAATAAGGAAAAAACAAGTGACACCCTGTCTGTTTATCTAGGGTGATGACAGTTCTGTTGCTGCCATCAAGAGATATGTGGTCACATTTACGGGTCTGTGGGTGAGTTAAAATACTTCCTCTGCACCATCTGAAGGCGGTGTTTCTGCAGAGCTGCTCGAGGCACCCTCCATGTTGATGACTCAGGGTGATACTACTGCCAGTATGGAAGATGTGTCAGCACAGTGAGGTGCTAGTGTGTGCTCCTGAGAGTTTCCTCTGCCCAGTGGCCAGGTCCCTGGACCTCAGCCAATGTGTCGGAGTCTAAAACATCCCTTTTGGAGTCCAAAGTTGCTGAGACCCTGGTCAAGGGGCTCTAAGACCCTAGAATGATGCCCAAAACATCTGTGGGTTTGATTATAGCCCTTGAAACAAATCAGCAGCTTTATATAAAAACCTAAAAGTCACAATAGTTTAAGTAGTGTTATCATAAAATAAAAATATAGATTGTAAGATTTTTAGGAATAGGAATTTTAGAGCACAAAATGGAGGAAAAAGCACGTGTTTGGTCTTTCTTTGTTCTTCTTCTTCATCTCCATTTTCTATTGTGGAGTTAGCACTTTTGGATTGGTTTAGAGTAGAAGTTCACTGTCTAACATAGATGATAGTAATCGGGAAATAATTGTAAACATCATGTACATAATTTTTAGTATAAAAAGATAACACCGCCCTGAGGGGCAGAGAGTGTGCCATGGCTGCCCTGCAAGACAGACCTTGCTGGGCTGAGAAAAAATATTACAAATAAAAAAATAATAAACAACCTTGAGGCCGAGAAAACTAAAGAGCTCTAATTTATTCCACCTCAGGCACACGAACTACCAGACTAAAACTTTTTCACATCTCGGGGAAAACACCAAAAACGATTTCCAAGACCAATGGGTACCCAGCTAGAGCAAGAGGGTTTAAATGGGTAGGGTACAGGTTCATACACAATTTCAGTTCCCATGGGAAAATAGCCTATGTTGCATTTCCTGTGAGTCTGGATCTCTGCCTGATAGCTGCACAGATTGAGGACAGGAGGACAGAAGACAAGGAGAGGGGTAGAAAGAAGAGGAGAGTAAGGGCTGTTTCTTACTGGGCTGTCATATATACTTAGGCAACATAACAGAGGGGCCATCCCAAATGTTGCATTGAGAAGTCACATTCATAGGAGAGAAAAGCTCCTGTCCTGACTCTCCTTCTACCTTCCCCTCCCTCTGACCAGTTGGTTCTGTGGCTATGTGTTGGTGAGAAGCTGTTGGTGTGACACCCTAGGAAAGCTATGAGTGAGGTTGCTGGTTGCCATAGGCAGAGATCATCACCAGTTTAATTTATGGGCTGTATTTTGTGTATAAAGCCTTGGCTACAGATAAAATGTAATCCTGCCACTGTGAGTGTACTGAGCATTGCTGTCAATCAAAGATGCTTTGCATCAGTACATTTTCATATAAATATGTATGTCCATTTGCTAACAATATTATTATTTATTATTTGTGTTACTGTCACGCCTCAAGGCTCCAGCAGGGACCAGATTCCTGTTGTGCTCAGTCTCTCATACACATGGTGAGAGGCAGACTGTGTTCTGTACAGCTTCCAGACTAAATACACCATAACAAGAACAGTCTGGGGTCCATAAGTAAAGAAAAGCATTTTGAAGTGCTGGATCCAGCTCACCAGTGGCAGAGCTGTGAGCAGACCTGAGCTTGTGCTGACTTCCTATCCAACAATCTTTCCACTTCAGTTCCGAAATCTTGGCAACTTTGTCTTCTTTTGGAGAAATAAATGGATGAGACGTTTTACAAGGTGGAAATTCCCTTTGAACCCTCTTTTTTAATACCCCCATATGCAGGAAGGTCAGGGTGCACATGGAGGAAGAAAAAGTGCTCGGGGAGGGAGGGGTCATGTCCATCTGACAGTAACTGCGTTTCAGTGGCATTGCTGTGCAGAAACCAGCAGTGACCTTTCTGTTGCCACAGACATGGCACCCCACAGCCCAGTCCATGGACACTGTTGGGAGTGTACCCTAAGCCTCACACAGTCTAATGGGAGATTTCATCTCTTCCCAAAGCCCTGGCTGCACCTGAGCACAGGGGGTTCTTCTCTGACCAACGTAAAAGGGGAGTCTCTAAGTTTTGGTAGCAGTGAAAGGGGCATAGGCTGCCCAGTGCAGGAGGGTTCAGTGTCTGTCCTGTACTGATCCCAGTTAGTCCCATCTCTCTCCATAATGGGTGGGACCCCAAGGCCTTTGCCAGTCAGAGGGATCCCAGTCCTGCTGCACGAACTACAAAAGCTAGTTTCAAAAGTTACCCCAATCTGTAGTGCCAAGGGAGGGCAGTACTTCTGGGGCAGGCAACAACTGGAGTGGACACATGGGGACACAAGAGAGAATTAAAAAGTGGAGAAAGAGGAGGAGACATGATGATGCACAAAAGAAGACACAGGAAGAGACACAGCAGCAGATACAGGAGGAGGCATGTGAAACAGGACAGGGCTTAGAACAGCTTTTGAAGAGAAGGGCTCCTTGCTGGGGTAACCTTGGGGGGCACTGTGCCTATGGGGGACCCACACTGGACAGCAGTCTGTGGATGACCCAGGATGGAGAAGGGTATTAGTGAGAAGAAAGAGCAGGGGAAGAAAAGAGCAAAAACCAGGAACAGCAGCAAGAGAAGGGCCTCTCTACATTGTCCATTGTTGGATCCCAGAAATCTGGAGTTTTTGAGCTTTCTGTGATTCCAGGCACAGACCCTCTGAAAAACACTGCACTGGACCTGAGACCTTGGAGAAGACTTGTAAATATGAATAATGAGTTAGAAATCACAAATGTGTAGTGGGTTAGATGTGTGTATTTTCACTGGGTGATGGGTTTTAAATTTGAGGTTTTTACAGTATAGTGGTAGTTAGGCAACAAGATGGAGAATTTTGGGTGGTGTCTTTTCTTCTTGTTCATCTTCTCTTCCTTCTTCATGGAACTTAGGTAGAAACTTTTAGATTGGTCAGTCAAAAGTCACTCTAAGGGTCATAAGAATCTATTATTGGGTCAAAAGTATAAATAATATAGGTGTAAAACTTTTATTGGTGTGTTTAGCTTTAAAAGGCCTTGAAGCCGTCTCAGCTTTAGCCATTTTTCTTACTTCTAGCAAGGGGCTAGAGGTTCTGTTTTACTTTTTGTAGTTCTCTGATAACATATAATAAACATCCAAGTCCGAACACGAGAAACCGTCTCAATTGCCTTTCTAATAATCCTGGCTCCGAACAGAAACAGACGAGACTGATGACAAACCACTAATTAGTGGTGCAAAGCCTAGCACACGCTCCCACAGTCCATCTCCTCACCAGTGGTACTGGAGAGGACTGGGTGTAAAGCACAGTGAAAATGGAGGGAAAGGGGCTGGTGGGAGAGAGATGTTGGGCTGAAGCTGAGCCTGGGGAACAGGAAAGAAAGAAGCTTACCTTGGTGTTTAATTATCTAAGTCTTCTTTGTTTTCCATCAGCCAAATCAGTAACTAAAAGTTTATGTTAATTGGAAATAAATCAAATTCAGTAAAATTCCCTGAACTGAGACTGTTTTGCCTGCAACAGACACATGAAAAAATTGGAGGTTTCTATCTGACAAGGCTGTAAGGAAAAGCTTCAGAACGCAATTCAGGATTATTGACAAAGCCCTCAAAGCAGAACTAGAGTGAAAAAGGCCCCTAGTATTTATCTTGTTATTAATCAGTACACGGCCACTGCGTGTACAGGAACAAACACCAGCAGATGACAATGGACCACTAATGTATTAATGGCACAGTATTAACAGGAATCCAAGACTTGACATCCAGGTCACAACTGCTGAACAGATCTGGTGTGACCCAAGGAACACTGATTGTTTTAAGACAGCCAGATTTCCAGTCCTCATGAACCAGCCAAAAAGAAGCAAAATACTACTATATACTCTCCTGTTCTCATCTCCTCTGCAGAACCCCATCATTAACCCACCAGGGCAGCCAATGACCAGGCATACTGGCAGAAGAAACACTGGTGAATGCAAAAGCTGTAGGTCCCATTCACTGCACACTGGCTCCCCTGTGTAGATGCGGGCCAACCTGTACACATCACCACATCTGCAACAATTCTGTGTCACAGCCGACACTGCTACAGAAACCCACTAGATTTCTGCTCCAGGTATAGGGCAAGCATCTGTCCAGATCAATACAGCTGGAACATGCAATACAATTCAGGAAAACCAGGGCACCCCTTCTGTCTCTCAGATGGCAAAATTTCACTTTGTTTTGGCTGAGATTAGGTCCTTTCTTCTGCATAGGCTGATAGGAACTATGTTTGTTCTATCCTAATTGCCTTTCACTCTAACTTGAGCCTACAAACGGCCTGATGAGGTATACCTCAAAAAAACCCCCACAGAAGCGTCTCTGTGAATTCCAGCATCAGCACCCAGGAAGAGAGAGAATCTCAAGGTTCCCCACTGAAACAACTAATGAAATCTAATAACACAAATGACAGTCAGATTTATGTAACTTTTATGAAATCAATAGTACTGGACTCTGCAAAATGACTTGAAGAGCAAGACCCCATACAAATGTAATTAAGCACAGATGGCAACATGCTTTCTGTGCTCGTGAACAGCACTGCAAAGCTCTGTTCACTTTAATGTGAACAGCAGTTGCCTTAACTTGCTGTAGCTGATATGAAAATGCCTTTGTCACTAACCAAGGCTACTTTTAATCTAATGGTCACTCACCCTTATTCAAATAAGGCTGGTGTTCAGGGTTGAATGCTTTATAAGAAACAGGCAGGAGTGGAGATGGAGCTTGTGAGATGAAGTTTCATGTGTAACATCCAAACCTCATTCAACTGACTTCTACCTCCTGTTTCCCTCAAAGAAATGTCAAAAGATTTCTTTGCAGGGCAGGACCACTACCTCTTCTCCACCCCAAAGCAATGGGCCCATCTAAGGTCTTAAGTGGGTTCATGGCACAGGGCAGTGAGTGCTGTGCTGAGCACTCATCCCTTTGAAGAATCCCCAGCCATATCCTCCTGCAGCTTCATGCAATGGCCCTTTCCTTCTTATGTCCCATGCCACCAGCACTCCCATCCCCTCCACCTGGCATCCTGACTGACAGGGTCACACATGCAGCAAGGGAGGAGAAAACAGTCTGGGATTAAGACCTATGTGAAGTGAGCAGAAGGTGGCAAGATTCCAGGTAGGAGACAAAACATAAATGTGGGTGGTTGAGAAACGGATGGCAGGGGGGAAATGGCAATCACATGTTTTTTCAGTTTTCCTTAACTGAATGCTTTATTTTCCTGTTGGATAAAAGGCACATAGAAGTAGAGAGGTGGATGTCACAAAACTGTCATCGGGCTGTTTTCCACACCTATTTTCTGAAATTTGAAATGACACTGAATGTTGAAGATTTGAAAAAAATTTCTTCACTGAGTTATTGTACACCTCTGTCACAATCCTAAAAGGACAGATATTTTTAACAGCCTCAGGAAAAAAAAACATGTTCAAAAAGTTCAGAAAAGTTCAAGTGCTGTTACAACACAAAAATACTTTTAATCATTTAAGGCATGCCTCTTTAACCTTCTCAGCTGCCTTTGACATGTTCCCCAGCTCTGAGTAACATCTTGCTCTCCCAGCACAGCAGTCTGTGCACACAGACCCTGGGATGTCACCTCATGGGCAGCATGTGCATGGCTAAAGCTGGAACTTGTCACTCCCTTGCAGAACCAGCCTCAAAAGGCTCTATTCAAGCACACTTATCTAATGCAGTGGTTTTCAACATTCTCAGCTTTGCTAAAGGCTTACGGACTATGTCAAAGGAAAACACAAAAGGTAAAGAAAAGTCACTCTAATATCTCCGAAAGTAAGTTGATGATAAAGGGATCTATACCACTACTATGCCATTTTTAGAGGTACACAAATAGGATTGAAAGCCATAGTGAAATGCTTCAGTGTGCACTGAGGCATATGTATTATTCTGCCCTTCTCTAGCTGCTGGCTACTTCAGTATAACCAAGGGGAGAAATATCTTACCAATTTACCCAGGAGTTGTGGAAAATTTAAAGTTGAAGACTTTTTTTTTTTCTTTTCTAGTTTTGGTCTTTATTCTACTTCCTTACATTTGTGACATTTCTTTTCTTTGGAGCCCTCTCACCTATTCATTGAATCTGTTTTCACTGCTGAACCTATTGTTTCCTACTAGTAGTAAATCTGCTGGAATGGTTTCTTGGTGTGAAAGTACCATTTTGTTTTTACTGTATTCATGAAAACTGGTAAATCTAAATTGAGGAATATTATTACATCAAACACCAGCAAATCAAACTAATTTTTTATAGGTAAGCCTCTGTTAATCTCCTCACACTGTAGCTCACAAAACCCTCAAATGTTCTTACTTTCAAAGTGGTTAGTTTTTGGTTGGTTTTTTCTTTCTCTTTGTTGCCGTATTTTCTTTTCCACTCATTAGAGCACTTATAGGTTTTGGGGGATTTTTGCTGTTTAAAAGCTTTGTCTTTTTATTATGGCAGTTTTACTGACATTATAAACAAACATATAATTTTATTACAATTTCATCAATCATCCTCCAAGACTGTACTATTCCATTAGAGGTTAGTTGGATGCTCAGTTTCCTGTAAGTGTGCTTGGATCTCCCACTTCAGTGTAGTGTGTGTGACTGATACATTTCACATTCTGAATGCCTTGTCTGTTTGGATTATGAGCTTATGGGGGAAGGGGACAAATGTGGAATGCTCTCCACATTTGCATGGAGCTGCATACACTAAGGATCTCTTCTTAGCTGGCCACTACCAGTGGCTATAATCTTAATGATTACTAATAGAAAATAACTTGTTTTAAGCTTCAGAGATTTCTTCAACTGCTGTAATTTTTTTCTCTCAAATTATTAAAGGCATTTTTTCTCTATGAAGATTATTTTATTTTACAAACATATACAAAGTGTACAGTCAGCAAAGTTTAAATGAAGTGCATAGATTGAGGGGGATGAGAATTAAAAAATAATTCTTTGAAAAAAGACATTCAGCATAAGTTGTTTTATTTTTTTTGCAGTTCCTCCTCTTAGTAGTCAAAAGTTTATCTGATAGTTTTACTGTATGGGGGGATCTAACTGCAAATTTGAGACTACTGCCCTAAATTAGTGGGGATTAGGAGCCTTCACAATAGTAAAGTTAGGAACCTTCACAAGAGTAAAGTTAGGGCATAATATGCCTTTTACATGGAACTGCAATCAAAACATAAATGCACTCATCTTCTTCCTTTTCATTCCCCTCTAAGGGCTCAGCAGAGGTAGGAGTACTTCTTTTTAAAGCTTCTTTCCAGCAAGGTTGTAACAGAACTGAGGTCCCAGAAGATGAAGGACTTTTTTTCTTAGATCTCCCAAGCAACATTCTAGGTTAATAGTGCTGCCTTCACTCTTTCCTAATCATATACCTGTTTGAAAGGAGCAAACATCTTCCAGTATGCTGGCCTGACAGAGTTCAGATGGGGGAAGATCAACATCTTACAGACTTGGTAAGTGATTGACTTTATGGCTTCAGTTACTTTTATGATTTGCTCCCTTGCATGTATATCAGACAGAGAAGCAATAATAGTGTTGCCTTAACTGGCTGCTTTTGTGTTTCAAGCAATGATTTCTTGTGCTCATGCATTGCTGTGTTTTCTTGGGATCCTTTGCCAAATTTTACCACACCATCCCAGCTATCCCAGTTCACAGTGCTGTGAAATAGCTCAAGAAGTACCATGACACACATTGGACTTGTGAATAGGCACTTATTCTCACTGCCATTATGACAATCACATTACATTCCCTGCAGTACTACTGTCAAAGCTAGAGCATGCCAAGTAGCTCGTGTGCTGTACCCCTCCAGAGGGCTGGCTGAAACCAGGATGCATCTCCCATCTGCAGGGGTATCTACTGACTCTCCTGCAGCACCTCAGCTTGGTACTCCTGAGGGGTCAGCCTTGCTCTGCGAGCAGGGAGAAGGCAGGGGAAGGCTGGCAGTAACAGCTGGATCTTAATCACCAGAGCAGCTTCAAAGGACAGTGTCACACCTAGTGGCACTCCTACAGAGGGTTCCTACTGTAGCTTCACTTCTGGTCTGTCGCTGCCTATTAATACATTTTCTGGTCCTGCTGGTCCCACCACTCCAAAGGCAAGCTCCCTTCAGTCACTGCTTTACATCGTTTTTAAGTATGTGCTTAACCCTTAACACGATTTCATCCTGTTGAAGCCAAAAGGCACTGTGCGCTGGCTGAAATACCCTCTGGAAGGTGAACAGCCCTGGCAAGGCCAAGTAAAAAGCAAATGCAAAGGAAGACTTTCTCTGTCAGTAAACAAAACAAAGCAAGCTGATTTTTAAACCTTTTAGCATGTCTGGGTGTCTTTTCTGCCACTGATGAAGGATAAACAATGCAATTATTAATTATTGATGATCGCTAATAAGAATGATGATTATCATCACCATCATCCAGCCTTGCCATTCCTGCCACCTCTCTAATCAGAGTGATCTCACTGTTATTATACGTAATTGCAATCTTCCAAGTCAGGGTAGGCAAAGAAGCAACCTTGCAGTGTAAATACTAAATACTTGGTATAACAAGAGTGAGAGCTTCCCATGCTCGGAGCACAGCTAAGCGAAGTCATGGGTTTCCATTCTTTTTAATTTACCATCTGTTCTGTATGACACAGCTTGTGTCTCTTTAGGGTTTAGTACCCATTTATTATCCAAAAGCCACCTCTGCCTGCTATTAAAATCACGTTGGAGTGATTTAGAGAGGGAATCCGTCCATTTGCCCAAGTGGAAAGATGTGTCATCAGCATAAACCTGAATGCAGCTGCCTTCCTGGACTCCAGGTCTGGGAAATGCCTCACAAGCACCCACGCATTCTGTCAGCTCCAGCCCCTTCCCTCCCCCTGGCAGAGTCCATTACCATAGGCTTGGCATCACACACCCCCTTCTCTCCTCCTCGTGTTACACGCACTTGCATCACATGTGCACACACACACACACACACACACACACACTTTTCCACGGTGCATTTTTCTTCTCTGTGTCACAAAAAGGACATGAGCACCATCCCACTGATACACCACCTTCTTTTTCATTTTAACTCCAGCCTCCCTGATTGTTACCCTCTGTCTGTAACAGACTAAGGCAGCACACTCATTATTCTTCCCTCTCCATTCCCTTTAATCATTCATTCTAATATATACCTGACCGTGTGAGCATGCTCCTTACCCCTTTATTTTCTAACATGCACTTTTTCCCCTGTCCTCACATTCAGCTTTACCTCCTCTCCTCAATTCCAGCTCTCACAGTTCTCACCATTATTTAATAAAACACGGCACATTTGAAGATAATTGCCATCACTTCCACAGTGATGTCCCTTGGGATATCTCAGAAATCACCCACAGGTATTCAGGGAAGCATCTCACCCTAATAGTGAATGACTGTTAAACTAAGCAAGAGATTTCCAACACTCTCTGCAAATTGAACCCAACAGTGCCCCCTCTACCTCCATAGCAGCCTTCCTTGGCATTAGCCACTTCCAATTAACCAAGCAGCTCAGAGTTGTCCTCAGGGATCCAGGACAAACAGAATCCAGACTGAACACAAGTTCAGGATGGCAAAACAATTAAATGCAGGTGTCTTGGCTTCCGAATCGTTGGGCAAAGCTTCTGGGGACAGGGACCCTGTGGGAGTCTGTAGCCAGGAGCTCAGTCCCTACTGAGCCTCAGGTGGGATACAGGTGGCAAAACTCTCTGCACAGCAGAGAGGGGGCAAGGTGGTAGTGGTGCTACTGCACACATCCATCTGTTTGTGCAGATATCAAAGGGAGACTTTTTGTGCACTGAAAGTGTAGGGTCTTGGCTGGTTTGCTGAGACAATAGCCATTTTGTTCTCAGGCTCACTACAGCAAAGGCTAGTGTGCTACACATTCCCACAGAGGATGGAAGATTAATAGGGCCATTGTCCCAACTGAAAACATTTTAATGAAAACTCTGGCATCACTTATGTGTGTCCTTGCTTGCTGTTATTTTTTCATACCTAATTTACCTGATAGACTACAGTAGGAGGAGAGAGGAAAAGAGAAAGAAGACAAAGGAATAATGGGTATGTTCTCACCAGAAATTCTGAATTGATTCAAAATTAATTCCTCCTCTCTATTTTGAATCAATACTTCAAGATCAAAGTCTCAATTTTTGTTTTAGCCTCTTATGCCATTTTTTCCCCCCACATGAAACACACTAAATATAAATCTGGACATTTTACCTTTTTTCATTTTTAGAAGAACAAACAATAGCCTGAAAATGAAATTACATGTTATGTCTTTTTGGTATTTCATTTAGAAATGGTGATTTGAAATGCTAGTTACAATCTAGTACTTTTCTGTAGGGAGTGAGCACCTGATTTCTAGAGGTTTGATGGGCCATTTATCCCCATGGTGGGGCAAAAGGACAGGAGCCATCCTAGACAGTATGCTTGCATTGGCTTCCCTCAGAGTACAGTAGAACTGCATAAGCTGAGAAAGCAGGAAACAGCATCATGAGATGAGTAAGGGCTCCGTCTGATTTTGGCATTATAAATTCTGGAGTTACTGGAATGTAGAAGGCCTCAAGCAGCCCGTGGGAAGGCTTTGTGTGAACACAGAGCTTTCCCAGGAGCTGGCCTGGGGGCAGAGGTTTTCCCAGGAACAAACAAAGGCACCTGCTACTGTTTACAGAATGTGTGTTTTGAGAACTTTGTTGTCTATAATGAAAACATCTGTACAAGAGGTGCTGCTCGCTCTAACCAATGAGCTGTATTCTGTTCTTGGATTAGCGTGTAAGTATATTTAAGGAGAGTGTGTTACAACAAACTTGTCTCTGTCTCTCTCTTTCCTGTCTTGAGAGGAGACCATGTCGCTGTGTGTTTCATTATGGCTGTTCCAAGGGTTAATCCCACTTCAGCCTGAAAGAAAAGCAGGGTGCCAGGGTGTGTTCTGTTTGTCCCCACAGAGCCCCAGGACTGCACGGAAAAGAGGCTGAAAAAGTCTGACTGACTGCCTTAGAGGAAGACCAGCTGATGTGCTGTCACTCTGCTTGAAATGCCCCTGCTTTCACTGTGCTCTGGCAAGCCTGACAGCATCTCTCACCATCATCAGCTGGGGCACAGCAACCAGTCCAGCTCCATATCTCTACCTAAGCAGGAGTTGGCAGACTAGCACTGTGCAGGAGAGTAGCGAGGGGCTGGTGTTGGAAGCTGGATGAGACAGGTAGGCTGCAGGGCAGGAGGGGCCAAGGGCAAGATAATGAGGGAAGCCCCAGGCTGGGAGGGCCAGAAGTTAATGCAAGTGAGTAATGTGTAGCATTAGTAGAGATGTGTGCATAGCTGAAGCCATGAAGAGCTAAGTTTAGCTCTAGTCAACACCATCAGTCTTTCACTTTTATGAGCACTAAAATGAACTGAAACTCAAAATATGTATTTTTAAAAATGGGAAAGGAAAAGAAAATATCCAGTTCCAGTAAGGTGATCAATGACAGACAGTCCTAGAGATGACTTTTTCAGCCACAGAGAAACAACTGTTATTGTTGAATAGTTTGGGAACTTTGCCAGTGGACAAAGATAAACCAATAATGTCAAAGAGAGGAGGGGTGAGATAGCTGAAGCCTTAGCTACGGTAACAGGTTTGATGGAAACACTTTCAAGGGGTGTGTGGCAGGCCTCACAGAAAGCAATCAGCTCCAACCAGACGCCAGGAAAAGCAAGGGCTGAGAGACCACACACCTATGCCACCTCCACACCACAGCTGCTGCAGCTGCCGCAGAAGATGGTACTGGGTGATGATGCATGGACCTGCTTCAGGGGCTGTAACCATGGTATGTGAATAAGCAAGGGATGTGAGTTCCTGCAGTATCCTCCACACAACACTTTCTTGCCCTGCACTCCAACTTGACTTCTCCCGCTCCCTTAGAGGTGTGAAGCCCAGAAGTGCAGGCACTGTTAGTCTGGAGCAAGGGGCATCCATGAAGCCCGTGACCTCAGGAGCAAGTTCACTCTGCTACCAGAACTGCCTGAGACATGTATCGTTTAACACTGCAAAGAGGCCCCTCCCACAGCTTTATTTCTGCAGCTGTGTCCCCTTTCCCCTGTGGCTCTTCAGCCATCCATTTGCAAGCCTAGGACCCACTCAGAGCATACAGATATGGTGGACCTCCCTAACACATGACACCACACTAGGAGCACCTCTTCCTGACAGCCCTTAAAAGGGCTCTTCCAGGGCAGTGCAAGCAGTTGGTAGGTTTCTGACTGTAATAGTTTTGACTGTGAGGGTCTCCAGGGAAAACCAGAGCAGTCACAGGGTCATAGTTCCCCAAGTTTCTGCCATTTCATCTTGGACAAATAGTAAATCTCATTCCCTAAAATAAAATCTATATTGTGAAGCAGTGCACTGAGGGCTGTTTCTCACAAGACCTTGTTATTCCTATGACACCAGCCACATGACATCAAGGCACAAATTTGGGCCACAATGTCCACTGACAGTAGATGGAAAGGCCCTGGGCAGACCCCAATTTGTGCCTGTGAGAGATAGGCTGTTCTGTCTAATCTTGACCTTTTAAAAGTTTCCAAACACTCACTTCCATTACTACAGAAAAATCACCACACATTCTGGGTTTTGACTCTTTTGTTCAAAATTTCCCAGAATTCAAACCAAAACCAGCTAGTTCTCTGGGCGATACTACAGGGTAGGGGGCAGCTGAGTTAGGGGGTGCCAGAGAAACTTGCTGGTGGGTGCAGAACTAGCAAAAGCCAAAGCAAGAGCCAAACCCAAAACACAGGGGTCCTGATTTTTGTGGCTGTCTTCTGATGCAAAATTATGTTTCCTAGCCATTCATGCTTCTGGCAGCAGTGGATAATCACCCCTTCCTCACCGTTGTATGCTTTTGGTACGTCACAGGGACATAAAATCATAGAAGGGTTTGGAGGGGACCTTAAAGATCATCTGGTTACACCCCAGTGCCACAGGCAAGGACTCCTTCCACTAGATCAGGTTGCTCAAAGTTCCAGCCAACCTGGCCTTGAATACTTCCAAGAATGGGGCATCCATAATTTCTCTCGGCAACCTGTGTCAGTGCCTCACCACCCTCACAGTAAAGAATTGCTTCCCAATATCTAATCTGAATGTACTGTTTTCCAGTGCAAAGCATTCCCCCTTGTCCTATCACAGGGTCACTGGCTGCTTGAGAAAGGAAGTTAGTGTTTTGTCCTGTTGCAGAGTGGGAAACTGAGGCAGAGAGGAAAGCGAAGTGACTTACCTGGTTATTCAGGAGATCAGTGGGAGATTTGAATCTAAAACCATGAACGTGCAAGAGCTCAAGGTCTTTCAAGTCTCAGGATCAGCAAACATTCCATTCTGAATACAGACATCTGTTGCTATCTGTTCCTCTGCAGTATTTTGGATCCTGCAGCCCACACTGGTTTGGATCTTTCAGTGGTTGCAGCTTCATCACTCTCAAGAAGAACTCAGATCCTACGGGGATAGAGAGAGCTTCAGTTTATTACACCTGCAATGGGCATTAGAGCACATAGATTCTGCAGGAATCCCAGCAAAGTTTTGCACCTCTGATCTACCTGATGTGCTTTTTAGCTAAGTCATTTACATGGTGTGCTTCGTCCTCAACCTCTCTGCTAACAGAGATGCTTTTTTGATGCCAACACTTGTGTCTGCAGGGACATCTCTGCCTGGTTTGGAACACACAGACCATAGGGAACTCACTACAATCCCTTGCTGGCTGCTCAGTCCCACCAGCTTCCCCACAGGTGGGACCCCACCTCTCCAAGAGAGCCCGAGTCCTGTACTCCCCTCCCTCTCTGTGTTTGTGTTGCTCTTTAAATGGCTTTGTTTTGCTTAAGCATCCCCTTTCAAGTAACGTTTAGCTTCCAGTTGGAATGAGCTCCAGGAAGCATGGCTGGGCCCCTGCCTGGAACAACGGCCTGTAATTTACGGTGAGTTATGTTTCAATTACCTCGGTGTTATAGCGTCTTGGTGAGGGCAGGCATTATGTCATGTCAGGGATACGGGAGAGGGAGAAAATACAGACGCTCCCATTACAGCCAGTGATGGAACAGTTTTAATAATACTGCAGGAAAAAAATAAAGAGAAGGGGAGCACAAATGACTTTCCAGCCATACCATTACTGCACATTAGTAACCCAGCGCAGCCAGGGAGAGAGAGGGGGAGAGTGAAGTGGGGAAAGGAGAGGCACAGCTAAGTGACAGGAAAGAAAAAAAGGGAGAGAAGATGGAGGGGGCAGAGAAAGGGAAAAATAGGGTGAGTCAGGAGAAGATAGGGAAGGAGGGAGGGCAAGATGGAGAGAAGGACAGAGAACGGCACCAGAGGAGCAAGGAAAGAGGCTGAGTGAGAGACGCAAGAGGAGGGGTGGCAGGAGAAGAAGGATGTGGTCCTCATAGAGTCACAGAGGGAGGCTCACTGTCTCAGCCCCACAGCAATGCTACCCCACAGCCAGCTCCCATGCACCCCACACCTCCACTGGCCCTGGTTCTCTGGTTTTGGGAAATGGCAAGACAGGTGAGAAGCTGCAGGAACAGGGAAGAGAAGCAGTCGCTATTAGGCTTTGGTGAACAATATTGCTTTGTTGCTAGAACAAAGAACTCAACTTTCCAATAATAACAATCTACTTTTTTTTCTTTTAATCAAATTTCCTTTGTCATTGAGCTTTTCTTAATTTTGTTTCAGCAGGGTAAGCCTCTCCCTTCCTTGCTGCCTCAATTGATGTTCTGCCTCACTCTCAGTCACTCCTGCCCATGTGCGCCAGCACGCTCTCTCCTTCTTTATTTTCTTGACACAAATGGCAGTCATTGCTCAGTAAACGTGCTGGGTGAGCCTGCTTTGTAATTCTAAACTTTTATTCAGGTTACTATTATGTACTAAAGAGGAAAATATGTATTGGCTAAACAACCTCCTTACTGATGGTCCCCAGGATGGAAGGAAGGGCTTGGGCACAGGACCTCGTGTGAACCTGCTGTCTCCTTGCCTTGCTCATCTCCTGTCTAGGAATTCAGCTCCTTTTCATTGCCACCTGCCTTCCCACTGCAGGGAGTAAACCCTGTGTTTGGAGATGAATTTATGGCTTTCTGTCAGTGTTTATGCTTGACAATGGGCTCAAAGACCAAGAACTTTAGGCATATCAAATATCGAACAGGAAGATCGGGGTTGAAAATTGGGAGTGTAATTTGAAAGAAGCATGAATAAATGAGATTTTGCGTCTGCCTGGGTAATTTATACCAGTATAACTACTAGAGATCAGTACCCACCTGTGTAGGATTATTCCACCAATGTAATGCCAGAAAACCTCAGTGAACCCGAGGCAGGGTTTCCTCACTATCACAAATGGCTTCATGCTGCTATACTAGTAAAAAATAAAAGCTGCATACCTGTCACTCAGATTTCAGTTTTCCAGAATGCTGTTAGTAGAGATAGGGGATAATACTGCAGTGTTTCAAGTTGTGCACCTGCATCCTTTCAGTACCGTATCTGTACAGCACCAGTGACTACAGTTGTGTAAATGTGAGCTGAACCAGGCACTGGCATGTGGAGGCACATTTCTCATGGTTGCAGTAAGGGGTGCATCCTGCCTCATGGCACTTATGAGAAAACAGGACACCAAATGATCTGGTTTAATTTTAAAACAACATGCATAGGCAATCTCTGTTCCAGTGCAAAGCCTGCAGAAACATTTTCCCCATAAACATATCCTGATCATCAGTGTGAGTTTGCACTATATCAGCAGCTTACCACGGTGAGACTGGCATGTTTGCCATTCAGGTACCCAAATGCTGGTTCAACCTGCTGTGCTGCAGGCTTCCCAGCCCTCCTGTGCCATGTGTGGTGTCTGCCTCCCTGCTGAAGGCATATGGATAACTCTATGGTTGGGCACATATAGTGCAGGGGAATCTCAGACGTCATGGGACTGTTGCCAGAAATTTCAAGTGGAGGCTGCTTAAAAACATTCTCCATCCACTGGATTACCCCAATTTTACAGGATGACACAGACAACAGAGGAAATTATAAAGGTGATGTGATGCAAGTTCCACATCAAGGAGTTAACCTTTTCTGCTTGCCTGCAGACAAGGTGGATGATTTTCTGGTCAAACTGGACTTTTTTGCCAGGACTTTTCAGAGAAGACTTCTATTTTGTTCCTGGACCTCCTTTAAAAGGAGGCCATGATCTGCCTTATATTGTCTGAGGTGTAGTCTGGAGTTTTTGTTTGGTTAGAGTCTCTTGCCTCAGGGGTTGTTTCAGAGGAACTTACATGGAAATTGCATCTAGTCCGCATTATAAACAGGGCATAATTCCCTTTCCAAATAGACATTATCTTGTTTACTTTTTTTAAATTATTTTATTTATTTGGTGCCATGGGGATACCTCTACACAGACAGGTAGTATTCAGTTGCATGTACGAAGAGAAACTTCACCCAAGAAGTTCTACCAGAGCCCCTCATTTGTCTTGTGGCAGAGCTTAACAGGGAAGGTCTCTTTCTTCCCTCCATTTCTGAGCTCACAGATGTTAAACACAGGCAATGCAGATCTGATGGTCTTGTGGTTCCAGCTTCTCTCCTTTGTTTCCAGCTGCTAAATCACATTTAAAGATGTTAACAATACACAAAATACCCTCAGCATATGATATCCTTCTGGAACTGATCACTGGAGCTGTCACAGGGGTATAATTATATTGCCAATGAGAAGAAACACATCCCCCATGGTTCTGAATGGAAGGGAGGCATCTGTAAGGCAGCTTCTCAAATAGGAGGTGGCCCACACTTTAGAATATCTGGAGTGTCCTCACACAGGAAAAGTGTATTTTAGGAGGCACAGATTACACAATTTACCTGTACTGTGTCTATTGTTTTCCCTCCACTGTGGTTAGTCATTAAACTCATATCAAAGCCCAGTTCTTGTCAACGGATTTTTATTAGACACAGTAAGGTGACTAGTGACTTCATCTGCATAAACTTCTTTCTGATTTTTTTTAACCTAAACCGAGGAGCACCTGTGGGATGTGTAGATGTGCCTTGGGGAGGATTGTGGGTAAACGTGGGTAGCAGTGTGTTTGCAAATAGCTAACTCTGGGAGATCAACCAATGAAAAGTTGGTCCTGAAGCACCAGAGAAATTACATCAGGGATTTGTTGGACAGCAAGAGATACAGTTTCATTCTTCTTCACACAGGAGAGAACTGGTCACAGATGTTATTGGGAGGGCTCTGTCACAGACTTAGCAGAAGAATTTGGAGTTCCCCTTTTCTCCTGCTGTTAATATTCCCTCACAACTACAGTTCATCATCCACTTCACTGACTGTG
Organism: Toxostoma redivivum; assembly: GCA_013397375.1. NCBI lineage: Eukaryota > Metazoa > Chordata > Aves > Passeriformes > Mimidae > Toxostoma > Toxostoma redivivum. Next base: position 34,821 of record VXBI01003858.1, on the reverse strand, counting down.
GTATTATCTAGGACTGCAGGATCAAAAGCTTGCCCAGCAACTGGGTCAGAGAGTCTCCTAAGAGGAGATTGTGTTGCTTTTCTCCCCATCCCAGCCACTATGTTAACTGAGATGCAGCAAACAAGTGAAAAATGTGGTATCAGGTAAAGTAACTAAAGTAACCAGGCTTATGTCTGATTTTGTGGAAAATTTGGGAAATGAGGAGTGGCACCAAATGGACTGCTTCAAGAAGTTTTGAACAGTGGATTCTAAAAGTCCTTCTGCGGCACAGCCCTGCCTGATCACTTTGGTTAGTGTAATAGGATGTATTAGGATCTAGTTACAAGCCAAAGTCCACTAGGGAGTGTAAGTGTGAAGCTTAATACAGTACCATAGAAATGGAAAGTGTCTTTAATGGTACAGAAGGGACTTGTGCTTGAAAGCATTTAACAGAGCCTTGGTAAGTAAACTGTAGTAATTGAGCTAACAAAGGCATTTAGCTTGAACACTTTGTATATGTATAACAAAATCAAATAAGCACCAGGAAGAACCACTCTTCAAAGAGATGATTTGAAATGCTTCCATTCCCTCCCCAGACAAAGAGCACTTACTATTTCAGTGTGCACATTTCACTGTGCCATGTAACTACGGTGACTCCTGGTTTGTGAATACAAAAGGATTTAAACCACAATGCATTATAGTCAAGCTTTCACACCTACAGTTATTTCAAATCCACCAGGGAATACAGCCCAGATCTTCAAACTGAGAACTCAGATGATCATGGCCATCCGCTGGGACTAATTCTCCCTCTGCTCTTCTCAGCTCCAACTCTTTGCTTTCCCCAAGGATCACTGTTTATCTGGAAAGGAAACTGGGATGCTCAAAGGCACAGGAGGAAAGATAAATAATGTGCATGAGCAAACTGTCAAGGAAAGCTTCACTGTGGTCAGCTATATGTCAGAGAAAAAGAGGGGGAAAGAAGCATAAATCCTAAGAACAATACGAGCTTTAGGGATCTGACCTCTATACCCAGCAGAATTATAGTGTTGAATATAAGAGGTTGTCAAAGGTCTTAATAACAGCTGGGTCAAAAAACACCCACTGAGATTGTTTTCCTTTAATTGAATCCTGGGATTTTCACTAACTAAAACTTAAGAAGGAAATGAAGTATAAAAAATCAGTTTTATGCCTTGAGAGCTGCTGCAGGGCCATGTGGGGCTTGAGCTTTACTCCATTCTCCTCTGGGAGAGGGTTTTGTTTAGAAGTGAGTCCCAATATGAAGATCTGGAGGACTGCACTTGCCACTATAGCACTTGCCATTATATTAAGTTATAGGTTGACAAGGTTGAAGAAAAATATTTCAAGCGTGGTGTTTAAAGAAGAAAGTAGAAATCCAGTTTAAAAATTTAAACAGAGAAGTTTCTCATTTTTTGTCCTTTAGTGGCACAAAATCTTGTTTGAGGTCAGCTTTAAGTGAAAAACTGTGGTGAGCAGGACCTCACTAGACAGGAGTTTGTTTAAAACTTCTGATCTTCTGTGACAGTCATGAGAATTCCAATTCAAGAGTTTTCATCTGAACAAGATGAAATTAGAGACTAAATTACCCACTAAAAAAAAATCAACCAAAAAAAAAACAAACCAAAAAACCCCAAAACAAACAAAACAAAACAAAACAAGCACCAAAAACAAACAAACAAACAAACAGAAACGAACAAACAAAAACCCTGAACTTTTAATCAAGTTCAGGGCACAGATTTGTATATCCATGTTTAAAAGGTGCTGAGAATTGAATAGACTAGGCACGGAAAAGGATGAAAACAAGGAGGAGAGATGGATAACAGAGAAAGCAAAGGGTCTAACATGATGGAAAGTTGGAGGGTCACTTCAGAGTACAGACTTCAGGAAAAGATTCAGTTGCAACCTGTGTAGGAAGCAGGGAAGATGACAGAAAAAGAGTGGCTTTATCAGACTTGAGATGCTATAGGAACACATCTTATGGCTGGGAAAGGCACATCTTCAGACCCATGGAGCAGCCCTGGCTTTTGCAACAAAGAGCATTCCAGAAGACCTGTACTGCCGAGGAGTGGCATCAGTGACTAGAGAGTGGAGTGTCACAGCTCAAAGGTGAAATCTGTGACACCGGCTTTGAGTCCCTTTATTTAAACAAACAAATAAGAACTCAGCTAAAGCTACAATGCACTGGATTATTCCTATAAAGGTACATGCAACAAAATAGCCTAATGGGAGAAGAAGGAACACAAGGTCATTACTGCATGCTGCTCTCCCACTCCCCCAGTCAGCAAGGCAAGCAGCGACTAGGAAAAATTGAGGTCCAACTGTTCTTTCTCTCTTCCTAGTAAATGTTCTCACCTCCACTGCCCCAACCCACCACCTACCTTCCAAGAAAAACAAAGCTCCAGTGATTTGTTTGTAACATTTAATTCTTACTTGAAGAGCTTATGTTATCAGGTTTAAAGAATATAAAGGATGCTAAACAACTTGAACAGCCAACAACTGACAAATAGCAAATAATGAAAGCACTCAATTCAAACATAAATGAGGCCAGGGATTGCCTATTATTTTGTCTTTGCACACTACCCAGAAAGCAGGCAGAGGGGGTGCATTCTTGGTCAATTCCTAGGCACTGTCATAATAAACATGATTAATAGGCTATAATTTACCTGCACAAACAATTCAATGAACAAATACAAACAACAAACAAATTTGGGCAGCTATGATCAGATCTTGAGCAGAATAGAGCACATTTACTAAATAAGTTGGTATCAACTATTCCTAGTAATTGCATTCTATCTCCCAGAATGGCTCCTGGATTACTTATGGAGCCCAAAAGCCTGCCAAGCGTTTTACAGGCTGTGTCCATTCTGTGCCTAGGAGAGTGGATTCACTGCCTACACCCAAATCACTGAGCGTTTGCATTTGCATTGACATTTTTATGGGGCTTTCTAGCTTCGCAAGTGTTTTCTAAGAGTGAAGTTTAAAATAGCTCTGGTCCTCTTGTAATATTGCTGATTAAATAACAGGATCAGACTAGATTTTGCATTCTTTTAGCCACAAAATTACTTCTCTGGGGCATTAAAATAAGAGCCCCTAGAGAAACGTGCACAGGTTACAGATAAGCCCTCAGCACTGCATTAGCTCTCCGTGTTATTTGCTCTCCTTATGTCTCTGTTGTCCTGAGTTTTGAGCTGGAGCCACAGCTCAGCAGAGACCCCGGAAACCTGTGCTGGCTTTTATCAGGCCTGAGAGAAGCAAGCACCTCTCCTCCACAGACCAGAGCTCTTGTCTATTTGCTTGACTCGCAAGCAAAGTACTCTCTCTTTGGAAGAAATGCTGAACTAAGCTTTCCTGGGCCGTGTATCCTCCCTCCTCCCTGCCTCAGCCAGGCAGCCGTGCCAAGCGTGGTGTGTAAGTGCAGGTTCCATGACAAGGTAAGATAAATGGAGAAACATGTGCTGCAAGAGATGTTTATTGAGTGAGATGCTAAATGAATAACCCAATCAATGCTGTAATATTTAATTCAATACAAACTTCAGATTGAGAATGTTTCCCATTTATTTTGTGCTGTCACTGAAACTGTCGTTCATTAGAGCACTGTACTATCATTAAGGGAAAGAAGTTTCCAGGAGGAAGGGGCTGGCTCCAGGTTGTGCAGTGGGTGCAGCCTTCACAAGGGAGTGAGCAATAGTTTTACTACTTTTCTTCTGTGCTGGGGACTTTGGAAAGGGTAGGAGACACTGTGCTCTACTGAAATTCTTCCACCCTCTGTAATGCCTTGTGCCAGTGTAACATTTTCTCCTCATGTCCAGAAGCCCTTTGTAACTGTGTCTCTGCCCTCAACTATTTGGATATGCCAAGCGTGAGTTTAAACCACGCTATTATTTCTGTCTTCTGGGCTCCTAGTTCTCTGCTGAGACACTGCCATTGCTCACATTGTCAGCATAGAGCTGTAGTTAGGGATGGAGGGGGAAGAGAGGACCTGTTACTGGGTCCTGGGAACTCAGGTGGTGCCAGCTATGTGGCAGAAGGAACAAGGGGAGGCAGAGAAACTCATCGTGGATCAAGTTCTGGACTGTCAACCTGCCCTTGCCGTGTGTCAGTGCTCATATCTCCCCGGCACTGTGAGGTCAGTTGCAGTGTGTCAGCACACCCTACTTGCACTTGGACCAGCTTTTGGGCAGTCCTGCCTGCTGGCAAGCCATCCTGCCTCACAACCAGGATAAAGTGCTCACCCCCTAACACATATGCATTGGGATGGCACGGAAGAGGTTGCCAGCTGGCTGGACAGCCCTTGCTTGTGACAGGTGGTACATTGAATCATCCTGGCCGTCCATATTCAGTACATCTGGCACCCTGTCCCCCACATTTAGAACTGCCACTCTCATCCATCTCAAGCCATCTGGTCCAGCTCTAACTTGTCCTGTGCTTGACTGGATTTCCTGAGTGTAATACTTGACTGAGGTGCCCACAACTCCTTCTGTTCCCTGTGTTGCCTCTGATGGCTGTTGTTCTGTCTGGCCTCTGTCACTGGCCAGGTTGTGCCAAGATCCAGTGTGATGTCTAAAGCATGGCATGGTATCACTGGAGCCCCATTCTCTGAACTAATCTGTTGTGTTTTCCTAAGGGTTTATGTGTGAAAGTAGCCCAAGATACTTCAATATTGATTTCCATATGGGTGTTAGAGTAATGCATTCATTCCAGCAAGTTGAATACCTTCAGTGGGTGCTCTTCAAAGCCAACTTCACTCTTGAAGTGATCCCAATTAGCTTATTTATTCCCTTCCTTCTTTCTTCTGCCTCTCTCTTTACTCTCTTGACCAAGTCCTTAATTATCTCCCCAAGTGTTGCCCAGGTGAAGCAGCTGAAAGCTGTGCTTAATATGTCCTCTGATTACCCGCAGCAAGAACTAATGAAATACAGACAAGTTTAGTGAGCCTGGATGCATGTGTGTTTGCATGCTCATTTAGTTCTTTCAGTTTCCCCCCCTCAAAAAAGAAACCCAGTTCTGCTGGCCTTTTTGAACTTCACTGCTTTTAGGGAGCTGACATGGGCACAGTGTAGGTTTCTGTCACGACTCACATGCTCTGAAGATTTCTATTTCAAGGTGGTTTACAAGGATGTCATTAGAAAGGAGACCACAAAACCTCCATATTATTTGAGCATGATCTAGAAGTCAGAGCATATGTAAATGCAGAAATATGTATGAAAATAAACAAAAACAAACCTCTCTCCCCTTTCTGATTTAATATATCTGTACATTGATCCCTTCTAACTCTATCTTAACTCTATCTTCTCACTTTTATTATTTCTATGGCTGCAAGAATTTCACGTCTCATCTACCTTTCAAAGGCTGATGAGTAACCAGAACTTTGTCGGCATCTTCATTTTAAACAGAAAAAAAACAAGCCCTCCCTCAACCCCCCTCCTCCCAGCCTGTTCCTGCCAGAAACATAGCAACCAGCACACACAGCTTTCTGCAGGCAGCCTAGTTTGCATTTAATTAGTTCTATGATATCCTAAACTTCTTTCAACCTCCACCCCCAGAACTTCACTGTAGAAATCCTCATTCTGGAAATGCCATGATGGAGCTGTCAAAAGCCCAGCATCTGTGCCAGAAAGTGTTTAGAATACTTGGATTCCTGAATCAGGACACGGCTTGCCTGGAATATAATCTGCGACCAGGAAAAAGAAGCAATGTAAGGGTTTGCAGAGGAGCAAAAATAAAAAACGTAAACTCTATTTTATAAGCTGGAAAATATGAGGCAGAGGTATGAAACTATCTACTCTCAGAACATCTGTCTGGCCTATCAATAACAATGTCAGGACAGGTGCCTGCCCCCCCCCTTGATGGGAGAAGACAAGGTTTTTCCAAGATGAGGAGGAATCTGTTGGAACAAGTAGTCCTTATTCCTAGCATCTTCTTTTCACAGCCATGCATCCCCAAAACAGTTGTGAGTAGGTCCTTGTGAGTGCCATTACAACAGGGCTTACATTCTCATGGGTTGCCTTAATGTAGACCATCCACGGGCACTGGGAACACAAGGCAGAGTCACTGAACACTGGAGGGAAGGGGTTTGTATGGATCCCGATGGTAATGCCTCCAGGCACCTTACACATGTGTGAGTGTTCAGGATCAATAAACCTCCCTGCTTCATCTCGCAGAAAACATCAGCTCCATCTCCATGAAATTCCTGTTAGCTGTACCAACTTCATCCCAGACCTGGGCCCTGCCTCCAAGCCTTCTGCTTGGACACTACATTGGCAGTCACAGAAAATGGCAACGCAATCAGTGTGTGCCTGAATCGATCTGCTTGCTGGTGATCCTTGTCCTTTCCTCTTCAGTCCTGAGTTTCTGTTCACAAACCAATCATTCCCACTCCTCCCTCCTACAAGGCAGCAGGGGTTTTCCAATACAGCACCAACCCCGGTGACATCTGGAGGTGGTAAATAAGATAGTCACTGTTTCTCCCCTGAGAAAAGCCTCCCTTTTCTGCCCCTTTATGCCTAACCCAGAACTGCCAGCCACAGAAAAGCTCCTCACAGTTTCCTGCATTTCTGTTATCCACAGCAAACCCAAAAACTGGAAGGCAAGCAGAGCTAAAGCAGGCATCGATATTTTTAATCAGTCTGTCAGCCTATTAACCCTCTTTGATGCTTCAACCAGGCTTAGAGTTGGCAAGAGTGCACTGACAGTGGTACCAGCACATCGAGGCAGGAGCTTTATCTCTATGTGACCAGAGCAGTGCAGCTTCTTGCTCTGGCCATTTGCAACTGCTCGGCAGAGGATGCAGCTGCATTCCCTGCCAGGACTCCGTGAATTAAAGCACAGGGAGCATTCACCTCGTTCAACAGTTCCTCCCTCCCACCCCCTGCCAATCTGCCGCTGTTAAACTCACTGCAGCTTCAGCTGCTTTATCATCTCATTTACTTTCTGATCTGACACCAGCCTGCCATGCAGCTGATCAAAGGGTAGAAACCAGAGTGCAGCTGGGCTGAGCAGCCCCTGAATTCACACAAACATGTCACTTCCCATCTCTGCATGTTAGACAACTTCACTTCTTTCTGTTACTGCCTCTTTTAATCTCTCCCTCCACGCATACACACCCCTTTGCTTTCTCTTCATCCACTACATTAATTTCCTGTGCCCGCATGCTGTCACCATTTCCCCTTTCTTTTTTGATCTTTCTCATCACTTTTTCTTCCTTTCCCTCTTGCTTCCCAAGTCCCTATGTCTCTCTAACTGTTCTCATTCCTTTGTCCTCTCTCTCCCTACTCTTCTCAGAATTTTCACATTTTTTCACTTGATTGCTTCAGGTTCTGTCTCTTCCTCTTCCTCACTCTTTTTGGAGGATCTACATTGTTTCACAGGAGTGAAGTAATTTTTTGCAGCATGGAAGTAAGGTCCCAGAAGGGATGTTCACCCCTTCAAAGCTGCGGATAGACTATTATTTGTGTCAATATTATCTTTATATATGCCCCTTGAATCAGTAAGTGACCTCCTCCCATGAAGACTTTCATGGACCAGAAGCCTCTCAGCACTTGAAATCCTATGTGGGGAAGTGTCGCTGTGATTTGGGGGATGCCAGGGGTCCCCAGGCTGCCTTTGCAGCCCTCAGTGACACGGACTTAGCCAGCTGTGCCCGGATTGTTCGTTGTCCCGCCAAGTGCCGTAAACCAGCAGAGTGAAGAGACCAGAATATGTAGAAGGCACAATTCTGCAGTTTATTAGCTACAAAGGCATTCTACTAGCATATTCACTATTCAAAAGTTTCCAGAGGTTTATATATCTTTTAGGGGTTTACAATTTGCACCAATTACTAAAGGGATTCTAAACTTAACCAATCCCTAAGGGATTTTACATTCAAAGTCAGCCTATTGATGCTAAAAGAAAATGGACCACTAATATTGCAGAAAGATAAGAGAGGGGTCTACATTCCATTTCTAAATTGTCACCTAGCCAGCAGTTTCTTATCTCTATGAAATTATTCTCCATGGGGGCCTTTCTAGGGATTCCAGGAGATTTTCTGTTTTGGGAGCACTTTCTGCTCCCTCCACAGGGAAGAAAGAAATTCAGTAGTCCATTTCTGCAAGAAATCAAGGAAGGAAGAGAAGAAAGGAAGAAAGTGAGGGATCATGAAAGAGAAGAGTCAAAGAGAAAAAAAAAGAAAGACAAAAGAGAAAAGAAAGGTATTTTGGTCTTTGGGGGAGGGTGTGGATGATAGGCAGTAAATTCAAGGAGTTCAAATAGAAAATTTTGGTACATCCTTGCTGAATTCCATGTTAACATAATCTTCAACTCTTGCATCTCATGCTAAGCTAGCAGTCTTTGGAATGTCTCTGGTAATTCTCCCAATCACCTGCATGAGACTACAAATTTGTCTTAATTTTAGATTTTGGGTTACAATTCAATATTTCAGTCTGCAATCAACTAACACACCAAATGAGAACAAAGACCAGTTCAGACCTGTTTAGATTAGGAAATGAGTGCTGATTCTGATCCTGTATGGCAAGCCCAGGCTCTTGTCCCTGATGGTAGAAAGACCATCTTACAACAGAGGAAAGCATACAATTCGCATATGAGACAGGTGAGATAATTTTGCCTTCACTCCCCTACCCATTAGGCCTCAGCCAAAGCTTCAAGTGTTGGAAATGGTGTTCCAAAGCTCAAACTAATCTGCAAAATTTGTATTGAGATCTGAACATCTCTGAGGTCTTCAAGCAAACATTTTGGTCTACATCCAGCTTGATTAAAGTATTCCTGGATTCCATTAAGTGAAATATAATGGGATTATTTTACCTCATTCAATCTGATTTTTTTCTTTTTTTTTTTTTGGTTACAGTAAAGCAAGCAAGTGGTGATTACAGGGATTTATACAGCAGGCCTTGCTGTTTCTCTGAAATAAAAAAGTGACATGAAATTAGGTCAGTTTAGCCAGAATTTCTTGGGGGAAGCAATGAGTAGGGGAAAATATCTCTGAGATTATTTTTCATTAGATAATTCTAGAAAATGTGTTCTCTGGCACATTATATAACAGAAGAAGAAACAGGTTAAATGAAAGACACTTCATTTTCATCAAAATAAAATACATATTGAATCAAGTGTTAAATACACACACAAAATCATTTCCGCAGAATATCTTTAATAGAAAACATTTTTCAAGAATTAGGGTTTTAATTTCAGTTCCATGTCAAGCCATATTTCAAAAAACTGAATCCTGAGAGTGGATAGTCACAGGTTTTATTTCACTAAATCATGGCTCTGGGAACAGTGGTTGGTACAAGGCCAGGCACAGGACTGGCAGCAGTCATGCAACTGTGGTCAAGCTGGAAGTGACATCCAGCACACTGATGGGCCGTGGACCATTTTGAAATTGTACCATCCATCTTACTTCCTCACCCTGGTGAAACTAAGGGACCAGCAAGGAAACTTCCACTTCACTCCACAACTTCAGGCCAGCTCTTGATGAAGTGCCCATCCAAGGGCTTTGCTCGCCATGGCATTCCTAGCACTGAGAAACCAATTGAGCTCCCAAACATCAAATTCTCCTGCTTCAAATACATTAAGCACATATTATTTACAATATCTTTCTACATCAGCAGCTCAGATAGTTCATTTTTGTATCCAAACCCCAACACTTATACATCTGCAGATGGTCCCACATGAATAAGCTCTAAAACTTATCCTTGTCCATCATATTGTAGTACTTTAGCATGTGGTTCTCCTTTTGAACCTCATGATATTTCCAGCTGAAGGTGTCTCTTGTGCCATGGGACACTTAAAAAAAACACCTAAAAGAAAAGAATTCACAGCCTGTGGTCTGTAAACCCCAGTTCTCAGTTTAATAATACATTTTCAGCTGTGCAGTTACAATGTTCATAAGTAGTGCTGAGAAAATAATTTGAAGCCAGTAATTTGCCGAAAGAATTTAGTCCCTTTCTCTGCTCGCAGATGGTCCCTGAGCAAAATCAAAATTTCCTTGAATGTACTCATTATTTGAAAATACTCAACACATTTTTGGCAGGGCTTTTTTTTTTCCCCTTTAAAAAACCACCCTTGCAGATTGATCACAAAAGCATTGCTTGTGTATTCCATAGTTAGTATTCTAGCCATGAGCTGCTGGTTTGTTGTGATTAATCATAGGTTCATACTATGGTTTCCATTCCTCCACTGGAGGGAAAACAAAACCTCCATAATTCTTATAGTCAGGTATTGGCCTTGAAAAGACCCCATGGGCTTTGATTTCCCTTTGAAAAAAGAAGCAGAGAAATTGTACTAGGGAATTTTAACCCCTTTAATCTCTGGTTCTCACAGGGTTTCCTATATTTTTCATCGTGCCTACAGTTTCCAGTTAATGTGGCTCCATAGAAAGTCTCACAATGGTACAGCAGGACCACGTATTTTGAATTGTGCATCCTAATTGCACAACAAAAGGAACACCCCATCCTGCTTCCCAGTCCCCTGAAGTGAAGTCAGCTTATCCCAGCAAGAAAACCCATGATGAGGTTGCAGGATGCTGTGCTGGAAGCACCCGAGCTCTGAGACAAACTGGAGGGTGCCAAGGGATGAGCATGAACAGAGTCTTCTCCAGATCTGTGAAACCTGACAGGTCTGGTTTTTTAAAGAATCACTGCAGAGGACAAATAGATAAGGCTTCAAAAATTAGTTGATAGGCAGGGTCCGTCATTTAAATTCCATTAGCTCGTTGCATGCCAAGGAACTACATGCAAGGGAGGAATTTCGCATTGCATTTAACTTTTCATACCAACACTTAGGAAAGAGAAATGTTTGCAAGCTTGTGAAGGCTTAGAATCAAATAAAATTCTTATGTTCTGCCCACTTGCTCCTGCCAGCTTTGCTGCTCCTCTAGTTGGACACTGAAACTCATCCAGGATTGTGTGCAGACGGATGTCCTAGAGCTGAAAGGATGGCAGCACAACACAGTAAAAATGCCTGAGCCATCCCTTCCATCCATCAATTGCTCTCTTTCTGTGCAAATATGTGCTACAAATGCAAGCACAGACAGAATTGTGCCATTCTTTGCAGCTGCCAGAGGGAAGAATCACATTTACATTACTAAATGCATCTTACCAGCAAAACACAGAGTGAAGTCAGAAGACAGCCTTTGATAAGGAAGAAAGAGACTTTAAAACAAATAACCCACATTCACTAACATGCATTCAAATACAGACAAGAGGAACAGCGGTAAAAAAAAAACCCAACCAAAACCCCTGACATTTCTGCTTCAAGCAGCCTTTATCACAGAACATGTGGGTTTTATTTTGGCTGTTACCTCTCCTTTAGATGGTGTCTTCTGGGTCAGTTCTCATGCAGACATTTCTTCATTTCTCTATATGTACTCTGCAGTGTGAGGGATCCTATCTCTTGCAGATATATTTTGTGTTTGCCTAGCTAAGCAATGACCAGCCATACAGGTGTAAAGGCTTTTCTGCTCCTGAAAGATATTCTGTGTCCAAAGTGGAGCTCTTGAAAGAGATCTGGAATTTGACCGGTATCAGGAAGACAGACTTCTCTGCTGCTGCATTGCATATATAGAACTATGACTACTATAAATGTTTTGAGGGGGAAAAAAAGTTTTTTTCAAGGGGATGACAGTTATATTCAAATAAATTTNCCCAGAGAGTTTGCATCCAAAGACTGGGACTGAGCGATACTGTTCTGTTTTGTTGTCAGTTTTTATAGCTGTTGTTGTTGTTGCTGTTTACCTTGTTAGATATATTAGTAAAGAATTGTTATTCCTACCCCCATATTTCATGCCTGAAAGCGTCTGATTTCAAATTATAGTGATTAAAAGGGAGCGGATTACAGGGAAAGGGGCTCATCCCTCTCCTTGGCAAATACCTGTCTCTTAAACCCAGACAGTATGTGAGAGGTTCTGATTGTTAATCACATGTATGAAAACCCCTCACAAAACCATGGGGACATATAAGGTGCGCTACTATAGCCTGGCTAGATAATAAATACATGTAGCCCTTACATTTTCAATATGGCACAGATCTATTTCATTTCTTGAATTGTGTGACAGGATGGTAAGAAGTGAGGAGTTTCCACAGATTGGAATGGGTAGCTGCAGGTAGTCTCAAGCAGAAAATAAACCGTTTGATGACATTTACACCAAAAAAAGTATCAGAAATGAAGAAGCTGTTGAAGATGATATCAGCACATTTCAGAATTAGCAATTTATTAGGGTAGATTATGAGACCCATGTCATTCAGAGATACTGTTTCTGAAGCTGTATTCTGGAAAATACTAGGGCAGAGAGTTATTTTCAACTGATATTCTGATACCTTTTACTTTTGGGGTTTTGTTTTGGGGTTTATTTTTTGTTTTGTTTTGTTTTTGTTTTGTTTTGGTTTTGTTTTGTTTTGGGTTTTGATGGCAGAAAACATATTTTTAAAAATGGAACTGAAACAAAGAACAATTCAGAGACAGGAGGTCAGTTCTGTGGCAACTTCCATGGTAATGGAGACATAAAAATAAAACACTGCAGCTTTTATAAAAGGTAGGTTTTTCATGGCTAGAACATTTTCTCTCTATTGTAAAGTTAAACAATAAGGAATTTTCTTGATCCGAAAGCAGAGGCTGAGCCACTTAAGGCTTGGGATGCTTGAAATATACGGCAAAAATCTCATCCAAACTTAGCAGTTTACACCATCCATGACACCAATCACCACAGACCTCTTTACCTCAACATCAGAGGGTCTCAAGTTCAGATCCAGGTGTGTATTGGGTTTGTGTGGCCAGGTTCTGGTAGCAGGGGGGCTACAGGGATGGCCTTTGTGAGAAGCTGCCAGAAGCTTCCCTCATATTCAGCAGAGCCACTGCCAGCTGGCTCCAAGGTGGACCCACCACTGAGCCCATCAGAGATGCTGGTAATGCCTCTGTGATAACATATTTAAGAAGAAATACAAAGGTTTTGAGGAGTTGTAATTGCACTCAGAGGAGAGCAGAGTGAGGGTATGGGAGAAATTCAGCCCTGCAGACACAAAGGTCAGTGCAGAAGGAGAGGAGGTCTTCAAAGTGCTGGAGCTGAGATTCCCCTGCATCCTGTCGTGCAGACCATGGTGAAGCAGCTGTGCCCCTGCAGCCCACGGAGGTCAGTGAAGTTCAAAGATCCACCTGCTGCCTATGGATGCTAGAGTAGGTGGATACCTGAGACAGAGCTGTGACCCTGTGGGATGCCTATGCTGGAGCAGGCCCCTAGCCGAGACCTGTGGACCCATGGAGAGAGAAGCTCATGCTGGAGCAGGTTTGCTGTCAGGACTGTGACCCCGTGGTGAACCCACACTGAAGCAGGCTATATCTTGAAGGACTCATCCCTTGGAAAAGTGAACCAGGTTGAAGCAGTTCATGAAGACCTGTTTCCTTTGGGAGGAACTCACATTGAGGAAGGTCATGGGTATGTCTCCATGCTGGAGCAGGGCAAGGACCCCTCTCCCTGAGCATGGTTTCGTTGAGGTATTAGGGCATAGGCTAGACTCGATGTTCTTAAAGGTATCTTCTTTAGAACCAACCTAGTGGTTCTGTGATATGGTGAACTGTCCATAACCCCCATTCCCTGTGTTCCTGTGCCACTGAGGGGGAGGAGATGGAGCCTGGGAAGGATGGAGGGGAAGGTGTTTTTAATGGTTTATTTTACTTCTCATTACGCTGCTTTGATTTTGTTAGCAGTAAATTCAATTAATATCCTCAGCTTAAGTCTGTTTTGCCCATGATGGTAGTTGGTGAGTGGTTTCTCCTGGTCTTTATCTCAATTCACGGACCTTTTTCCGTACTTTCTTTCCCCTGGTGCAGGAGAGTAATGGAGTAGCTTTGGTGGGTTCCTGGCATCCAGCCGGGATCAATCCATTACAAGATGCAAATTCCTTAACTTGTTAAAAAGTCTTACCAGCTAGGAAGTCAAAAGAGGATAAATGTTACAATGTGTGGTTAGACACCTCTTGAATCAAGATGTTAAAAAAAGAAACAACATCTTTCCTGTTATTTAATCCCAAAGTTTATGCCAGACAATACATGATACTCTAAACAAGGGGAGAAGGATATAGTGAGCCTGGGCCTTATCAAGACTTGCTGTACATGATTTACTTTTCATTAGGTTTAGTTAGCAGATAAACACTAATTCAGGCAAGAGTTCTAACCATGTTTAATATTTCAGTCTTAAAACAGAATAATATCTTCAGCATCATTAAAACAAACACTCAAATGGGAACAAATTAACTCATATCAGCTCAGCCAGCTGTAAAGGCCTCCTTTCTATTAGTGCTATTTCAGAAAATTTATGTTAGCCATTCTCAAACCACCTCTTAAAAATACATGACTTTTGCATCAAGCCTGTAAGACTTTAAAATTCAGGGCTTTCCACCCAAGTAAGGGAGTGAACTCCCAAAGGTCCCTGTGACTTCTTGGAGAATGTCCTGCAAGTAGAGAACCATCTAGCCCAGCTCTCTGCCACAGGTTAGCAGTGGTCTAACAAGAAACTGACATGGTTTTATAAGTCACCTAAAACTGCACAAAGTCACGTATCATAAAATACTTATTTAGAAGTTCAGGTCTTTATCCAACAGCTTCCAGAGAAGGGAACTTACCCCTGCAAATGCATCAGGGATAAAATAAAAATGGAATGCACTCTCTACTTTGACACCTGTTTTGTTCATAAGTGATCAAATCCTTTCTGATCTTTTTTCTACTGTCCTGAGTCTTGAAAGCAAGCTCCAGCTCCAGACAATACAAAGAAAGCTGCAAAAAGCAACGGCAAAACACTCACTGCCTGTGACTTGCTTCTGTGCTAAAAGCTGGAGAAACTTCTCTTTTGCTTTCCACTTACATTTTCTCTGCTTCTTTCTGACTAAACAAGTATAAGGCACATTTATTCTTAGAAAAGTTGCTGGGTCACCATAAGCCCAAATTTAAGTTCTGGTGGAAAAGGCTTTCCTACAGACGGCATCTGAAAACTGGCTGCTCCCACTTCCTATCCCAAAGCACTTTGAGAAAGTTTGGATTTTTCAGCTTGATGTACTATCTCCCTGTGACTCATAAAAATGTTTCTATGAATATTTAATTCTTTTAAGTTTCAAAAGAAAAAAAAAAAGGCTCAAAAGGGAAAAAAAGAGACTCAAACAAATACCATAGCTGCCAACATCTTGTGACAGAAAGTCAATAGCTTTTAAATCTGCATAAAATTACATACATTTCCATGAAATTACCTGCATTTGCATATAGTGATGCTACAAGGGAGTTGCAGCTCCTCCTCAAGACTCCCAAAATTCTGTCTTCTCCCACTATCCTAACAAAACATAAATTCTGTCATCCTTGACCTCTGAAAGCACTGGGAAAATACAGGAGGGAATTGCTGGGGTGCCTCCATAACCCACTGGAAATTAGTGTCTGACCAGGGACATGGGTCAGCAGCTTCAGAAAGTCTCCTGAGACCTCTCTTCCTTTCCCCTTCACCATCTCTTTCTCTCCTCCTTGGCAGTGTCAGGAGGAGGCTGGGGAGAACATTTTCTAGCAGGAAGAATAAAGTCCATTCTCCTCCTTACTGTCCGTGTTCCTCACCATGTGCAATTGAGGGGACAGTGCCCACAGCATGCCCAGCCAGGTGTTATCTCCAGTCCTTGTGGGGTTCAGGGATCCCTCTCAGCCTCTCATGAGCTGGGGCAAGGCAACCCTGGCATCCTGTGCTACACCATGGGCTTGGGAAGGAGGGAAATAAAGTCTGGTGGTAAAAATTACTAGCCTAGGGGTTTCTGGAGTGCATGGAAGGCAGGGGGGCTGGCCCAGAGATGGAGAGTGACTGCAAACTACAGCCAAGAGCACATTTGAAAAGACATGGGCAATACTGGCTTTTATCCACAGGCAGAAGTGATGTCTCTAGAGTACCACAAAGAAAGGGGATCCCAGCTACAAATTAACTGATTAAATGACTGCCATGACAAAATATTTAGGCACAGCATCTCCCAGCTGCTGTGATGGCTGCCGTACCTTCCTGCCCTCCCAGCCCTGTGCTGCTCCTCTCATTTTTGTCAACACAGCTACATTTGTAGTGTGAACCCAGGAACCCCGGTCCACATTATAGCCCCCACACTGGGGAAGCCAGCAACATTGGGGGCACAATACATGAGAGCAAAATGTGTGTGAGCCATCTACCAGCCATTTTAGAGACACTGGAATCCTGGAGATAGTCTGAGTCTGGGGTTAGACAAGGTAGGCTGTTTTTCACTACCTAACAAAACCCAAGAATACATTTGATGAGCAATTCCTTCCTGCAGCAATCTCTCATCGTGATTCCAGAAGACAGCTATATTCTAGAGATAGTCCTGCTTGCTGGAGCTGGGGGACCACAGAGGAACCTGTCCCCAGGACCAGAAAGCATCCTGACATCTTCTTCCATCGTCTTCCCTCAGGTTAGGGAGAGAGCAGTTTCATTTTTTTCCTGCCTTCTTACTGCAGCCCCTCAGCCCAGCAGCCAAAGGTACTATTTGATGTACTTAGGTTTTCTCTGGTGATTTTCCCACCAAAAACTGAACTTGAATCCACCAGCCTCCTTTCTCACAAAACAGATTAGTAATGAGTTAGATCAAAATGGGGAGTGTTTGGTATCCCACCCTCAGGCCCTGGCTTCCCTGTATGTAACTGTTTTTGAAATATATTTGGTAACACACCAAATGTATTTGAAGGGATTGTAGAACTGGCCAATTTTCATGCTAATTAAAGTGCAGGAGATGGAAGTGAGCTGTTTGAAATACATTACAGCACCATGGAAAACATATTGTGCGCTCTCTCATATTTTTCAAGAGCCCATATTCAAATCCACTTTCAATCTGTGTGCACTGTGCTGCTGCTGTTGCTGCTGCTGCTGCCTGCGTTATCAATCTACAGGCAACTTCCATCCTGCCCTTGTGCTAGCTCAGTCTTTGGCATGGGATGGACCTGGATTCATAGCCCATCCCTGGGGACAGGGAGAACTAGGTCAGTGGCTTGGAAGGAGCTGGAGCACCAGGCTCTCACGTGGGGGGAGGCAGGGAAAGGAGAAGATTACTAATCTCCACAGACAGCATAGCCAAAGGGGACGATACTTAAATTTCCCACAGCTGATATTTACAGAGGAGAGAGCCCAGACTCAGAAACCGTGTTTCTCTTGCAAGGGCTGGGGAAAGTGTGAGGTTCAAATAAATGTTTAGAGAAAGGGAAATCTCATACAGAAAGGCATTTGCAGAGAATGTAAGCACCTTTTCTTCTCATTTTATGGATAGTTGGTTGGTTGGGTGACATCCCAGTGTCAAAACTGGACAAGAGTTAAACCAGCACCTCTGAGCCAAGGGCATAGGCTTAGCTTTGACCTGGATTTCCGCTCCTTAGGATGCATGAGCTTTTTTTCAAATATAGGGCAATTTACTTACCTGGTAGGTCTGTTGAGATGAATGTTTTTGTCCTACTCACTCAGATCTAATTTTAGAAATTCATTTCATTTGGAGATATTAGATGTTGCCCATTTATTTACACAAAGTTCCTTCCTCTAAAGCAGGAGACCCCTTCAGAGTACATGTTCACTAGTTTCAGTGTCTGGCTTGGGAAAAATCTGTGTGTAAATCCATGGGAATATCTTTGAGTATTTCCCAAGGTAATGGTGCATGTGCCACGGCCCTCTGGGTTCAGCTTTGCATGTAGCTTTGTCTCCCTGCAGAGGGTGGCTAGTAGAGGGGCTGATCTTCTACATGCATACCCACACCTCCCCAGGAAGACTATAGAGAGAAGGACCTATTTCTACAAAGACCTACCATAGCTATACGATTCCTGTCCATGCATGATTGCTTGGATGCAGGAATTATTTGGCTGTTTTGCTTGTTTTCACTTCCTTTCCATCTCTCAATGACCTTTGGATACAGGGTTGACAAGCATATTTGTCCCCAGGACTGGAAGCTACCAAGCTGCACAGTCAAGTGTTTCTTCACACTCAGGAGGAAATCTGCTTCTTTAAATATTTGTCTGACTCCCTGAAAGCACTTTGACAGAACACTTTGACTGTTTACAGTAGCATTTAGTGGCAGAAGACATCTCTATCAGGGCACCCTCCTCTTTGCAAGGAAAGTTCTATTCCTGCCAGCCTATTCCTGGCTGGCAACAGATATTCCTTCCCTGTTACAGTTCATATCTGAGTCTTTTCCCCTCTGTTGTCTTCTGTGAGGACTTCATTTCCCAAACTAGAATTTGAAAAGACAGCTGCCCTGGGCCTGGAATTAAGATTACAAAGGTTAGGTAGCAGCAGGTAAGATGATAAAAAAGAGAGATTCTTCCCACGTGGGCTCCACCATAGGACAGAGGTGGTGAAACAATGGCAAAAAGAGCAAATTCCTGTTCTAGTGAAATAAAGGCAAGTTTCTCTCTTAAATGTTAATTGAGAAGTTTTCCTTCTTTCCTTCAGAGTTTGGCAAGTAATGTGTGTGTGGGTAGAGGAAGACAGGAATTACCTAGCAAATCTGGGAACACCCTGCAAACCCAGTGATCACATGGTTTTTTAAGCAGCTCTTAGGAGGCAGCTGAGGTAAGCCAAGAAGACACATGGGAGTAGGGGAATTAGACAGCCCTGTCTCTGAAGCTGTTTCAGCTTTCAGTGTCAGGTCCAGATGAAGTCCTTGCCTTTGGAGAGAAGCCACAACCAGACAGAGCAGCTTTCTGATTTAGCTCCATGAAGATGAAGCAGATGACTGGTCAGTGCAGTAATGAATTTGAAAAGACATGCCTGAATTAAGTCATCCCTTAATGAAGAGCCTCTGAAAAAATAGTCTGGTCTCATAAGCTTGTGGCAGACTAAGCCTTTTAATAAGGGCAGTATCTAGATTGCCTCTGTGACATTGGAGATCAGTAAGTACCTATACCCTGCTGCCTGGCAGTTTACAGTATGAGAGGCAAATAGGAGTGCTTGCAGGAATTAAGAGATTGGTTGATAAATTATTCCCATTTAAGCATGGATCAGAGTAAGAGAGTAGGCAGGGCCTGTGCATCAGTTTCACTTTGAAGCCAGTGGCATGGTGCTGCTAAGATTTCATCTGTGGTGTCTTCTCTTAGCGAAGGAGAGCAGGACCTTTGCTGATGTTGGTGGTATTCATGTTGTTTTGTCCTGTTGAAACAGAAGGTTGAGAAGAACCATCTATGCACGGTAAGTTGAGCAGGTTACAAGATCCTCTTCATTCCATAGATGATGAGAAAGTTAGTAGTCCCAGAGGCACAATAACCTCAAGGTATCCATACTCAGCTCTTCATGCACTTTGCAATGCTCAGACTGGGAGCACAAATACTTTTTCTGCCACAAAAAGCTGTGTCTCTTGCAGAACCACAGATACTCATCTTAAGAGGAGTACACTGTCACCCAAAGGAGGGAGGGATGATCTCCTACAGGTTTTCTGAAAGGCACTGCCATTGTTCAGAGTGCAAGTGGGCTGAGGAGCTTAACAGATGGCTGCAGTGAGACACAGACTCTCTACAGATGGTGAATTCATTCCCTCTGAGATCAGTGGTGGGCTGGATGAAAGCCCAATATGCTTGCAGACTCCAAAAGCCTGTATTACCCCCACATACCCTGTTATCATGACATTTTCCTCTTTGGAAAAGGCAAAGAGATTTAGACAGATAGAAACAGACACCTACATGAGTAGGAAGAAAACAGTGAAAATGGCATAGAAACAGGTATGTATTTCTCTGAGAGGTTCTCAGCATGGGAAGAGAGGGCAAAGCAGCTATTCCTCACTAGCATCCCTTGTGGACATCTCTTCCATTCCAGGGACATCCACAGGATGGGCACCCCAGTTTTCAAAACATAACTTTCATAAGCAGTAAGGATGAGGATGACATCTCTGAGAAAACCTCCCAAGAATCCCTTGTCCTAAAGGATTTTTTCTTTGAGATCATGGTCACAATTTTAAGTACTGTCCCATCTCTGGATGGATTTTTTGCAACCAGCTCTTAAAAGGTGGGAAGCTTTTAACAGACTTGATGAAATCAGTGGAATTAGACAGCAAATGTTTCCTGCTGTGAGCAGCCTCAGATTTGAATGGATCCCCACCTTATACCTCCTACCCCATAACAGAACACTAAATTTCACCTCAAAGAAGCAGTTTATCAGGTTTTATCATGGGAAATAATTTGGTTTCTTAGACATTTAAAAGCCAAACCACAAAATTATTTCAAACTAGAAACAGTATAAATTCTATCAAAGGAGTTTTTTTTTTTTTCTAATCAAGTCATGTTTTGAAGACAATCCTCCTCCGATTGATATTTCAGCAATGCAACACTACAAGATATCACTAAGTCCAGGGTTTAGTTAATTCATTTCAGGATGATCTTGGGCTGTTTAATGATGGTGGTGGACAATAGCAGGAAGCTTGGATGCAGTTCCAGGTTGCACAACAACATGTAGGTTAAAGAATTATCTCAGCAGTCAGCATCCACTGACTCATAGAAAACCTGACTCACAGTTATTGGTATCTTCAAAGAGCTCCTTTTATTTATGTATTTCCCTATGAGTTTATAAGATTATACCCACTGGGACTAATGCCATATTATCTCAGGAGCAAGCTTAAATTCAGCAGGCTGGTATTCAGCAAACCTCTCAAGCTGGGTGAAGGTCTGTATTAGAATGCATCTCCTGATAACTCCTCTTCCCAAAGCCCCTGGGCTTGTAGGCAGAATATCACAGCACTTGAAATTCACTTCCTTCCAGTTTTAACAGAGCACTTGCAAGGAAGTTTCACCAGAGCAGCTATTCCGAAAGACACTGCTGCTAGTTCTAGTGGCAGAATAAATCTTGTGATTCAGCATTCAACACCTTCTCTGGAAGCTCTGAAGCAACCCTAGAAATACTGCCTGTCCAAGAGGAAAAAAAAGAAAAAAAAAAAGGCAAGAGGTTATTGAAGCATGCAAGTATATTTGTAGACACGAAAAAACACAGAAGATATGTTTTGCTTAATAGAAACTTGCTAGTACAAAGATCTTATTTTAAAATTGATGAAAAGGCCCCTTGTGTTACATTGCTCCCTGGTATTAAGGTAGTGTTAGAACACCTTGCAGGATTGAGCACAATATAAATGGTAAGTCCTAAAGCTATATATTGAATTATGGAAATATCTTATGGGTACAATTGTTCTGAGGGTGCTATATGCCAGTGGAAGTTGATCCCCAGTGGCTTTGCCAAGAGAATCGGGTATTACTTTTAGCTTGGTGTCTCAAGTCTGCTAAATACTTCTCAATATGAAAACCATAGTACCATGATGTTAAGGTGCTAAAACCACATGAAGAAAGAGTGGGACAGGGATGCTTGAAGCAGGGAGAGAAGGGCTCTCCCCAGTCATGCTCCTTCACCCCTCACCAACTTTTGTGTTCCAGGGTATTTTCCACCACCTTCCAAGGTTCACCTTTTAAAGCAGACAAGCCCTGGAGCCATTGCACCCATACTGCAGTACAGCCACTAGTCCTTGCTCTTAAGGAAAAGCCTCCTCCCAAAGGACTGCTTCATTTATTTCATTTGTCTCCTTTCTATCTCCCACCCTGTCCTCAGGGGAATACAACCCAGGCAGATAAGCTAATGAGACAATTAGCTCTCTGCTCCCTGATTGAAGGGCCCTTTATTTCCTTAACCAGCCAAACCAATTCTCTACATCGTTTAGTGCTTGACTTTATTTCTGCAATGTGATTCATCTTCCCTCTTGCTCATATATAAACCTACCATGAAAGAGTGTTATTAATGTCACCAAGTTAAGCATTCACTTGTTGGCAAACACTTAGGCCTAAGCCTGCTTGGGGAACCTTAATTCACCCTCTTCCTCCTCCCGCTCCACAATTCACCTTGCATGTGTATTTTATCAAGGCCTTTAATAACCCTATCCTACAGTGGTGCGCAGAAAGCCCATTCCACACTCTGCACACATATTGGGCAGTGATCTCTGAGGAATGACAAGCTAAGGGATATTCTGTTTCTGAGGTATTTTAATTGTGAGTGACTTCCTCACGACTTGCCACCCACCTGCTCTTGCATGTCTGCAAAGAAGATTATTGCAATGTGGCATATGAAGGCTGATTACAGCCACGATATAAGAATCATTGTGAAATGTAATCCAGCATGCCAAAAGTACCTCTTAAAAACCCAGCACCTTCTGGAAGTATTTACTGCAAACTCTGGCAGAAGGGGAAGATAGAGATCAGCAAAAAATTTAGGACCTACTCCCCTTTCCCTACAGGCTAAAGATCCTACCTCCCAAGTGATTATATAGCAGCCCTGATATTTGGAATCCATCTTCTTCTACCTTCAGGCCAGTATGGAAAGTAGATTTCTGAGGCAGTTGTTCAGGAAGGGCTGCTTTGTCTGCACTTTGGCTGGCAGGGGAGGCAGCAGTGCCTTGCTCCTCCTCTGACCCTGTGCCATGGAGAGAGACACAGCCTTTCAGAGCCCAAGCTCCTCTGAGGTGAGAGACAAGATAGTTGGCTTGCTTTTGTCTCTATATGTGGGGAAATGCAACACTGGAGTTTAGGGAGTCTGCAGGATTTGCTCAGTCACCACACAAGGTCTCTGTTTTCCTCTCCTGCCCCTGCCACCCACTCCCACTGAGCCATACAATTGTGACCATGTCACACAGTACTATGGTGTAGTTGCCAGAGTATTAGTCAGTCATCAGCCTGTACACCAGATTGGGAATGTGGTTTTCTTTAGTTGTCCCCATTTCCATACTAAGTGGGAGAGACAAATGGCCAATTGCCTGTGCCTGAAGCACCCCTGTTAACTGTTGGGATGATGATCAATGTCAGTGCCTGACTGCATCCTTCAGCTCATGAGATGCTTTCCAGTCTTGCAAAACGTGTCCTCTATTCAACACTTTCTATTGCATTCTTGTAGGAGAATAGTTTGTAAAGACAGTGCAGAAGGCAATCTTTCCCAATGAATTACGTCTGTACTGATTACAAGGAGTGGAAACATCTGTGTCTGCCCAGTGAGGATGGGCTATGTGCCTACCCAATGAGGGCTAGCTGGCTACCAGTTAAGTTGCAGTTGCAGACGTAGACCCAGAGTCTGCTGTAGTTTGGGATGGAGTCTTCTGGTTGTGCTGTGAGGAGATAAGGGATATGCAGCCATGCAAGGGACAGACAGAGTTAGGCAGCTGGGTAAGGAACAGGTTGGGGCATAGCCAGTCATGCAGAAGGAAGAAGGAGTCAGTGTTGTGTGGAGCTGCCTGTAAGAAGAGGAGTCACTACTGTGTGAAGCAGCTAATGAGGAAAGGAGTCAGAGTTGCCTGAAAGAAGGTGTGAAAATTTTTAATAATAGAGTGATGATGGTGTCAGTCCAGTCTGTCTTGATGTAATTACTACACACTCTTCATAATGTAAGCAGTAACATCTCTTACTGATTTTTTTGAACATTCCTCCAATCCCAGTAAAAGCTTACAGAGTGGCCTCAGAGAGATGCCTGCCTAGAACCATCCATGTCCTCTCCCTTCTTGCATGCAATTGCTTCTAAAGAAGGTTGGAAGAGGAAGGATGGAAGCCAATGCTGAAGTTCTCACTAGATTAATCTTTTGCTTAGTCAAGTCTGAAAGGGAACCTGAATCCAGGATAACCTGAATACTATGAATAATTTTAACCCCAGTCTTATTTTTTGTTCCTGGTTCCTCTAGCCATTCCTGAAAATGTACAAATAGCCTATTGCATGACCAAGAAGAGGTTTCCTGAATACAAACACAGAACAAAATAACTGTCAGGTTAATGATGCATCACTCTATTCAGACATAGAAACATTTTTGCCCAGAAATTTCTAATCAGGCAGAATGTGAAGACTTTTGCATTTATCCCAGAATTTACAAGTGTAGGAACAGCTATAGAGCAGGCTCAGGTCTACAGTTCATGCCCTGACAGCCCATGGAAGGAGGCTCAATGTAAAATAAATTCACATTGTTTCCACCTGGGATCTCCCAGACATCAAGTTCAGCTGCATCACTGAACCTCTTTCCTTTAAATGTGTACTCGAGTATATTAACTCTCCTCAGCATTGCAGAAAGCCAAGAGACACAGAAGGACTTTTGTTGCAAAGATTCCAAGAACTCCTAACTGGTAATCATGCAGTATTGTAAACATTTGATTTTAAAGACATGCATGGGTGGAAAAAAGCTATTGGATTCGTAAAGTTGCAGCACATGTGCAGCTAGATTCAGTGGCCTCTGCCCATTTGGGACTATAGGGAATAAAGACCAAAAGTCTGTAGAAATATTTCTTTCTTCCACTGCTTGAGAGATACAGCACAGCAAACAGAGAGTTAAGGCTTTTCCCCTGCTACACTGCAGCAAAAATGAGAGATTTAAATAGACTGAAAATGTAAATCCAGCATTTACTCCATAGACATAGTGAGGGGGAGGGGAGTGAGGGAGGATAGATGATCACTGGATGTGTGAGAAGAGAGATGCATTGCATAGTATATATTTTATATGTATTAATATTCATACCAGTTCTTTCTTTTCTCCCTCCGGGCTCTGTCTACTGCTTCAGTTCATCCATCTGGCTTCAAGAGGGAGATGGATCTTTCAGCCCTTTCCTGCAACTCTGAGTTAGAATCTGATCATCAAAATAGCATGTGGCTCCTTTCTCAGCAATACTGCAGGGAGATGTTGGGACATCTACAGCCAGAGTCCCATCCTAAGACTGAAAGTGAAGTTTGCAGGAGAGGTCATCTCATGCTCCCTGTGAAGATCAGAGATGTGCTTGGCTGGTGACATTTTGGGAGAGGATGCATGGAGAGTGACACTGTTCTTGAGTCCTGAGGGAGCACCCCTGCTTTTAGAGATGCACAGAGTTTTAAATATAGATATCCCATATCTGAAGGTCTGGAATGGCACATAGAACAGAGTATCCCTGTGAGAAGTCTTCAAATATGTAATTGGGGAATGGAGATAACCATATCTTTGGAAAAATATTATACTCTCTAATGGTGGAATGGTGGTAGTCAAGCTGAAATAAAAAGACTGTATTGTCTCATATTTATTTGGAAACAAAGGAAGCCCTGCTGTTGAGGAAGGAGGAAGTCAGTTGTCCAGGACACTTGGCTGCATCTAAACAAAATCAGCCTACAGGCAACAGCATCAAGATTAAGAAGTAATATACAAGTTATAGTGCGGGAGAAGAGAGTTTCAATTTGCTGAAAAGAAGATGAGGCTGAAGTTTATGCTTAAAGGCTGCTGCAGTATTTTCATTCCAGCACTACTAAAGATTGTAGATGAAAAAAATCCATTTTCTGAACTGTGTTTGGAAGAGAGACAGTAGTAGTCCTGGAAGACTGATGTTTCCCTCTAGACTCAGGTGCTTCAAACTAAGAAAACTTGATGGCAGTACTTAAAAAGCACTATGTGCCCCAAACAAGCATCACGGCAGAGAAATAAATTGCTCTTAACCAAGCCGAGGAAAGGTGAGACTTAACAGCTTTTTCACTTGTCTTGCAAAGCTCTTCTACCTATCATGCTGGTATTCATGCCTAAGGACTCTCTTGGGAATTCTTGCTTTCTATTTGGGAATCAAAAAACCTGGACTTTGATGAGGAAAAACTGCCTAATATTTTTCACAGAGAGCAATTTAATCCAGAGGAAGACTGTGTGAAGCCCAGCATATACGTGTGTGGAGTCCAGCTCTGAGGGGCACTCCTTCTGGAAGCCATCCCAATGTGGTGAGTGGAAGCAAACCCACACCAAGGAGTCTCTTCAGAAAACACCAGGGAACCACGTTTAAAGGCATGACACAGCTGTACCTGTGTTTCTCCAGCTGACCACAAAAGGTTTGGGCATGTAGTAAGTATGTGCACTTTTCTAAAATACAGTTAAGGGAAAGTAATTTTCTATTTGTAAGGATGAAGATACCCTCTCTCAGTAAAGAATGACTTATGTATGTTCTACAAAGGATTGTTCTTCCACCATGGAACTCTTCTGAGTTTTGGAATGCAGAAGCTGGATTTTGGTAAGCTGAACTGGGTAAAAATCACTGCCCCTCTTTATCTTTGGACATAGCAATCAACAGATGTGCCCTTATTTCTTTGGGAAAGTGTACAGAAGATTTACCATCATTCTTCTCACAGAAACTGACAGTGTTCCCAAAATTAGCATCCAGGAGATAAAAGTTCAGACCACAACCGCCTGCCAATTCACATAGCACAATTTAAGTCAGTGCCACTTTACAGGAAATCTTTTACAGGAAGTGCTCAGGAAGGTTTTTGATCTATGGATGTAAAGTAAGTACTTTTTACCCTTGCCATTATTTGGTACAGAAGGAAAAGATTTTTAGCCTGCCATGGAAACATGGATTTGTCAATGTTGTTTGTATTACAGTCACATCCATGGCCTCCTACTGTGATAGATGCTGAATAAACATGGAGGCAAGAAGTCCATGCCACCTAAAAAAGATATCCAAAAGGAAAGAAATGAAACGGCTTGTTCAACACCATGAAGCAAAGCAGACACAGAAAGCAGCACAGACTGCATAGTCACATGTACTACTTTGTGGAAGTTATATATTTACTGAGGTTACAAACACATGCCTTCAGACAAAGGCACACTGCTTCTGCTGCTACTGTCAACCAAAGACATATTTCCTGATTAGTTCCTTATTCCCAGTGGATCTCTTCAGCAGTGTCATCCTTACCTGTAACTACTGGAATCCATCCTCATTCCAACACACCAAATCAGAGCTGGGCATGAAGACTTTCTTGCAGCTCCAGAACACCACATTCAAACATTTCATGATGATTAGCAAAGTCTGCTTTCCTCTGCGCAATGTTCAGCTGCAAGAAGCTTCTCTGTATTTTAGTAACAGGTGCTTCATATTGCAATTTTTGTATCAAAAGAAAGTAGAACTTTCTTTTCTCTCCATACTCCTTTGCAAAAGAATTGGACAAATTGAAAAGCTCTCGATGAATGAGAGAAAGGAGAAGGTTCTGCAGACAGAGCATGCTCCTTTTGTCTTTTATCCTAAGCATGCAAGATAAATGTCATGCTGATTAATATTTATTTTCCTAGGCCCAAAATGAATAGGAATTTAATTCTCAAATTAAATTGAGGAATTTGAAAATCCAAAATATGTTTTACTGAACACATTTTATTTTAATAATTTTTAAAACCTGCGTGAAAGAAAAACCCAGTCTTTTGCTGTACCTAGCATGTATTTTCACTCTGACAAAAAGCTTCTAAAAGTCTTCTTGAAAATGCTTTTCCTTGAAATTTTTAAACATACCAAATGAATCCCCTCAGGCATTTTTTTTCCAAGTCAGTATTTTTTAATGGAAAAAGATTCCCATTTTAACCTTTCATTAATAAAATTTCTAGCCTGACTGAACATTCTTAGTTAAGTTGTGAGTGAATAACTTGCTTCAGGAATCATTAATCCAGACCTGTTGTGAACTGGTGTCTTTCCAGCCTATGGCTATACACTGAAAGAAGGTGTCCCTGTATCTTTCTCTGCTGCTGAACCATGTCAGTGGGAATGTTGATGGGGGGCTGTGGGGACAGGAAAGGGTATAGCAGACGTGCTCTAGGAAGAAATGCAGTTGAGCAGGTCACACACATGTGGGCTGGTAAACAGGATGACTGAAGCTAAGCTTAAAATTATGCTGAGTAAATTAAGGCTAGTGGAAAATGCTTCTGAAATACAGCTTCTAGCTGTATGGTTACATTCTTATTTGCAATTCCTCACTCCCATGGTGTTTGTGAAGGAAAAACCGGTTTTACAGATATGTTGGTGCTTGTGGTTCATTTTGAGTTCATTAGCTAAGAGATTAACTAGCTCACTAACTTCTGAAAAACATGGCTACTACTAGAGTCAGTCATATATAAAACTAAAATCCATTTTTTAATCTGTGACAAGCTTTATCTTTAAATATTTCCTAACAATATATTCAGCCTCCTTTTAAAAATATTTCTCCCCTAGTGTAACTCAGAAATAGCCAGATCAATTTTGTCAAAACTCCCTTATAACTCCTAAACAAGTCCTTTGAGCTTAGACTAAGTGTGAGCAATTTCATCCTGAAAGAGGAATCACTTGGAGAGTTCAGAGAAAATAGAAGCAGAGACTTGGATGCTGCAACACTTTTAAGTTCTGCATTTGGTGTGCACTGCTGGCAGAGGCACAAAGGAATCAGCAGCTGAATTGGCCTGCTGTAAAGGGATGGAATTTTGTTTCCAGAGTTTTCAGTACCACTAAAAAGAAGAAGACAGAACATCAGAAACAAGCCTGCATGGGAAAACAGAGGGATTGACTTGCCTCAGAGCCAGCAGTTCCCTGGAGATGACTGACCCTGGAGACCTGGTTCAGCAGGCATGCTTGTTTCACTGGAACCTGCCCTGCTGCCATGAAACCTTGTGTGTGCATTGTGAAAGGTCCAAGCCCACCACATGGACAGTTGCCTGTCATCGCACTTGTTTTCTAGGAGAAGCATCTGTAAACTCTAGGTGTGAAAGGACAGAGCTCCCTCAGAGCACAATAACAGAGTTTTCCTTCCTTACTCTGCTCTCTGTACCTGCCCTGGCACAACTCAGTCACAATACACTGCAGCACAGTTCAGTTTGGTACTACACTGAGCGATGGGTCTTCTGCAGATGGCCTGGTGATGTACTGCAACCAGTGCTAAGCAAGTGACAGAATGTAGCTAGACGGTGTCACTGAATCCTCGTACAAAGGATTACTTGAAGCCTTCATATATAAAGCAAACAAGAGCAGGCAAGGAGAGAGGGTTATCTGAGCAGGTGTTATCAGATTAAGTTTGAAGGGAGATGGAAATGAGGCACTGCAAAGCAGTTAGATCTCTGCAGCCACAAGATTGTGAACAGATCTCTGATTAGCAAGTGCCTCTCACTTTCCCAGTGTGAAAAACTTAAAGTCCATAAAGATCTCAAAGGGACAGTTGCAGCCATCCAGTGTGTTGTGTACAAAGCCTTCACTGTAACATCCAATTCTTATCTTAGAAGTCCAGATAAATTTCATCCCAGTTCTCCAGACTAGTGGCTTTCCTCATAAGCTATGCTCTTACCTTTAAGCATGGCAGGATTTGCGTGAGCTGCTGTTGGGCTGTTGTCAAGAGTTATATTGTTTCAAGCCTTTGTAGTACAAGCAAGTCTAGAAAGTTGCTCCCTTCACATGCAACAGGTTTGGAGCCAGCCCCACTCTAACAAATCTGGGCACCTCAGTTTCTGCTATGCCCAGATTACAAACTGAGCATCTCAGTTTGCAACAAAATGAGTCATTCTGCCCCTGTTAAGACATTGCTCAAGAGAGGAATTCAGCACTTGACTAAGGCTTTTCAGCATTCATTACAGGATTATTCTACACATCCATAGCTTCAGGGACAGTAGGATGTGGAAAAGCTGATACTTGAATGAAGTGCTGAGTTTTGAATGAACAAAAAGCTCGTTTACCTAAAGTGGGTGTGTTTATGCTGCAGATAGTTTGAAGGCTTTGATGTGATAACTTGGAAACAACTTATTCTGAAATCATTCACTTAGGGAAGGCATATGGAAATTCAGTATTCTTGCTCCCACTGTTTGCTCCTCTTCCCATCCAGCAGTGAGCACTAGCTAGAACTGAAAATACTTCCTTTGGTATCTTGCTGGAGATCCCATTCCTCCAGCGAAGTGGGTAGATGTAGCTGTGTGGTTAGGGTATTTTAACCCTTTGGTTGCAGCGGAGAAAAAAGACACAGCAACACGGTCGTCCTCAGGATACAAGGAGACAAGTTTATTCAGAAACTCACTGCTTAAGTAGCATGACTCGCAACTCCAAGAGCAGAATAAAGATGATTGGTGCGGGGAGAAGACACCCCATTCCCAGGGTCTGGTAACAGCAAGACAGGTGTCCTATCTTTGTTATTAATTCCTTTATGTTTTTGACCAATTTATCTTCCTGCGAAAGACTTTTGCTGGCCTTCAGCTGGACCATATTATCAGCCTGAGAAAGGTTCTGAGAACAGAGCTGAAAAATTCTGGCCTGGAATATTTTCCAGGCTGCTTTTTAAGTGATGGCCACAGGTATATCCCCATTTTCCTACAGATGTCCTGAGTACAGAAGGCAAAGGACCAGAACACCATTGGATAGCCCCACACCACATCCCCAGAAAATAATAATATCTCGTGTGTCAGACACAAGATCTCTCTCTTCACAGTCACTAACAGAAAGAGAGGAAGGAACAGTGGGACTAGAAGAGCATCTCACTAGATTTAGAGGACTTCAGCAAAGCTCTGCTTACTGGCTGATTCTCAGAGAGCTGGAGCTTTGGTGGTGGCCCATGCTGGGATATCACTAGGCAGACCCATGTTCTTACACTGCAAAAGAGATGGAGAAGAGCTGAAGATGTGTCTGTGTGGATTTCTTCTATTTGTTGTGGAAACTCAGATGCACCAGTCCTCTCTGGGTACTTACCAAAGAGCTGCAGTTTCCTTGTGGATCAGATTCTCTGCTACAGAAACCTTCTCCTGTGTGTTTGCAACTCCTAATCCATGGCACAGGGAGCAGTGGGTGGGAGAGCAAAGGAAGCTCTGGCAGTACATGAGGAGAAGTCACTGAGCTCTGCAGAACTGGTCTGACATGAGAGGAAGGACGTGGCATGGAAGATCAGAGTTGCACCCTCCCTCTCTCTCCATGGGACATGCACGCCGGTCAGGGTGAATGGGGGACCAGTCTGCTAGCACTCTTAGCATCTAGTCCACCCTCCAAGAGGGGAGAACTGTGCAAGACAGTGATTCAGAGTTGCTCATGGTAATGAGGAGGGAGGCAGTGGCCAACT
Source organism: Toxostoma redivivum (assembly GCA_013397375.1). Classification (NCBI taxonomy): domain Eukaryota; kingdom Metazoa; phylum Chordata; class Aves; order Passeriformes; family Mimidae; genus Toxostoma; species Toxostoma redivivum. The sequence goes on along the minus strand of VXBI01003858.1, from coordinate 4,019 downwards.
TGATGCATTTGTCCTATTTACAACATGATACAAATTTGTGCTGATTTAAGATCAACAAGAGACAGTGATGAGAGACCTGTGTGACCTGAAAGCACTCTCACTTTGCCTAGACCACTCAGGGAGTATGGCACAGAAGGCACACATTAAGTCACTGCAGATTACAGGCTAATGATATGACACCTTGTGAGTTGTCAAGTATATTGCCACTTCACCTGCCCTTAGGCAGAGGAGGCAGACACGACCCTGTATGCATCTAGCAAGTACACCAACTGTTCCCAGCTATCAAGGACAGCCAGCAGAACTAAGCAGCTTCTTTCACAGCTCGTATAAATTGGATCAACACCCCACTGCTGCTGCTGGCTTTTGCCTACTGTATTAAGCTACTTTGACCCAGAGAGTCATTCCCCTCTCCTATATTGCTCCCACTGCTACATCCATGGCAATATTAGGAGCTTAACATGAGAAAATTCAGCCAAGGCCACCCGCCACTTCAAAGCACACTCCCCAGCCTGAGGATTCTTGTCTATTTTAGAGTCTTCACTGTTGCTATCATCAATGGGACATCATGAGTATGGATAAAAGAGAGCACAAGGAACAGAAATCCCAATACCACTCCTCTGTCAGTTTACTGTTAGTCTTCAGCCTGGAGGCAAACCATTATTTAGTCAAGGAGGAAGAGCACAAGCAGCAGCAGAGAGCATTCCCTTGCACACTCTTCTTTTGGCAGGAAATTCAAATGAGTAGGAAAAGATGGGGTCATGAGAAAAAGTCTGGTGGAATAGATAAGAGCAAGAAGTCTAAAGCTGGAGTAATTTCATACGAATAGTCCAGGCTTGCTCCCAACCATGCAAATGAATATAAGTAATCCGTCCTTCCACTAGCAAAGCATTAACTCTTTAGCCTTCAGTGCCCATCTTGCCAGACTGCACAGCTCCCAGTCACATTCAGTGAGGAATTATGCTTACATTCATGCTCATTCTCAATTGAAATGGGATGCTCTTAAGTATAGGTGACTGTCTCAAGCTCGTATTTTTCTTACCCCTGTACTACACCAGGGATCTTGTGTATATATGATATTTTGAGACAGTGCAAGACAGTGAACACTATGGTATTGTATGCTGCAGAAGCACTCTGAATCCTTGAAGCCCTGCAAACAAAGACTACAAGCACCAGATACTAAACTTAGAACTATCAACTACAATTAGTATTTTCCTGGTAAACTCCCCTATAAACTAATAGCATGAAGAACTCCCATTCCCCGCAAATATAGGTAAAGAAAACATGGAACCAAGGGCACCAGCAACTTGAACCTTCCTAAAAGCTAGACAAATATTTTCAGTATTTGTAGTAGATGCATGATAACTTTGTAGCAAGTCTATTAGTACAGGTTTGCATTTCTCAGTAATTTTTACGCAAATGTTTCAAACATAGTACTCTGATCTCCACAAGTAGATATTTTTCAGCCCAAGAACCCCCCAAGGCATAATTCTAAGAATTCGTATCCCCCAATATGGAAGAAAGAGAAATGTGGTGGAAAAAAAAGACCTCATAGGCCCTGTCAGTGAGTCAGATTAAGTATTTTTTTCATTCTGTAACTATTCTCTAACTATTACTCTGAAGCAACACTGCAAGAATCAAAGATTTTTTCTTTTCCAGGAACAATCTTATACTCCAAATAAGTTATGAAGTCTGAAAGCTAACTCAAAAGTCAATGAGAAATAATGAAAAAAAAAAAGGCACATCCTTTTCTTTTTCAGAAGAAACACAGATTAAATGTAGTAGGTACAGTTCAGTAAAGTCTCCCTTCAGACCCCTTCTAGAAATTAGCATATCTGACACTTCTGTCTTCACATCACTAGTTTTAATTCCAGGTTTACATCTCTGCTGTCACAATTATTTCCATGAATGTGTCAAAATCCACAGAGTAATAACTAAGGTTCCATTCCTCCTCTAAGTTTAGAAGTCCAAGCCTCAGAGACATCTCCTCTGTTGATTAGAGGTTTTTCTGTTCAGTTCGTTGATCACAAGGGCCATTTACAAGACTCTGAGTTAACTAAAGCTGATTTCAGTCCACAAAGGGCTATTATGTTCTCAGGTGAGATACAACTAGGAAGGAATAACCCCATGCATTAGTAGGGATTGGCTTGATGGAAAGCAGCCCTGCAGAGGGAGACCTGGGAATCCTGGTGGACAACACCTCCCTTCCAACTCAGGAAATTCTATTATTCCGTTTCATGAGGGTTGGAGCATCTCTATTATGAAGAAAAATTGTCTAGTCTCTCTGTTTAGCCTGAAGAAGAGAAGACACAGAGGGAATCTTATCAATGCATAGAAATATTGTAAGGGCTGGGGTCAAAAGGGTGGGCACAGGCTCTTCTCAGTGCTGCCTACTGATATAGCAAGGGACAGAGGGCACAAACTGAAACACATGAAGTTCCGTCTAAATATGAGGAAAAAATTCCTTACTGTGAGGGTGACTGAGTACTGCAACAGGCTACACAAAACAGCCATGGAGTCTCCTTCTCTGGAGATATTCAAAACCAGCCTGGACACAGTCCTGTGCAAGCTGCTCCAGAGAACTTGTTCTGTCAGGGGTGTTAGACTAGATGATCACTAGAGATCTGTTTCAACCCCAACCATTACGTGATTCTGTAATTTCACATTGAATACAGACAAGATGCTCTGGGAACAGACTCAAGGAGAAAAGTAGTTTACCTAGATAGACTTGTCATCAAGTACAAACCTAACAGAGTCCTGAGCCAACCCTCAAGAACATGTCTTACTTATGGCAATGACCCAAGAAGTCACTCCAAATAAACCCAGACTAAAAGTTAGAGTCAAGACCTTGATTACAAATCATTTAACACCAGTAAACCCTGGTGCAGCTGCAGCGACCAGAAAGTGGATTAGAGGTCACCTTGAGCAGAACCTTTGCATGTTCTTTGGTTCTGCAAATGCTTGCTAGATCACAGAAGCAAAAAGACCATTTCACACTGACCAGAAGGACACAGTTACACCAGTGAACTACAAGGTTTACAGCCCAGGGCATTTGATGGCTGATGGTGCTGAATTGTTGGTGTTCCTGAATTACTGACGGCTTCATTAAAACTGTGCTCAGACTGGGGACCAACCGCAAGCAGCAGGTTGGAGGTCATCACTCTGCTCTTTCTGAAAGCTGTCCTTGTCATACCGGGTGATGTCAGAGGGGACTCTGGTCCTCTTTTATTTTGCCTATCCACTTACAAATCATAATTTAAAATACAATGAAAACATCATCTTAATATTCCTTCTAAGATATACCAAGGAGTTTGTTTTTGTTTGGGTTTTTTTGTTTGATTTGAGTCCTTTTTTTTTTTTTTTTTNAGCTGCAATGTTAGTGTAATTTTTTTTTTTTTTTTTTTTTTTATTGTCCTCTGTAAGCATTGGCAATACCTGAAGATAGAACAAAATATTCAGACTAGATCTCTGCAGACCTAAAGTGCAGGTAAGGCATTAAACCCCAAATACAAATACTACAGCTCCATCTTGATTTGGTGCTAATTCACATATATTGCCTGTGCATAGCCTTTAACTGAAGATGTTGAGCTCTACTATCGTTATTATTTTTAATTATAGTTTAGGGACTTGCTAATGTGGGATAGTAGAGCCTTTCAGAGCCAGTGTCAGTCCACATTTGGCATGGAAGTGCCTGAAAGTCATTGAAGTCCAGTATCTGGAAGGACAATACAGCAGGGATAGAAAATGTTTGAGATGATCACCCACAAACCTCAAAACCCTCTTGCCTTTTTTCTTCATTGCATCCTGTCCTAGGGTGACATTATGGTGCTTGTATCCCCAGTCGTGTGCTCTGTTTATGCCTGGTATTATGTTCTGTGCTTTCAGGACTGACTCTGAAAGTGAAGGTTTGTTTTGTCTGGTTATCAGCCAGCTCACCTCCCCCATGGTCTGTGTTTAGGAGAGGCTAGGCTTGCTGACTTGCTGGCTTGCTGCTTGCTTTCGCTTTTGCTTATTAGTTAGTT
>VXBI01003855.1:32978-43422 GCA_013397375.1 Toxostoma redivivum | reverse complement strand
CTCTTTCTCTCTCTCTTTCCTCTTTTCTCTGCCTCTTTTACTGTTATATTAAGTATATCAATTTTTTTATCAACATATAATCTCACTTGGTTTTAGTCTCATTTTGGGGAATAATCGAACCTCAGGGTTCTTTCTGTTTTATTCACAGAGATTTCTCTTTTCTCCTTTGTGATTAGAGCAGATTGTAACACATGGTAGAAGCTTGGGGTTCAAACCCACAAGGCCATAAGTTCCCTGAATAAGTATAAGAAAGTGGAACGGGTCTACTGCATCTCAGGAATTGGTTGACAGCAACTGGAAAAGTAATCTTCCTGGGAGGCCCTTTTCAACCACTGCTTCTTCTCCCTTTACATACAGACTGTTTTACGTGCAAAGTTCCAGGACCAAAATAGATTCACCGCCCCATTTCTCATATCTTTTTCACAGTCATGCATACAGAACTGTAGGGTGGGAGGTGCCACGGGCCCATGGTTCCCTTCCCCTTAAGCAGAGGAACCCCTACTCATAGTAGCCCATAAGCTGGCATGCCCAAGCAAGGAGATAAAGAGATTATCCACATTATCTTTTGAGTTTCTAGACCTTTTGTAACAATCTTTCCACAGCTGAGATGCAGGTCCATAGCAAGGAGAGAGAATAGAGCTTTTGAGTAAATCACTAGGACTGGCAAACTGTTCTGTACAAAGCTGGTGCCACAGTCAGCTTAATTCAGCCTTACTAGGTTGCTATCATATGATGTCTGTGTGTCCTGTACAGACTTCTGCCACCCAGATCATGCACCATATCATTGTTTGGATCTTTCGAGGCCGGTTTATTGTCCATGTCACTGAAGACCACCGCCACCACCTCTCATTCCCTCATACATTAAATATATTTCTCTGAGGCAGTCCACATGCGTCACTGGATGACAATATCTTCGTTAAGAGAGTACTTGGTCTTCATGCTCAGTAGGAGTCACCTCTGGAACCTGGAGGTGGCTGACCCTCTTCCAATCCCTCTGTCAAATCCCACAATCCCTAGCAAAGAATCCCAGCTGATGTGCTTCCCTGCCTTTTAGCTCTAGACTGTTAGCCCTATTATTCCAGCTCTGGAACAACCAGGTAGCAATTAGCTTATCTTGTCAGGCAAAATCTTTACATATTATCTTGCAGCTAGGTCTTGGATAGGGATCAGGTAGCTTCCACCTCTTAGGATTTCTGTCTCTTTCCTTTCCTATCCTGCTATAGAACAAGCTGCCTGTTCTGATTCTTTCTCTCTCTTCCTCTGAGCAGCAGCTGCTGCTTCTCTTATTAACTTGATTGCTGCTTCCACTGTTTCTTCTTTAGTATAAGATCAGCTATTACACTTTGAGGATTCAGTCTCTGGTTTAGTGTCTCTGTGGCCTCAGACCAAGAGACCTTCTCTGTCTCAGACCACCATAAGCCTGTTTGTGGGCTTTTAGACAAAACTTCTGCAATTCTAATGGCACTGGACAATGACTTTATAGGCATGGGGCAGATCCAACACAGTTACAGAAATCACTGTGTTTCACCTTCACTCCTTCAAGTGACATATTAGTTTGATAGGTTAATGAGCCTGTTCAGACATGAAATCACAAGTTGTGAGAGGCAGCAATGGCCCTGTACTCCTGCCCAACTCTTCCCACACATACTGATACCCCAGGGATCAATCACCTTAGAGCATGTTCCTGTGTGGCAACCCCAAACAGCTGTTTAACCTTATGAACAATAATCAAAGTCCAGATACAACACATCAGTATGAACAAATTACATAAGGCTACTGAAGGAACTCAGAAGCCACTACATCAAGGCTAAGAAAAACTGCCCTGAAAAACTGAGAGGAAGGGATAGGTGCCACTTTTCTCCCTCTCTCTGCAAAATGTCTCTCAGAGAAGAAGAGGAGAAAAGTATAGTTGCTGGTTTTATCCATTAGGTGGTTTTTGGAGTACTGGGATATCCACAATGTAAGACCCAAGTATCAGATTAGGCTGATGGTCAGTGGTTTTGTTATAGCTCTCCAAAGCAAGGGAAAACAAAGTGATAAAAAGCAAACAAAAAAGCAAAATCTGAAAATAGTCATTAATTATTCTTGAAGGCTTGTACAGCTAGAAAGGAATCAAGCATCTAAATATTCAAGGACACATACAAATCAGCACCCAAAGCAAATATGCAGCTTCATGACCTGCAACAGTCATTCAACATCTTAACTAAACAGGTATTAACAGCTACAAGTTTAATCTAGCACATTATAATCAAATCTGTTATTATCTTGAAAGCCTTAAGCCACAGGTTGGGTTCCAAAACAGACTGTTTGGGTTACCCCAGTAGGTAGCTAAGCACACAGAGCTCTCTTTTCACTTCTCCCTACCCCCATCTCCTAAGAGGACAAAGGAAGAGCAAAGGGAAAGTGAAAGCAAGAAAATTTGTGGGTCAAGATAGAAACTGATCAGTAAGTGATGATGAAGTGCAAGAGAGAAAGAAAATAAAATAAAACAGATGATGCAAAAGCTATTGCCCACCACCTCCCAAAGCTGACTAATGCTCAACCAGTTCTGGGCAAAATGTACCTTATCTCCCTAAACCTTCACCTCTCTTTTCTGCTGATTGCTTGACTGCTGAGCATCATGTTATGTGGTATGAAATCTCTCTTTGATTAGTGCAGCTCATTTACTTTGTTGCATGTTTGTGTCTCCAACTATTCATGCACTCTCCAATCTATTTACTGGGGAGCACAGGCAGAAAAACAGAAACCCTGTCACTGTACAAAACACTGTTCAGCAAGAGCAAAAACCTTATAGTGTTATTAGTATTGTATTGGTCACAAGTCTAAAACACAGCACTCTCAGAGATGCTATACAGAAAACTAACTCCAAACCAGCCAGACGTAACATACTAGCATAGCTAAAACCAAAAATCTAACAGATAAAACAGCTCAGCCTCAAGAATCTTGAAACTGACTAGAGGAAATGTAACATTACTTCACTTATCTCTCTTGTTACTGATTGTGTATTCAAACATCCATTAAAATAAATCTATGCCCCAGAGATTAGCCAAATGAAATTATACAAAATTGTACATTAAATTCAATTGTCAAATTAAGTACAGGTGACAATTTTATCCATCTTTCAAAATAGACTTCAAATTTTGGAAGATTGCTTTTTCACTTAGTCAATTAAACAGTTTATAATGAAATACCTGGCATTTCTTTAGCTCCCTCTTCAGCTGAAGTATTGTGATGTGATGTGGTACTGGGCTGATCTCACTCCCTGTGTCATTTTCCTGGATGGTGAGAGCTTCCTTCCTTACTTTCTGAACCATAGTGATCCAGCTCTGCAACCTGTCCCGCTGACTTCTTCTTAAGCTAACATCATCATTCAAATCAACCAAAAAGGGGAAGGCTTCATCCACACAATTTCTGTAACTGAAATATTCAACCTGAAGGCGGGTGAGCTGCTCCTCAAGTGAAATGATACGGGCTTTTTCTTCATTTAAGTCGTGTAAATTCTGATTACTGACCTGCTGGCTCTGCAAAGCTTCCCGAAGCAATCTGATTTCAAGTTCCATTTCATCAATTCGGTCTTTTTCTGGGTTGTAATTTACTACTGGTTTATTTCTAATATTTTTGGCTCTGTTGGCATATTTGAGGGAATTTAAAGATTCATCAAAGTCCAGTGACGATGGACTTATGCATGTTATCATAACAGTCTTGGCATTTCCTCCAAGGGAATCTTTCAGAATACGAGTGATTTTAGCATCCCTGTATGGAATATGTACACTTTTCCTTTTAGGGTCTCCAAGGGCACTGATGACATTTCCCAAGGCCAAGAGACCACTATTGATCTGAATTGATTCTTTGAAGCGTTCACCAGTATTTCCAGTCTTTGCTACCCTCTCTGATCCTGCCAAATCCACAAAATGAAACTTTGAAGCAATCGAATCCTGTGCAGCATGAGTATTTTTCTGGTACTCTGCAGACTGCTTCTGATGAATACTGATGGTAAAAATGGCATGAGATCGACTAGAGTGCTCATTCATCTGTGTTGTGCCTGTGTGACGAGCTGCATTGCCACTTTCCAGCAGGCTTATCACTTCATCTGCACATTCTACTTGGAATTCCTTAGCACCAACAATCACTTCAAACATCAAACCAGGTGAAAGTAAGAATCATTTAATTATAAACTCTTCAGCAAAAGTTTACAGCAATAACTATAAAAATGTATTAGAGAAAAATACAAGCCTGGATTATTATGAGGTCATAGCATATAGCTATAGAAACAGAAGATACAGTATGTGAAAAGCATGAGGTACAACACATCTCAAACCTGCAGATACTTAATGCATGGGTGTATTGTGCCATAACATTTGAAACAGTATCTTAGACACAAGATACAACTCATTTACACATTGCACACTGCACATTAACTTTAAAATTTACAGTGTAGAGCTAGCTAGAAAAAGTATGAGCAAAGTCTGCTCAAAGAATATTTTGCCAGTTAAAAAAAAAGACTAAAAACTATAAAATTTTGAGTAAAAATTATTCCCATGCTGTACTAAGAAAATAATTTCTGTTCTGAATAGTGCAGATAGTTGGGCCTTTGGGGCTGGTATCTGTTAATAATCTAATAAAGTGTAAGTGTACTTCTATCAAGGACTCTTACTAATCATATTTTTTATAATATTTTTCTTTTAATGAGAGATGGACAACATCCTAGCACAATTCATTGAAGCTGACTCTAAATGTACCAAAGAATAGAAATAATTTAAAACATATTGTGGGATCCTTTTGAAACAATTCTATTGTCTGCAAGATTTATGCTAAACTAGTGCTTTCTCCCAGCTACAGACAAAACGACAGCTTAATGTAACAGCATAATAATACTAGAGTAAACACAACAATTAGAATATTAAAAAAAACCCCAAACCTAAAAGAGATTAGATGATTTCAGGATAAAATACTTCTGATGTGGATTCTTCTAACATTTTCATGGGAACAGGATACCTATAGGGCAAGTGCTATCTCAAAGCCTCTAAAAATATCTACTCCCCCCTCCTCTGAATGAAATGGTCTCTTCCACTCATTTCATTGTAAAAGGGGAGCAGACATGTACAATATAATTGACAATTATATTATGTACAATATAATTAACAATTGTAATTTTGAAGAAGAAGTAATGGTTTAATCTTAAAAAAATTATTCAATTGAATAATCACACTTTATTTTGTTTCTAGACAGAACTTGCAGAAACAATAATTGTCTATTTACCATTTGTTGCCATTTCCATCCATGTAATAGAACATCTATATTAATCACAGGAATCTCAACCCCATGCCGCTTTCAAACAGCTAAACTGCGTTTATATTCTGAAACTGAGTTTATATTTTTTAATTTTCTTTCCCCTTTTATTTATTAGCAGTGAATAAGTACTTCCAAGAGAAAGCAAGAATAATTTGGACACAAACTGAAACCCAAATCTCGAAATTTAAGAGCTGGAATCCTACCTGTATTTCCCTTCTCATCTTCTCGGATATGTAGTTCTTTTACAGATGTCTCCAAATCCAGCAAATCTCGAAGTTCTTCCTTGTAAACCTCTATATAGGATACCTTCACATGGAAGTTAATATTACGATGTTCAGAAATATGATGAAATAATTCCTGAATAGCCCGTGGGATTATGCCCCTTTCATCCACTGCAAGTGATGCTAAAATATAAGCACAAATACCACAGAGACTTGCAGTCAGTCTGTCATATAAATTACAAAGACTGAAATTTGAGAGAAGCCTGTGATATTTAGCATGCAACACACTAAGGAATCTGAAGAGCTCATTGTTCACAAAATTACAAAAATGTGTGTGTGTGTCACAATTTTTGTTTATATCCAGTACTAGGATACAAATTTAAGTTCTAAATTACATAATTTTATAGTCATTAAAGTTACAAAAAATATGGATTCTGCTTTAAAACTATACCCCTTAGAGTACAGATTTCTTCTTTATCCTTACTCAATATGGTTAGCAATGACATCACAAGGGCTTGAGAAACTATAAATTCTACTTATATAATGCAAAATCATCAGTAACATAGTGAGACAAGATATATGATCAACATTAACAGTAATTTCTATTTTTTCATAGACATGGAACACTGGTGCCAAACTCTACTTTTTTTTTTTTTTTTAATATTCAGCATAGGACAATGCTTCCATTAATAATCTGTGTTCTTCATCCAAGACCATGGAAGCTGTTTGCCTATGAGACAATGCCAAGAATCTTTTTTATCAAAAAACTAACAGGTTGTTCACATCTAACTATTAATTTAGTAAATACATTCAGTCCACTAAAAGGTTGTAATTGCAGAGCTACAATCAGCCTTAGACTGTGACATCCACTACCAAAGCAATTTAGCTAGCAATGGTACTTACAGGAGCATGAAATAACTACTAGCGAAGGGAATAGAAGTGAAGCTATAACAATAAGTAGAAGCCAATGATATGAGGGTCAACAAAGCTAAGTGCAGGGTCCTGCCCTTTAGTCAGAACAGTCCCCTTAAGCACTACAGGCTGGGTGGGAACAGAGTGGCTGGAAAGATGCTCAGCCACAAAGGACCTGTGGGTGCTGGTTGACAGCAGCTGAATAAGGGCCAGCTTGTGCCCAGATGGCCAAAAAGGTCAATGGCATCCTGGCCAGCACCAGCAATAGTGTTGCCAGCAGGAGCAGGACAGTGACTGTCCCCCTGTGCTGGGCACTGGTGAGGTCACTGGTGAATGCTGTGTTCAGCTCTGGGCCCATCTCTGTAAGAAGGACACTGAGAGGCAGGAGTGCATCCAGAGAAGGGCAACGAGGCTGGTGAAGGGTCTGGAGCACAAGTCCTGTGAGGAGCAGCTGAGAGAGGTAGAGGTCTTTAGACTAGATAAAAACAGACTCAGGATAGCCTGTATTGCTCTCTACTACTGTGGGGGGGGTCAGTCTCCTCTCCCAGATAAAAAGTGACAGGACAAGAAGAAATTACCTCAGGTTGCACCTGGGGAGGTTTAGATTGGCTATCAGAAAAAGTTTCTTCACTAGTGATCAACCAATGGAACAGACTTAGTTGTAGACCTGGAAATGCAGGGTTAATGGTTGGACTTTATGATCCTAGGGGTCTTTTCCAGCCTAAATGATTCTGTGATCCTATAATTCTAAGTAAAAGGAAGACTCTACCAAGATGTTTACAATACTCTATTTATATCTATTTGGAAGAATTAAATAATAAATTTCTTTGATGTCACAGAAATTTCTCTTAAAAGCCACCAGAAAGCAAACAAATACAACACAGAATGAGCAAGCAAACAATTAAGTGCCTAATGAAGACATTTTCAAGGTAAGATAAAGGTTGCGAAAGTGTTCAAAACCACTACATTTCAGAAAAAATTCTATTATAAGTTGCATGTTAAAATGTGGAATGTGAAAGAACACTTAACAAATTGGCTTTTTCTTATATATTTTTGGTATAGTCTAATTTATGGAGAAGTTTTTAGAATTTTAATTATCACATAGATTTTGGAAGTTTTGGTTTTTTCCTTGGTCCTTAAAATTCTGCAGCATCATCTGCTAAGTAATAAATATTAAAGTTGCACAAATGAACCCTTTGCCAATAAAAAAAAAACCCAGAAACAAAAAATCTTTCTATAACCTACCAGTGCGGTCACCACCAATGGTGTAAGTCTTCCCAGAACCAGTCTGTCCATACGCAAACACTGTAGCATTGTATCCTTCAGTCAGAGACACTAGAAGAGGCTTAATGCAAACAGCGTAAACTTCTTCTTGGGTTGAGTTTTTGCCAAATACAAAATCAAAAGTGAAGACATGGTCCTTTCCAATGATAACTTGTTTAGTATTTGGGACTAATCTGACACACACTTGGTGGTTATGAAGTATTTCTTTGGAAAGCAGAGGTCTGACTCGGACTGCAACTTTAACTGGGATCTCCTCCATGCCGGACTCCACCCTTGTGCTTCCCACTCAGTATTCACACAGTCAAGAAGAAATCTGTTACCACTGCCCTGTTCACTCATTCACAGTTGTCTGCAATTAAGAAAAAAAGTTTTCCATGTTACACAATACAAAATAAAGGAATCTCCTGAAGTGGAAAATTGAGATTTCTTAAGGAACATGTAAGCACCATTACAATCTTGAAAAATACCTGATATAAATGCAGCTCTATTAATAACTATATAATCAATTAATAAATTAATTTTGCATCTATTAATTTCCAAGCTAGCAGACTTAAGTCTCAAAGTTGCCTGATTTCCTGTGTTATATTGAATATAACACAGTGATACAAAGCAAAAATACCACATGAGCTAGTTAAAAAACACTGTTGATAAAGCAATGGGTTACAACGGATCCTCTCATTTTCCTGCTCCTGCATTCATATTGTTACAAACGAGGCCAGGCTTCCACCAGAAAGCCACGGTTTGTCGAAACAGAGTATCGACTCCCTTGAGGAAACAGGCACTCGTTTATTAAAAGAAACAGCTACAGAAGACGGGGGACCCAGGAAAAGTCCGAGCCCCCGCGCAGCAAGTCGGATAAAAAAACCCCAAAACACCAGTACTGTGTGCCGCGACCCCGGACACAGGGGGCACTCCCCCGTCCTGAGTTCCGCAGGAGAGCACCCTCAACTGTCCGACTCCACCTTTTATACACTCCTTGGGTCCAGGATTGGTGGCTTGGCCTTTACGTCATTCATTCCTGTCCAATCCCCTCTTCGGGGCGTCGAGAGATTGGACAGGCCCTCTTACCACTCCCCTCTCGCAGCGCCGATGTCACCACACAGATTTCACCCACAAGATGCCACCACCTCCTCACACCTCGTCCTGCATCCTCCCCCCTCAAAACGCGCAACAAACATCAACCCAAAATCTACCCATAACAATATTGCATAGCTAACACAAATCAGTCAAACATAATCTTTTTCTCCAAAAGTTGTGTGTGTATATATATGTATATATGTTTCAATACCCTCTTCCACTTACCAAGAACCAAACACTTCTAACTCAACAAGCACAAAGAAGCGTGGTTTTAAATGTATCTATTTACTACATGTAAAGCATTCCTCTGATTTTTATCTGAAACTTTAAACAAATAGATAATTATTTTTTAGTAATTATAATTTTAGCATACATGGTTCCTTATACTGCCTGGTGGATATTTATTCTTAAAGCATAAGCATTGCAAAGTAGCAGACTTGTAAATATTAAAGAATTACCTTTCTTTATAGCTGTTTTTCACTGGAGTTCAAAAATCTGCATGGGATTAAACTGATGCTTGAAAGGTTGACCTGGAACAGCGAATAGACAGAGCAAAAGGAATAAAATAAATATTTATTGAAAGGACACACCTTGGGCAGTGCAAGAGCCTGGCCAGGGCTACACCCAAATTGAATCCAAGATGGATCCTGGTCACGAGTTTGCACACTTTTATTAGTTTTGGTTCACCTACATGTTGGGGTCATTTGTCCAACCACAGCCCCAGTCTATGAAGTCTCAGCCCCCTGGCTTGCGCCCTTTCCCTCACCATGGTTTATGCTTTTGGTTAACAGGTGTCCTTGATTCTCTAGCTGGGAAGGGATGGTTTTGTCTAACTATCCTGTGAAGAGACCTTACTAACACCTAATATGAAGTGTCAGAGTTACACACTAAGCAGAAAAGAATCTGAAAAATATAAAAGTTAAAACCCAAGGCACCACTACATACATCTTTTCTGTTGACTTGGCTATCCACAACTGAAGTTTGAAAAAAGAAAAGCCCCATTTTATTGATTGAGCATAAGAACAAGTAAACAGAGCATGAGAATGAACCAAGATTAGTATCATAAGGGACATAGCAATCAAAAACAGATAAATAAACATACTAACTACAAAATTCAAAACACATTTTGATTGATAAATGGGTGCATTATTTGTTTACCCCCTAGCAAGTGCTGCTCTTAAGTGCCAATATTCCCTACTCTCTTTTTAAAGTTATAATAATAAACAATCAAACAAATTAACAGACCATATCCTGAGTGTGGGAGTGAAGCCCTATTTCTTGAGAATCTATTTGGTAAAAGAAGGTGAGAATATTAAATACTCTCAATATGCCAAGGCTGGAGAGATACTTCGGAGTGGACGCCCGCGGATGCCATAAGGCAGAGGCAAACATACTGGCAACCTTTTCGCTTGCAGGCATGTTTTGAGGGGGGGCCAGCAGATTTTCCGTGTTTGCAACGTCTCCAAAGCTGAGGAGCGGCCGGGATCGTACCACGCGCGAGTTTCGGGAGATGCTAGGGCCTCAGGATGCCGCGGGGTGCCGCGGAGGCCGCAGGGTGCCGCAGGGTGCCGCGGGGTACCGCGGGGTGCCGCTAGGGCCGCAGGGTGCCGCAGGGTGCCGCGGGGTACCGCAGGGTGCCGCGGGGTGCCGCGGAGTGC
>VXBI01003855.1:2487-22695 GCA_013397375.1 Toxostoma redivivum | reverse complement strand
GCAGTGACATCACAAAGTTTTAAAATATTTTATTTATATACTGTCACCAATACATATATATGTATTGCGAAGAGGGCCAAACACTTGCAAAAATGTCAAGTTTTACACAACATTTGCGTATTTTCACCTTTCCCCCAAAAACAGCAAAGCAATCATTGTTTTCACACGATCTCTTTAATTTGTCAAAAAACCCCACATAACTCCATCTATATATCAAGGAAACTGAAGAGCAAGCTTAACAGCAACTTTAATTTATATGGGGAAAAAAAAAGAAACAAACTAGGTGTATCCATTATGACCTTATGTAGACCTGAAGAAAAATGACCACCAAGAATAGGTTCACTAAATTTATTTAAAAATCCTAAAATGTTTCTTACAAAAATGAGTTACATTCTGCACACTGCTCTCAACAAATGCCAGGGACATGTGGCCTACCATATTCTCCCCCTTCAAAATAAGACACAGTGTACATAAAGCAGGATGTTCACAACAATTACAGAAAAACAGTACAATTTACCACCAACAATGAACAAAAAATAGAATTCACTCTCTCTGCTGCTTCAAAATTTCAATGTTAGTCTCGTGCGCCCTTCCCCCCCCATGTATTTGTAAGGAACTAAAACATTACATCTGGTGTACAGCAANCCCGGCCCGGCCCGGCCCCGCTTCCCCGGCGCTCACTGACCGTCGTCCAGGGCCCTGTTGACAGCGGCGCACAGCGACCAGTAGCCACTGTAGGTTTTATCCTTGTACTTCACAAGGTACTTGCGGTCCTCCTGCTCGGACCAGAAGGAGAAGTTGAGGGTGTCCACCAGGAACACCCAGTCTACAGCCTCCTTGTCAGCGGCCCGGGGGTTCAGCTCGTGGAGGCTTTTCCCCCCTGCCAGCCCGAACTCCGCCGCCGAAGCTTTGTCGAACAGGCTCTCCGCCACCCGCCGCGCCCCCTCCTCGTCCACGGAGACATCTTTGCTGTGCTCGGCTATGAACTTGGCAGACTCCAGAGGGGACGGGAACACCTCCATGCTTGGCAGGAAACACNGAAAAAAGCATGTATTAGAATGATGGACCATACATCTTGCATCAACATTCATAAAGCATATTAAATTACAAACTACTAACACATTTAAAAGTACATAATTTTAAAATGTCAATGTCTAACAATTATATTAGTGTATTTCAGGCATAGTTAAGTATTAGTTAATCTAAAGCCAAACATTCCAGTTAAGTCATTAAAATCTGCTATGGCAGCCAGAATGTTAATACAGCAAATGCTATCTATAGCTGTTAATATTTGGCAGAAAAGGCAAAGTACTGTCAGCAAGGTGTGAAATGCTGCATTACAGCCCCAAATCGATTTCAACTTGTCCTGTAGAGGCATGGTCTGTGCCATATGGCAGACTGTGATTTGTTGTCAATTTAGTTATCTAAAAACAACAAAATCACTAGTCTTCCACACAGAACTAGGCCAACATTCACTGAAATCTTCTATATTTTCTACAGGCTCTATGTAATTTATTACAAGTAGTTTTTTTGCAGCAGCTTTCACCAGAGAAAGGAGAGGACTGCTCGGTTAAGATGTCTTCCAGCAAGATTAGTTTTGAGGGAGTCTTCATTTTAATTAGAATGGAGAACAGAAGAGAATCAAGGCAGAACTACCACTAGAGAAGTTAGGTTCAAACAGTTACTTAAAACCTGCCTTCTTAAAAAACTGATTCACAGAGGAGAGCAGTTTTATAACATACATGTTAATTTGACAGCAGGGACAATATTTAACTTGCCTGTTCTGCAGCAAATACTGTGCATTTTGTATCTGGTCCTGTGTTCCTGTAATAGTTATTATCCGATCTTCTGAGCCTTCTAGTGGTTCATCAATTTTGATCGAAGCTCCTGACTCATGACGTATTTGTTTGATTCTCTGGCCTCCCTTTCCAATAATAGATCCTGCCAACTAGGGAAGAAAGCAAAAACATTAATTTCCTGATACAGCTGTCTCTCCAAAAAAGTTAAAAAATTACAACAGCATTTGAGTAATTTTCACAAATTAAGTTTTAAGTGCTGCAATGGGAGTTTATTCGTTTGTAGCCTAAAAATAACCTCTGCAGTATTAATTGTATAAACACAGGTGAGATAAAATCGGGAGAACCAGGTCTCATTTGCAAAACATGAGTTCCAAGAACCATCTCTATTATTGAGCCACAAGTAAAATTGTTTAATATGTCTCTGAAGACAGAAACTAAATTGTCAAACAATACACTGCTGGTGATTTAGAAACAGTTGTTTTGTACCAGAAGTACTTATCAAGCACTTTAACTTCTGCTTTACTTAAACAGTCTGAGAAATGGCTGTGACATTTTTTTTAAGAGAAAGCATGAGTTGAAAGCAAATCCACTTTACTTACATCTTTGGGAATCGTTACTTGTGTTGTGATGATGGGTCCACCAAGATCTCCATATGAACCACGCCCCCCTGCATAAGAATAATCTGATTTAAGTGTATGCATCAAGCCCTTCATAGTGACTACATAATGAACTACATGCAAAGGTTCTACATAAACACTTACCATAACCAGAGCCACCCTCAAACTATAAGAGAAAGAGAAAAAAACATTAACATGGACAGCCATACTTCATTAACACATTTTTATCTTAAGCATTATATTGTTAACTTTGAGCCCATTTAATCAAACATCATAATCCTCAGCCTGATATAAAAACAAGTGTTGTGTCATCAAGGGCATCCTGAGACAAAGATGAAAGACCAGAAATAAAAGGGTAGGTAGGAGAGATCTTATTAACCTCTGTCCATTTGGACCACAGGCCATCTTGTGCAGGACCACAAATTGGATACATTAATTCTTGTGGATCCCATCCAACTCCAGATATTCTGTGATTCTTATCTTGCCCTATCAAAACCTCTAAGAATAATGCATAAAATTACAAAGGATTCAGCCATACCAGTTTATCAAAGCAGTCTCATTATCTCAGCTCTTTGTAGACAGCTGTTGATGTTGATCTACTTGTGATCTCTGTACTAAACATTACAATTACAAATTCGGAATAGAGCCTTATTAATACTACTGATACAGCTAAGAGAGACTCTAGTCTACAGTTCCAGGGCAAGAAGTCTGCCCAGTACATCATTTTACTACATCTACATCTTTTGATTCTGACTATGCTACAACTTTTTACAGCTTTGAATAAACAATCACGACATGAGTTCCCTTCTGTTACCTTTAAACCACAAATGCAAATCACTGCAACAAACATTCCTGGCCCTTTTACTTCTAGGATTTGTAAACCTGCATTTGATATGAAGTTCTCATTTCATCTAATGTGTTCTAAGTGTACAATGCACACATTATACTTTCCTACAGAAGTAGAGAATAAATATACATGGCTCTCTCAAATTCAACTTCTGAAGAGACTCTTGGGGTCTGTGAGAAGAAGCTGGAGGCTGCCTAAGGCTGAAACTATCAGCTGAGCTGATGACATCTTAGCGACAATATTTAAGAAAAGAGTAAAAAATTCCCAATGTCCACTGACTGTGAGTGAGCAAGGATGAAAAAAGTGCTCCAGGCACTGGAATGGAGACTGTCCTGCAGCCCACAGAGAAAACCACATTGGAGCAGTCCACTACACTGTAGCCCATTGAGAAATGCTATGCTGAGAGCAGGTATTATGCCCTGAAGGAATCTGCACAGGCACCTGTGGCCTGTGAGGGAACCAACACTAAATTAGTCTCTTCCTAAAGGGGACCCCATGAAGGAGACCCACACTAGAAGAGTTCTTAAGAACTGCAGTCCTCTGGAAACAGATAATTTGAGCAGTTCACAAATATGTATCATCCCATGGAAGGGACCCTACACTGGAGCAAGGGAACAGTGCAAATCTCGGAGTTTGGTAGTTATTTGCTGCCCCGAGATGTACGAAAGATCTTTGTTTCAGCCCGTGAGTCCAAAGAATGAGTCAGAGCTCTTCAGTTTTTGGTCTTAAGGTTGTTTATTATTTCTTATCTAAAAAAAATTTCTCTCTGCCCAACCAAAGTCTCCTCAGCAGGGCAGCCAGAGGCACTCTGACCTCCTCCAGGGCGGTGTTATCTTTTTATACTACAAACTATGTATATCATGTTTACAATTACTTTCCAATACCTATCACCTATATTAGACAGTGCACTTCTATTCTAAACCAATCCCAAAGTGCCAACATCACAGCAGAAAATGAAGACCAAGAAGAAAGAGAAGAACTAGACACGCCCAAATTCCTCCATCTTGTCCCCAAAACCCACATCCCCAAAAATCCTAAAATCTACATTTTCACCCTGTGATAATTTTATTGTTATACTATTTAAACTTTTGTGACTTTCAGATTCTCATACAAAGCTGGTAATTTGTTCCACGGGTCATAACCAAATCCACAGGTGTTCTGGGCAGCGTGCCAGGGTTTCTGAGTCCCCTGGCAGGAGCCCTGGCAACTCTGGACACTTGGAGGGATGTTCTGAGTTCCGACACACAAAGAGAAAGGAGCAGTGACAATGGTGATGCATTGACTTGGAACCTGCCATCCCCTACCACCTCTGCACCATTCATAGCAGAGTAAGTAGAAGAGTAAGGAATGAAGGAGTGAAAGTTGAGTCTATGAAGAAGTGGAAGATGGGCAAAGGTATTTTTATTTTTCTCACCACGCTACTCAGTGGCAATAAACCTACCCCAAGCCAACTCTGTTTTGCCTATGATGTTAATCAGTAAGTGGTCTGCTCGTCTTCATGGTGAGCCACGGACTTTTCTGTCTTACTTTTTCCCCTCACTCTACTAAGGAAGGGGCAAAAGAGCAGCTGGGTAGGCCCCCAGCAGCCAGTCAAGTTCAACCACTCACAATTACTAGTTATAGTGTACAACTTTTCCAAAAAATATTCCTTACCGTATTTTTTTTACATCAAAATGGAAGCTAGTCAGATCAAAGTGTTGAGCTTATCCTCTGGCTCTAAGCAACCTGTATTGTCTAATCATGTAACTGAGCAATAGATATTATAAAACAACATAACAGAGCTCACAGTGGAGTCCAAAATACAAGACAACAAAGGACTCAGCGCCAAGGTTTAATTGAGAAGCTGATCACATCGCATACTGCTTACAGAGACATAATGCTGTTGGTATTAGGCACAGAATTCCTTCTTGGACTAATTTCTTTTAAAGTACCTTTCCTTGATCGCATCTGCCTCTCCAGACTACAAAACAATAGAATTTGATAGCACTTGCTGTGTATATAAGCTAAGAACTGACTTTTTGCATGAATTATTCAGAAGTATTAATTTGGCAGCATTTTCGAGACACTGCCAACACCTGACATACTCCATAATTTCTACACTGACTACAATGGTGAACAAGAGAAGAGCTACCATGTACCTGGACTTCTGTAAAGACTTTGACATAGTCCCCACATCCTTCCCTCCGAATTGGACAAGAATGGATTCCATGAGTAGACTGCTTATTGAACAGGCATAGTTGCATCCAGAGGGCAGTGTCAATAGCTCCAAGTTTCAATGGACATTAACTGGTGTCCTCAGAGGTTGGTCTTCACTGGGACTAGTGCTATTCAATGTCTTCATCAATGACACAAACAGATTAGGTTCATCTGCAGCAAGTTTGCAAACTGAGTGGTGATGTTGACAGACCTGAAGGATGGGATGCCATACAGAGGGACCTGCACAAGCTCAGTAAGTGAGCCCATGGAAATCTCATCCAATTTAACAAGACCAAGGTGCTGCATCTGAGCTGGTGCAATGCCTGGTACCAGCACAGGCTGGGGGATGAACAGATGAAGAACAGCCCTGCCCAGAAGGACTTGGGGGTGCTGGTGGGTGAGAGGCAGGACATGACCAAGCAATGAGCACTGGCAGCCCAGAGTGGCAGCCACATCCCATGCTGCATTGAAACATCAGGGGACACGATTCTGCCCAGCTAGTCTACTCTTTTGAGACCTCAACATGAGTATTGCATCCAGTTCTGGGGCCACCAATATTAAAGGCATGAAGCTACTGGATTAAGTCTGGAGGAGGACCACAAAGATTATTAGAGGGATGCAGCATCTCTCCTGTAAGAAAGCCTGAGAGCTGGGACTGTTCACCTTGGAGAAGAGAAGGCTCCAGGGTGACTATACTGTGGCCTTCCAGCTCCAGAAGGCAGCCTATAAGAAGGCTGGAGAGAAGTACTCACACAGGCATGTAGAGGAAGGACAAGGGGCAACAGCTTTAAATTCAAAGAGGGTTGGTTTAGTTTAGGCATTAGAAAGTAATTCTTTACTATGAGGGCGGTGAGGCACTGGAACAGGTTGCCCAGAAAAGCTGTGGACGCCCAATTACTGGAAGTGCTCAAAGCCAGGTTCAATGGAACCCTGAGCATCCTGGTCTAATAAAATGTTCTCTACCCAAGGCACGCTGGAACTAGGTATCTTTAAGGTTATTTCCAACCAAAACCATTTATGACTCTATGATAAAATCCTAAAACCTATCTGATCAAATGATACATTTTCAAATAGACTAATAGGTAAATATAGTTTATTCACAAATAAAAGTGAGAAGCTACTTTAAATATTTGCTGTTTGAAATAAAATCCCACAACATTATGGAAGTACCACAAAATATAAATCATAAATGCATGCATCTAGTTATGGAGAAAGTTACCATTAATCAAAATGAAAAAAGTGTGTAAAAGAGGCAAAAGAGGTACAGAAAAGCTCCTCTATTTTACCAGGCTGCTGTATAATTCCACAGTTCTATTAATATTACCTGTCTTCAAAGGACACCATTAAGTCTGCTCCTAAATTTGGAGTCAGAACAATGGCTTTGTACATTTTAATAGGTGCAAGTTGCCAAGGACTACACTCAAGATCTCTTGAAAATTTTGCTTTATCACTTAACTCATTCAATAAAGCAGTTTTCAAAAAACAGGCTGAAAATACTCACCAACTCTGGTGGCTGCATGTCATCACAGGCATCCACATGACACTGCATCATCTTCCAGACGCAACGTAAGAGGAAGAAATGAAATCCAGGTCATACAGACTTTTAGAGAATGTCACAAATACAATGCATAGTAGTACAAAGAAACCTTTATACTATTAACAAATACTTAAAATTGTGATTTAGACCATTTTCAAGACTCATTGGCTTTTACTTTGGGGCAACTTGTTTTTTCCTTCTCTTTCTGTGGTATTAGATTTCTCCTCTAAGAAACTCAGAAACTAATGCCAAGGCAAAACTTAAACAAGCCTTTTTTCCCTTTTAGAAAATCTGTTTACATTTTTACATGTAAAAATACTGTATCACATCTTTTATTTCTGCCATCTGCTAGAAAAAGGTTTAGTGAGATTGAAACAAGTAATTCCAAGTGACTATGCCAACTGCATAATCACTTCAAAGGACTAAACTGGAAGGACACTGCTTCTCATGTTCTACTATCCACATACCTCATCTAGTCAGTAAGCAGACTAACAATCTACCACCGCCTAATTATATTAGAAATTTGTGTTTCTAAAACATACGATATATGGAATTTCTTCCTTTTAGAATTTTACAATTTCAGCAATTATGTTTATTTGTGCAAATGAGTTTCTGAAACAGCGTGTCTTAGCATACATAACATTTTATGCTGCAGACTAATTTGTGCTAATAGTACTCAGAACTGGAATAGAAACCAGATGACAGGCTAGAAAAGGCAAAGAGCTTAACTTTTACATCTGATAACGCCACATGCAGTCCTAACTGATGTCAAATTCTTTTGTAATGAATTTTTCTGGCTCTTAAGAGTGACCAAAGAAAGTGAAATTTTGTTACTTCCTTCCAGCATCTGGATGAATAAATAGCACAGTTGTCATACATTCCTCCTTCACTAATTTTTACACACCCCTGAGAATGAGGGTGTTAAAAAATACAGAAAACTCAAGATTTTTCAGATAACAATTGCCCTAATGGTCCACAGGATTTGATCTGGAGTAGTTATACACTTAAATATATACTTCTGTTTGCAGATAAACAAGCCTGTACTTTGGAGAAAAAGGTTCAGAACATACTGTAATTCAAATGAGCATTTAAACAACAATACACATTTATATGAGAACTTTGTAACAGACAAGTATCATCTTAAGTGGTTCATTTCATACGGCCAAGAGGAATGTACCCATTTTGTAAAATCAAAATGGGTTTTTCTCATCTCAGCATTTACAAGGAATATCTCTGAAATTCAGGAAAAACCACAGTTCAGCATCCAGTCTTAAAGGCTGTCCACTGTTCAATCTTTCTGCCTTTAATGAAAAAGGGCACCGTCAAAAGTTGTTTCTGTATATCCAATTTTTCCAGTATTTTTGAGAAGTTTATCATTTGTTGCCTTTCATTACACCTGTGTAGGACAGAATCCATGTGAAAAGAGCACTTCTACTCTCTAAGAGCAGCTTTTTCCACCATTAGATCACAAACCATAGTAATATTGGTTTAAACTTTTAGTTACACAACAGTTTCTGTTTGAAGCAAAGGGTAGCACAGAAGACTTCAACTTTTAGCCTAATACTTGAAGCTGTGATGTCACACTCGGTATGAAGATTTCCTTCCTACTTACACCATTTAGGATACTAGGATCATGATTGACTAAAGCTAGAAATTAAATACTGTCTTTGTTAGGAAGTAGTCCTCACTTTAACCAGGCTATAATACTTGGTCAAAATTAGGAGCCGAAGTTGTGAGCAGCTTCACTATGAAAAGCAAATGAAATTGCTTTTTTCTTTTCCATGAAAGAAACCAAACTAGCAAAACTACTCCACTTGCATGTAGAAACTCATGTCAATAAAGTGAAGGTCAACCTGACAGGCTAAACTGAAGTCAAAATGGATTTTCTATTCTAGCTGGACTGGAATAAAAATAGAACACACTACTGCCCAAGAGTCAAGCTAAGTAAGACTGTGCTCAACCAAATACCCAAAGAAGGGCAAGCTGCTCAGTTTACTTACTCTAGCACAGGCTTCATAAGCTACAAATCGAAGAACACAAAACCTAAGCTCTGAAAACACGTAAATACAGATAAGGGATCTTGGAGGTATACTTCTCCATTCTTCCAGTTTCTCAGCATGTAGAGTAGCATGGGAAACAGCTTTTTTTAAAACTGCAAAGCTTTCCTTGTATTATTTCTAATAAGCACATGACATTCTTGCGATTTGAAGTTCCAGTAACTCTTATTCGCAAGGAAGACATGCAAAGCCCATTTAGGTAGCCAATTTCATAGCTCTTTTTCATTTTTATCTTTTACATTCATTTAGAAGAAGAAAATAATGTGTCACCTGTCATCTTAAAGAAGGTGCCAAACAAAGAGGAGAAAAGAAGATTGTTACTACAGAGATAATACTCTGTTGTGGTTTAAGACCAGCTGGCAATTAAGCACAGATGCTTGCTCACAGCCCCCAGCCAACTCCCAGTGGAACTGGGATGAGAATCCAAACTAAAACTTACATCTTGAGGGAAGAACAGCTTACAAACTGAGAAGCTGTTAAAAAAACAAAACAAAGAAAACCAACAAAAAATGAAACAATGAAACCACCATGCCCCTAAATAATAAAAAAAACCAGTAATAAAATCAAGGATATATGATATCACTGCTCACCACTTTGCTGACCACTGCCAGGCTCCATCCTCAAACCTCTATAGACCCCCTTTCTGGGTAACTACCCCAGTTTATATACTGGGTATGATGTTCTATGGTGTGGAATATCTCTTTGGTCAGTTCAAGTCACTTGAACTGATTACAATCACTCCCAGCTTCTTTGGTGTACCTACTTACTGTCAGGGCATGAGACACTGAGTAAGTGCTTGACTTAATATAAACACTACATAGAAAAAACAAAAACATCCGCATGTTATCAGTATTATTCTCATACTGAATTCAAAACAGCTACTGAGAAGAAAGTAACTATTCCAGCGGAAACCAGGACAACTTCCTGGATTTTCTACTGAGGAAAGAGGAATTTTGTCTCACAACAGCAGATGGCTGCTGGGGCGTGGCAGTTTTTAATGCAACATAGAAGACTATCTGTATCCTTTAAACTTCCACATACTATGAGATTTCTTTCTCCCCTCACAAAGAATTGATTAGGTTTCAACTAAGCAGTGGTTCTACTTCCAAAACATTTGGAATTAAGAGTGGATTTTCTGCAGAGAAACTTTAGAAGAAAATTTAGAAGAACTGATTCAAAAGAGCCATCACCTTCCCTCAACTAAGAGCTCTTCTCAGTTACTGTTCCATACTCTGTATTGCTATATCAATGCTCATGTTTTCCAACCTTTAGTGTTAAGAATGCTTGTGTAACTCATCAGAGAACATGCTCTGACATGCTTTCTCTATCTTAAAAATCTACCAATTGCTGTTTCTATCATGCTGATCAAAAAAATCTGAAAGATGGCTGGTGCAAGAAAACCTACAGGGCTGAGCAAGTAAAAAACTCTGAATCTTTTAGATCATAGAAAGAAAGAAAGAAAACAGAACAGTACCATCTACAGCTCAAATATTCAACCACAGGAAGACCACTTGTATGGAGAAAACATGTTGGTTTTACTATCAGAACCACATATGTCCCACATGAACGTGCATGTGGTTCAGCAACAGTAGGTCAGCATGCTAACTTTGCTTAGGGACACAACAGAACAAATTTTAAAATCATACCATGCCATCATAACGGTCTCCCGGTCTGCCCCTTCGGTCATAGGACATCAGGTCTCTGAAAAGAAAAGGGCAGCAGCATGTTAGATGTTTTATGTGTGTTATGAGCTAGCTTGCTAGCTAATCTGCATTTTCCCATTCATGGTTCACATAGTATCTTATCACTTAGTATCAAACTACACTACCCAAGTATTGAATAACAGAAGTTCCAAAACTACTGACTATAGTCCTGGCAACTTAGTACAGCACAGCAGGTAATTAAATTTCAGTGAATTTCAGAATACTCTTGTCTAATATAAGCTCAATCCTGCATAATCACTACCAAGACGAAGCATGAAAAAATCATTAAATATGAACATGACTCAGGTCTACAACCTGTGTTTTTGTACAATGCATTTATGCAACAACTCACCCGCCACGAGGAGGTGGTGGAGGAGGAAGAGGAAGATTACGAGCTCTGCTGCCACCTCTAACACCACGACCAGGTGGAGGTGGTGGAGGTCCTCTGCGAGGGCTCATATCATCATAATCTCTTCTCGAGGGAGGCATAGGTCGTCCACCACGACCAGGGGGCATTCGATCAAAACCTCCTCTTCCACGCATCGGAAAGCCCACTGGCCGTCCCCTTCTATCATCAAACATCATTGTAAAGCCACCATAGTCATATGTTTCATCATAGAAATTTGGATCATAAGGCTGGGCCCGTCCTTTAATTGGAGACTAATACAAACAAACAAAACAATTCACCAAATCAGATAGTTCTAGTATAACTGGCATATTTAATTAAACTAACACATTTATGCATTTGGAATATGTTCTTGATTTCACAATGCTGCCAAGAAAGGAGATGCTGATACGCTTCCTGTGAACTTAACTATGACAGTAAAACTACTTAGAAGTTACAGATATGTTTTGTTTTCCTCCCTCTTCAAATCTTCCATTCTGATGGCATGCAAAGTATAAATGGCCCACGAGTACTGAAAGTTGCTTTCCTCCCTCATAATTCTAAATTTCCCCCAATTCTTAACAGTAGAAACAATTCCCAACGTTCCTAACTGTCCATCACTTTGCTGTTAGCAAAGTAGGAGGTACTGAATTTAAACTAGAAATGAAAGACACCATTTTTCAGCCAACAAATGCCTAAAACATTCATGAATGCCAATAAAAAAAAATTAATAAACATTACCTCAGAGATAAGATCCAAGATAATCTTGATACATTCCACAACTCTATCAGGTTTTCCACCAATAAGCACCACTCTGTCAGTTGAATGAGGACAACACTCTTGAAAGAGCTTAATGGTGGTCTGAGTGTTCTGTAGAAGAAAAAAATATCCAAGATTGTCAATTATTTTAAACAACTTTATAAAACCATTAAAATATTTTAAAAATTGATTCAAAAGACAATTAAGTTTGCAACCACTTAAATCTGCATACTCGCTTCTGTGTTATCATACAAAATTTGAAGATTATGTATTTTAAAGATCTTGCTGCTCAAGTTTTGTAAGAAGAAAAAAAATTCAATTTTCTCCTATTTTAATTATGACTCATCTACGACGTATCATTTAATTAAGTATTTGAAAAAGGACCACATAACCACCGAGAGCTTACAGGCTGTATTAGCTTTCAAATTAAACATGCTGTGGATGCTAAAACAGCAACGTTGCTAGGATTATCTAGTTATCTTGTCTTTCTTAATCCATACAAACAAGTGTTGGCTTATACCTAACAGACCTGAAACTGCCTTCGACACAACACAAGAAACTCAACCATGTGTTTTCAGTTCATAGAGACCATTAAGTTTTTTAAATCTTACTCTTTCACTTAAAAAAAACACCTGGTCTTCCAGGAGTTTGAATTAAAACAAAACATGAAGTCCTTTCACAGCACA
Source organism: Toxostoma redivivum (assembly GCA_013397375.1). NCBI lineage: Eukaryota > Metazoa > Chordata > Aves > Passeriformes > Mimidae > Toxostoma > Toxostoma redivivum. Next base: position 10,109 of record VXBI01003855.1, on the reverse strand, counting down.
TCTACTGTGCAGATGCTTTCATTCTTGACTGTATGCATGTTCAACCACAAAAATAGTTTTACACTATGCAGCAGTTTGTTCTAAAAGGAGACATTAATACAATTTTAATAAAATGAATAAAAATCCTGTCTTTAAAAACAGTAGTCTACCACAAATAATGTCCTGGCTCTGCCACCAGTATTACTTCCAGAGTCTGCAAGAAAGTTTCAACTCCCAGCTCCATCTCACAACATCAGAATCATGTATGCAATGTGTTTGGAAGGAATTGCTGCACAACTGACACACATGTCCCTTATGAACAGAAAACATTGCTTATTGAACAAAATCAAACCTCAGAACAGAAAGCACGTACCTCTCTGAGCTCTTTAATTTTAGCACCCTTGACACCAATAATGCCTCCTGCCAAACTCTGGTGAATAAGAAGTCGAAGTTCGCAGTCGAAGTCGCTGCCTTTGTAGTGTTGATACTGTAAATAAGATGCATATAGGGAGAAGCAATAAAGATTAATTACAAGAATTCAAATATTTGGGATTTTAAGATTTTTCTTCAAACACAATGGGGTAATTTTATTTAATGCTGAGTTATAGTCCTGCATTTCTTTTGATCAACCACAACAACTTAAACACCTCACCTCAACGTGAACTATCAATTTTCCCTATTCTTTTACATTATTTATTAATGCACCACCTGCTATCAAGATTTAAGAAGGCATCAAACAGTGCAACACTTATTTGGAAAACAGGAAGGCTGTTCAAAATATTAATTTATTAAACAATGACAGACTCTGCCCTCTACCCAAAGAATGCCGACATGTAGTGTCACAGCCTTCTTTAAAAGGCTTTTGGCATTTTTCACTTTTCTGATTTAAGAAGTAGTGAATACTCTAGAACCATCTCATTCAAAAGTTAATCTTTTCATTCTACACAGAAAAAAATTTAAAGATAAATACCTCTTCTAAAGTAGGGATAATCTTCTTCAGGATTTCTCCAATTGTCTCTATATCTGCACTTATACTCAAGATGCTGTTGGAAGCCACGATGACAGACAATATGGAGAAGGCAGAAAAGAAAAAGCAGAAGTAAATTTTTTTTATCATCACACACAAAATGTTAACAAGATTTACTACAAAGAAGAGTTTACAAATATTCCCCATTTAAAGTAAACCTTTTGTTTGATCAATTTACAACACATGCATCTTTGTTTATGCCCAGTATATATGCATGAGAAATTTAAGATTAGGTAGGTCTTGCAGAGAAAGAAAGACAGAATGGGCTTTTGGAAGGGCTCAAATTAAATGGGCAAGAAACTGATGCAGAACTGAAAAGTAGAAGTGAATATTCATGTTCCCCGCCACCACTAATTAGGATACCCTCGCTATTACATTTGTAGAACTGGCACACCTTCTCATATTAAAAGTGAGGATATGCAAGTGGTGAACGTTGTATCTGGAATAAGATTATGGAACTCAGTTTACTAATGGGCCCTCCAAGAAAACAAAAACAAATGCAAGACAAAAATGACGAAACAAATGAGAAGTGAAGGAAAGTGAACCGGAATTAGCATTTCATCAGAAATAATTATGAACAGGCAATGTTGAGGGGAGCAAGGTGGGCCACAAAGACAGAGCGAGAGACTATTTTGAACCAATTTGATTTACAATGCAGCAAATATGCAACACTTGAAGCTGTGCTCCTTCCATTGAAATAAAATTAGTGGATTGTTTGGGTGGGCAACTCACGTAAAAGTTCAGTGACAAAAAGACTTAATGGGGAAAATAAGACAGAAAACTCGAAAAAAAACAATACACCGTCTATAAGGGGATACTATTTAATTATATCAAAGGCAGGTAATAAAATACATTTCTCTCTTTCTATTCAGGCAGTGAGGCATAAACTGTTGGGACATACCGCTCGGGGCCACTGCTGTCTGGGACTGAAACACTGGCATTGTACTGCATTGGTCATTGGCGTTCGTGGATGTTGGCATTGGGCATGGGTATTCAATCGGAAGTTGTCAAGTATGGTACCCGTTTGGCAACGAGCACATTTTTGGGCATAGCCAACCAGGGTTTTCACATGGGCGTTCAGGGGCGGATGGGCCAACGTCATGGTGGGCAACGCAGGGGCAAGTCGATCCAGTACATGGGCAACGGAGATATATGGCCAAAAAAACAAGGAGAGGGAAAAGGGGGAAAAGCAATAAATTTTAATTTAATACAAACTATACTCATTACTCTCAATTAATGAAACAAGCTTAAGTTGCTCTGAAGACTAACACAATAACGGATTGCTACACCGACTGTGGCCTAACAATATGGACTTTAAAAATGAGTCACTTGATCTGACTAAACTACTTTTTACTTTTAACAAATGATGTTTCAGTAGCAGGCTAGCTCATGAGGGTAGACGCAAAATCTGTCAAGACTGGTAGTTACTAGAATCTTGGGCAAATCGGGAAAGTTCGTGTTCCAGACAATTCTAAATTATCTGGACTTAGGTGACATATTGATTTACTCAAAAAAAAAACCAAAAAAAAAAAAAAAAAACCAAAAAAAGCCAAACAAAAAAAATCTGATTAAGAAAACCCTAAAAAAAGAGGAACAACTAGCTGCCAAAGTTAGTGAGCATATGTATGATTCCTGACCATTTCAACTGAAATCTCAACTCTAGTTGCGGTAGTTTATGAACTTAGTTGGAACTGATTTGTACTGGTACATTGCCAAATCTTGTGCTGAATAGAGTCTTGATTGGAAAAACCATTGAAATTGTAGCTGATGTTAAGTACAGGAGTGTAAACAAATGGAATTTAAGAAGCGTTGCCAAGTTTTTATAAATACACATTAATGCTGAGCATGTGTCTAATCACCAGAGTCAATCCCCTGTAAAATGTGAACAGGCATTAAGTCATGACCATTTAAAAATGCTTCCAAGTAACAGAATAGAATGTTCCTTTAGTGTTTTATACTCATATTTAAAGCAAGAAACCTTAATATTAATGCTTTTGTGCTTCATGTGCAAGCTGTTAAGGAACAGATGGATGAGCTCATTTTGCTTTTTTAAAGGAAGTGGAAGAATTCCTCTATCACTGGATTAAGCCAGCCACCTGCAAGGGTTTCAGCAGTACTATAATTGAGGCACACATGGGGAATGGTACTATTAAGGGGTTTAAGCTTTGTCAATATTTTTAATTAGGATGGTAACTCACTTCAAGTGTGTAATTTAGCAGGATCCTATTAAAAAGTGAAGAGATTTAATATAAATCTCTCCTCCAATGCATCAAGCTGGGTTTAATTGAAACAGAAATTGAAGAACTGTTCTCTACTCTGACAATCAATACAAATGGCTTGTAACTTGGATGTCTACAGAGTTGAATTGCTCCCATTTCTAGAAACGCACGCAATCAAGTTTTCGATGTAGTGCTCTGAAAGAAGCGGTGTTAAATTAGTTCAAACTCATATATACTCACGTCTGTACGAAGTGCTTTAATATTTTTGCCACCTTTTCCAATCACTGCTCCAGCATTCTGGAAAATAGTTTTCAGAAGTTACATTACGACAACACAGCACAGATTAAGTTTTTGAACTCAAGACTAAAAACACTAGGTCTATTTTTGCTGGCCCAAGAGGTCACAGCAGACATGACTTTGGAAAGGTTCAAACCAAACTGAAACTAACTTGCAAGTCTGTCCACACTAAAAAAAAATTACCTAAAGCTCTTACAACCACAGAACACAGCAGAGAGAGAAAAATAACTCAGCTTTGCCACTAATACTTGAATTCCAAAGAGAAGTTTCTAGGCAATTTCTAGGCCCATGCTGAACTTCTCATAGACTAGATCTATTAAAAAAACAACAAACTAAATGAATGTAATTTAGGTCAATTATTTCCTCAATTCTCTGATCGTTTTTTTTTTTTCCCTTATGGAATATGTTTACAAATTCCACTTTTGTGCTCCAAAGATTTGATATTTTCAAGAACTAATATTGTTTTTCACATCTGCAAAGTAACTCATTTCTCAGAGCAATATTAACTGAAAAAGGCTGAAAGTAATGTTAACAGCCACCAAATTAATTCGAGTCACCAACATCAACAGGAATAAACTGACAAATAGTAAGAAATAGTAATTGCAAAACTACATTTTTACCAGGTTCTTTCAAGGCTTCTATGAAAAATATTGCTTTTATTATGCATATACATTATGTTAACACCATGTGAAACATTTCATGGTACTCCAAGTAACTTGGGTATTGGTCAGAAATGCTGCACAGAGCTAAGGCAACATTCTTTCGAACCAACATAAAAGACTGAGATACTTCAGAAAGTATAGATCATTTGTAGCAACTGGAAATACCAGAGAAAATTCACACACAGCAACTTTAACTATTCACACTTGTCAACCAAACCACTGCAATCCTTGAAGCACTACTCCCAGACTTCTTCCTGTTGATGTAATTGGACAAGTTCATTAGATCTATTTGGGACAATTACTAAAATCCTAAGTTCTTGTCTCACATACTTTATTTAAAATCACTAATTTATAATCCTCTAAATACCTTATTTTCCAAAGACTCATATACAGCCATTCTCTTCAAAATAGCTACATTCCACTCAAATGTAAGACTATCTTAGGATCTTTACTGCTCTACTTCTTAGCAAACATATATTTTTAATAAACCCTGTATTGATCCTTGGGGACTTACCCTTTTAAGAGAACCCCAAGGATAATGCCATTGCAATATACCTACAACTAACCATTCCTACATACTGGAAATTACTCTTTAAGTTATCTTGTTTCAAAAAAAAGCACATAATTTCTCTACGCTTATATTCCAATGCAACAGTCTGTCATCAACATCTTGAACATGCTACACACAAAACCAGTAAAAAGAATAATGCATGCATACTTTGCTCTGAAGCAAGATGCGCAATTCAACCATCTCATCAGTGTTTCGAGATCTTTTGAAGGCCTGCTCTTCCTCCATATCTTCTGCAGGACGTTTGCCTGTAGAGAGGTCCATAGGGGGGAAGCATAAACATTTATTTAACTTTCTAAGTCATAATAAAGTGGAATATGCGCCAAATTTATGCTCTGTACTATTAATACATTCTTTCCTATTAGCACAGAAACTAATTACAGACTTCTATTCTGAGCATCCACAGCATAGAAACAAGTCTTTACTTCAACAGGTTTCTTACTGATTAATAACTGAAAATGCATTTAAAAATCTATGAACTATGGCTGAAATGAGAATGTTGCACACAGGCAGTAAGAGATTCATGACACTTTGCCTATGGAAGTGCAACATCACCCACTTAGTATTTATTTATAATTTACAACTGGAGAAAACCGTTCATGCATAAAGCTCAAATGTAGTTTGTCCAACACTGAAATACTGGTGAAATAATAGTAAAGTAGCACTTCAGATGCTGTTTGGGAAAAATGGCACGAATCAACAACAGTAATGCCCAAACTTCCCTGCTAATTATTCCCAAGAAATTTTCCATTAAGCTCTTTAGCAGTATTTCATCTATTTGTACTCCTGCACGTAAAAACTGTAATGATCAAAATGCAATTAACAGTTATGCCCTACAGCATTCATACACATTCACATTCTCCGTACAACTATGAAATATTTTTCAGTATTTATTCATAACTTTCAGTTCTCATGTCTAAAACATGCCAACAGAAAAATTAAGTGTTTATGCTTCAAAACTATGTGCAATGGCACATAAATTAAAACCAAAGATATTTAATGAAGAACACAAAGTTACTGCTGATCCAAACATATGGTAAAGTTAAATCATTTCAGAATTATTTGAAATACTAAAATTTTTTAAGAGGTTCTTTCTAAAAAAGAATAGTCCTTTAAAAAATTTACCATTTGTCTCTGTGTTGGTAAAGGTCTCCTCCTGTTGTTCAGTCTCCATTGCCTTTTTTTCTTACGTGGACAAGCAAAACCTGTTGAAAAATTAAGATGGTACATTTTTTTGTCAAAGGACAAACTACACCTCATGCTAAAGTGAAAAAAGTAACAAAAATAAATGCCTGCTGCTAGAACTTACCGCTATTATATATTCTTGCTGACAAAAACTCAAGTATTCTGGGCGGGATCAAAATCCAACAGCCTATTGCTTCAAGAGCCTATGAAAACAGCACATATCAGTTGTGAGTCTCCCCACATTACTGAGTCTGGTTCTCACTACAGGCAGAAAACAAAGGTTTGACCTAAGCTATTGCTGTGAATTTTTTCTTTATAAAAGAAAAAGCATGGCCAAGCCAAACACACCACTAAGAGAAGATGAAGGCCAAATCTGCAGACTTACATAAACTCCTAATATCTGAATTACAGTTTTTGGGCACACAGTAGTTTTAAGTAGCCATGTAATCTCAACATTATATCATGTATGCCTTGGTTTCACTTTCTAAAGGGCACTACACCAGAATTTGGTCCTGCTATTTAGGTCAACACTATTTACACTCAATAAAAAGTCTTGCTGGAGTACTTGTCAGCATTTGTTCTACAAATTCTCTATCAATGTACTAGCACGCATTTAAGCATGCAGTCCCCTCAACTATAATTGATGAATAAAATAAAAATTACAACTTCGAACGACACTAAAATAACCTGTTTTTAAAAATACCACCCTCTGTAGTTGCATACAATCTACTGCATGACACACCCCCAAAACCTCCAAAAGCAGCTGTACTTCAGTACAATTTTCTGAAATATATTTTGACCTGCTTTTAGCTACTAAATCACATTAGTGAGAAGTGTAAATAAAAGAAACAATTTTGCAACTTACTGTAATTTAAAATGTGATTTACAAACACATCACAATCACATATTTCCCCTTGCACTACATTAACTTCCATTGCCTCAGCAAACAGCAGGCACTCAAGCTTATATTCACAATCAGGGAAAGAGGAATGGGGGTGAGGAAGAAGCTGATTCCAATTTATTAAACGTACTCTCAAACAGTTACGTACGGGCTAAAAGCAGGCTCTGCCTTCCCAACACACGCCGGTATTTCCAAGCACTTGAAGCGAGCTAACGGGCATGCGTGCACAAGTTTAGTAATAGCGAGATCTCAGGCAGACATTGCCAAAATTGCGCTATTACGCGGACGGGCAGTAAGGAAGCCATGGACGAAGTCTAATAGCCCTTTCAGACACCGTTTAATCTATTTCCAACTACCCCAAGAATTTCAAGGCAGCGGGGCAAACTGTTATCAGTTACAATTCACGGCTTAGTTTCCCCTAGTCAAACCTCCCCATACGTCATGTATTCTCAGGTAACCTCGCTCAGTTAGGTAAATCGAGGACATTCACACTACTAATAAAGTCAGGTTCTTTATGAACAAGAAAGGGCTAAAGCGGGTACGAGAGATGGGACTAGCGACCACAGATCCAAGAGCTGAGGAACGCCAGAGCGCCTCCAGGGCGCAGCGGCACTTCTCGCCTGCCTCCCTCTCTCCTTGCGTCTCCAGCAGCCCGCTCAGCGCGGCGAGGAAAGGAGCGAGAGCGGCGGCGCTGCGGATCCCCCGCGGAGCAGAAGAAATGGCGCCCTCCGAAATGGCGCCCGCCCGCCTGCCCGCTGCGAGGCGGAGCCGGGAGCGGAAGGGC
>VXBI01003853.1:383454-406471 GCA_013397375.1 Toxostoma redivivum | reverse complement strand
GCACAAAATTTAATAAAATAACTTTAAAAAAAATAAAAAAGTCTTGATCCCTCCTAGGAAAAATTCTATCTCTTGTAAAAAAGAAGACAATGGACAGAAAGGTGATGGAATAAGAACAACAGTTCTTGATTTTTTCCTATATTGCCCCTCCCCAAAGCAAGAACATTCACCCATTTTGGTTTTCCAAAAGAAGAAAGTTTAAATTCCTCAAATCCTCTGGAATATCGTCATTCCTGACCTGTCACTTTGTGTGTGAGCAACCAAAGGGATCCATTCCATCGCATTTTTTTCTAAACAGCCAAGTGTGGGGAGGGGGGGGTGTTGGTTTTTTTAAGTGAGCTACATTTTCCTGCCTTTCTTAAAACTGAGAATTTTCCCCCAGAAAAGCCTGTCTTGGAGCTTTCAGGAAATCAACAAAAAGCCCATCCTTCCCAAAAGTTTTTTCCTCTTCCTCCCCTCTCTCCCTCAACATCCTCAAAGCCTTGAGTGGCTGTTGATTTTTTAAAAAAAAAAACAAAAACAAAAACAAAAACAAAACAAAACGAGCAGAAAAACAGCGAAAATCGATAAAAGAAGAAACCACCCAACAAGTCCACGGCGAGGACAGCGGCGTGCCCCGTCCCTGTCACTCGTCAGCGTCGGGTTTGACGTCGAGCATGGCGTGCAGCTCCTCGGGGGTGTAGCCCAGCAGGTTGTGCAGGTCGCACACGAAGCGGTACACGTAGCGCTTGCCCGACGTCTTGTGGATGATGTTCTTGTCGTAGTAATAGCGCAGCCCGCGGCTCAGCTTCTCGTAGTTCATCTTGGGCTTGTTTTTCCTCTTGCCCCATCGCCGGGCCACCTGCAGGGAGCGGGACAGGGAGGGACAGTCAGCGTGGCTGGGCTGGGACAGCCGTGCCCATGGGGATTTTCCTCATCGTTAGCAATTGATGCTGGGGAATCCTCTGTGCAGTGGCAGAACATGGCAGAGCATTCCACGAGGATTTACCTGGATAATTTCATGTGCTACCTCAGATATATCCTCATATCCTCAGCCCTTTCCTTTCCTTTCCTTTCCTTTCCTTTCCTTTCCTTTCCTTTCCTTTCCTTTCCTTTCCTTTCCTTTCCTTTCCTTTCCTTTCCTTTCCTTTCCTTTCCTTTCCTTTCCTTTCCTTTCCTTTCCTTTCCTTTCCTTTCCTTTCCTTTCCTTTCCTTTCCTTTCCTTTCCTTTCCTTTCCTTTCCTTTCCTTTCCTCCTCCTCCTCCTCCTCCACCTTCTGCCAGTCCTAAACCAGATGACACCAACATGCAATGGCCCAGTGCCAGTCACTTTTGCACTTTGGCAGGCTCCAGCCACTCATGGAATTATCTAGGTTGGAAAAGCCCTCTAAGATCATGGAGTCAAACCATTCCCCAGCATTGATCCATGTCCCCAAGTGCCACATCCACACAGCTTTTAAATCCCTCCAGGGTGGGGGCTCCATGGGCAGCTGTGCCAGGGCTGGACAGCCTTTGCCATGAAGAGATGTTCCCTAATATCCAACCTGAACCTCCCACAGTGCAACTTGAGGCCATTTCCTCTTGTTCTGTCACTGGTCCTTGGCAGAAGAGACCAACCCCCACCTCCCAGTCAGGGAAGGGGACAATGATCCCAACTCTTCCCCAGAGCAGGGGACAGAGCCCCTCACGTGTACCCAGCCTATCTGAAGAGCTTTGCCACTGCTCCTCTCCCTAAGGTGTTCCAGCTACTTCCCACCAACTCTGGGCACAAACCCCTGCTTCCAAAGACTGACTGCATCCCAATTTTCAACAAACTTTCAGTTTGATTTTTTTCTGATTTTTTTTGATTCCTTGGCTCCCCACAACATACCCAAGCCCAGAAAAAAAGTGGCTGCCCAAAGGGAGGAGAGGCTTATCCACACCAATATTTCTGAGGAATTTGGGTTGTGCACTTAATTCCAGGGCACTTTACCTCGTCTGGGTCTGACAGTTTGAATTCCCAGCCATCGCCCGTCCAGCTGATGAAGGATTGACAGGACTTGTCAGTGAGCAGTTCCAGCAGGAATTGCCACAGTTGGATGGGTCCACTGCCTAGGAAGACAAAGGAAACACAGGATATTAATGTCAGGAAAAGCACAGCTTGTTCTATCACAGAGGGGAAAAAATTCCCATGCAAAAGGTGCTCACTGAATAAAATAAAGCCTTCTCCTGTCAAAAAGAGCACCAGCAGCCACTGGGCAGGAGCTGAGCTGGGAGTTAAACCCTCCAGGTAACAGAGCTTCCTATTTGCAGGAAGAGCTGAATATTCATGCCCTGGAATGCTTCACGTGGAGTTACATAAATAGGATTATTTTTCTGGCACACAAACAGGAGGAGTCACTGCCCTGGCAGCGGAGCAGCCCCAACCCCTCGGTGCCAAAGAGCCGCCGGCCACGGCTGAACTGCGGCAGACTCGGCTTCCCGACCTTGACTCTGTGCTCCGTGCTGCTGATTGAGATAAGGGGAACCCAGAACGAGAATTCCTTGGCCTCGTTCCAGGGCGTGTTGCTGCAGGAATGGGCTCTGCCGGCTCTGGGGAGGGCGGGGGCACCCAGAGCTCCCCAGCCCAGGATCTCCTCACCGGCACCTTGGCACAGCCTCGGCAGATCCATGAGGAGCCTCCCTGCGGCTGCTGCTCCCCTGACCCAGCGGGGGTGATGTGGAGCATCCCATGCCATGGGCATTCCACCTCTCCTTCACTCCTGCTCTCCATCTCCCCTCCCATCGCTCACTTTGGCCACCACCAGTTTGTCCCAGTGCACCCACTAGAGTTCGGCTGGAGTCATGGAGAAGTTTTGAAATATTTATTTCTTCCTTGGGCTTGTGTCTCAATCCAAGGTGGAGGAGAAGCCCTGGAGCTAAAATCTCTTTGATGAGCAATTTCCAAATATTGCACTTAGCTGTGGGCAAGGTGTTTTGGGAGAGACCTTGCCATGGTTTAAACCCAGCTTGAAATAGATCACCAATAATGACAATAATTATAATGAGACAGCCAGAGGAGAGGGGAAATTATTTATCCCACAGGGAATTGCACAGGCTGGATTAGCTGGGGTAATCCCAGTGCTGACAGCATTGAGCAAAGCTTCAAGCAGGGAAAAAATGAGTTATGGGCTCAGAAAAAGGGATGGAGCCCAGCCTGTTTCCAGGAATGACAATGGATGCTGTCCGAGCTGTGGCTGTGGGATAATCCATGGAGGGAAGGGAGGGCTGCTCCCCTTCTCCACAAAGTTTAAAATTACTCAAAAGCTGCTGGGGAGGAGGAAATGAGAGAGTTGGCTCCAGGAATCACCGTGTCCCATCCAGCCCTTCCCAAACTGTTTCCTTCCTGTTATCCCTGTGGAAGTGCTCCAGGGCTTTGTCAGCACCAGGCCTGGGGGTTATCACAGCCACGGGCAGGGCAAGGCAGGGAGCTCCTGGCTCCTTCTGCAAGTGGGAAAGGACTCGGCAGGGAAAGGCTCCAGCCCGTCGCTCCTCTGGAGCCTGCCAAGATGTTGACTCCACTCTCCAGCAGGGATGGAGCTGGGTTATCCACGCCAAAATGAGGGAGGAAATTCAGATGACGCTTTCGCCTCTTGTTGAAAAGGAAAAGCAAACAGCCTGGCCTCAAGTGCCACCACATCTCCAGGCTCAGGCCTATTTATAGCAGTCAGCTCTAAACATAGAGAAAAAACTGGGGAAAAGGTTTAGTGGCTGCTGAGGTTTTCCACAGGTGAATTCCCAAGGAGATGAGTTCTCTTGGCCCATCTGACCTTACACCAACTCCCCACACACAGCCAGGGAGCACCCAACACCCAGACCACGTTAACAGAGACACAGCCCAAGGAGTCCAAGGCCAGGTCCATCCCTTCCCATTGATTTCTCTCTTGCCCAGCTGAAGAATAAGGATTTTTAGTTGATTCCTTCCCCAAAATAGGAGGGATGGAAATTCATCACCTGGGTGCTGGGTTCTTGGTGGAGGAACCCTCAAAACACCCCTGGGCCATCCTGGCCCTGCAGGATCTTTGGAGGTTCCAGCCTCACTAACGCTGAGCCAATGGCCAGTGCCATTCCTGTTGGGTTGCCAGCTGGCAGGGAGAGGTGTTGGGGAACCCAGGAATTCTTGTGCTCTCTCCAGCAAGCAAGGTAGGGCTCCTGCCAGTGCCCCCAGTGCCACTCTGCTGGGTATTTTGGGATTTCCAAGGAGCTGGTGTCATCCTTGGAACAGGGATTCCCAAGGTCTATTCCAAGCTGCCTGCAGGACACGTGTAAAACCCCAAATTCCTCTCTCTGGACAGGCAATTATGTGAGGAATGTGTTTATGCAGGGCTCCAGGCATGTCCCAGCTCTGTAAACACCCCCTCCCTGCCCGAGGGGGAGGCAGCCAAGCCTGGCAGATGTGGCACCTGAGATGGCAGCGAGGTGGCAGGAGCCAAACCCCAGCACATGCCCAGGCCTGTGCCCCAAATCAGCGCTGGCAGGGAGGAGAACAGAGCAGGGAGCAGTGCTGGAGGTCAGGGCATCACCTGCTGCAGCTGTAATTAGTGCTGGGAGGGGGATCTTCACAAAGGAGCCACTCTGCAGCCAGCAAGGAGCAGGGAGTATCTTCCCATGGGATTTCAAGGTGGCTCATGTAGCAGTGCCACTCCCCTCAATGTCACAGGGTGAGCAGAAAGCTCCCAGGCCTGTCCCTGCACCCCAAACCTCCTCATCCACAGGAGCTGGGAGCAGCACCCATTTTCCATCCCTTCTGCTCCAACTCTTGCCCTCATCCCAGCCAGGGCTGGAAATCCCATCAGGATGCCAGGCTGGGATCACTCCATGGGACAAGCACACACAGCCAGGCTGTCCCAAGGCCAGCAGGCGCATCCCACACGGGATCTGCTGTCTCAGTTATCCCAAAACAACCACCTGTTCCCACAGCCTGGACTGGGTAAAGTGGGAGGTGGAGGGGCACAAAGCAGCTTTTATGGCTCTGCTCCCTCCACTCCACACACATCCAGGGGCTTCCCAGAGCAGACCCAGCCCTGGCTGGGCATTTGGGGCAGCTCCACAAAAAACAAGGGGAAGACTCAGAGGGGTGGGGGTCTCCTCCCACCCTGCCATGACCTCCTGCACCCATGGGGCTGCTAAAAATAGCACCCACAATAGGGGCCCTGTCTGGCCTTGGTGGCACTGAACAGGGTCCTTCAGCAGGGACTGTCACACCACAGGAATGCTGAAGCGTCAGGGGGAAAATATTCCTGAGCTGGGTGAGAGTGGGAACTGTGGGAACTGGGAGCTGCTGCCCGAGCAGGGCTGCCTCAGCACCGGGCCCTGATGGTGTCCCCAGAGCCAAGGCTTTGGTGCCACCTTCGTTGGTCAGGACAGTCCCCAGCTCCTTCCCAGCCCTGGGACACCAGTCCCTGCCGGATGGGGCCGTTCAGTGGCGCGGGGACGGGGGCACAACCCCAGCCCTGTCATCTCTCTTGGGATGGTTTTACACACCCACCCCTCCCAACGGCCTCTGTTTTGTTTCCCTTGGTTCAAACAAGACAAGAAGACAAAAAAAGCCCCACCTACCAACCCCCCAGCGGGGCACCTTTGCTTGGCACTCTGCGGTTTGTGGTTCCAACCCCACAAAACAATCAGCCCTGGCAACGTCTCCAAAACAGCCCCTGCCTCACCTGCCCACCCTGTTCGATGGCACCACGGTCCCCAAATCCCCCAGAGTGCTGGGAGTGCTCATCCCCATCACTCCTTTGTCAGACCAGCTCCCACAGCTCTCCCCAGCTCCTGGCCAGGCTGGTGCAGGCAGCAGACACTGCAAAGTGATGGAGCTTGGATGGAGGCATCTCCAAAGATGAACAGGTGTGAAAAAGCACGAAAAGAGCCAGGGAGCCCCTTCCTTAGGGAAAGCATGGCCATGATTCCAGAGGAGAGCAGCCAGGGGCCACTCCAGGCCAGAGCTGCTCCTGTGCTGCAGCTCCTCTGCTCTCAGAAGGGGATGTAGGGAGGACTGATAGTGTCACAGAACCTCATGAGTGGGAAGAGACCCACCCAGATCATCCACATCCACTTGGGGGACAACCCCAAGAATCCCACCCTGTGCCTGAGCTCAGGGGCTGGCTCCAGAGGCACCTGGCAAAGCTCCAGGGTTTTGTGAGCTCCACATCCCCCAAAGGTGAATGCAGCACCAGCTGGGTGTCTGGAGGAGGCACAGGCAGAGCTGCTGCCCCCCATCACCTCCCCCGGGCTGGAGGAGCCCTGGGGACAGCTGAGCCCTGCCACGGTTGGGCAGCGGCGCGTGGGGCTGGGTTTGCTCTCTGCACGTCTGGCAGGTGGGGCAGCAGCCACCGAACCAGCCCCGGTCCCACCCTGGGGAGACCAGAAGACACTGAGCCCTTTGGGCCCGGCCTGAGGTACAAGTGGGCAGGAGCTGCTGGGGGGTCACCCTGAAGCCACCTGCAAGGGCAGGTGAGGGGCAGGAGGCAGGAGGAGCAGGATAATAACAGCATCCTGTATCCCAGCAGGGCCAGAGCAGCTGCTGTGCTGCTGGGCACAGCGAGGGGGTGCCTGCAGTCCCAAACTGCCGTGCCATGGCTGCAGATGCCCACAGGGACACTGCTCCAGCAGTGCAGGGAGGATGCTGCTGCTTCCAGGGATGCTGGGACAGCCAGACCCTGGAGTGCAGCAGGAAAAGGGACAGCAAGGCAGCTGCTGGCAGATTTTTGGGTGCTGATGACCACAGCACAGGGGGTTCTTGCCTGTGGAGGCTTCAGAGCAGCAGCACAGCACCAGGGGGAGGGGAAGCAGCACCTGAGCTGTCCTGAAAGAGACCCACTTTCCTTGGCACCGCCTTGACTTTCTTGCAAAACAGCAGCTGTGCTTTCACTGCTGGGTCACAGATAAGCATCGCTCACAAACAGAGGCTGGGGAGGCTCAGGCTCTGCAGCACAGCCAGCTGACACACTGCACAGGGGCTGAGGGGCACATCTGGGCCCCATGGCACAGCCCTGTGCGTGCTGGTAGCGAAGGGCAGGGCGAGCTCTGGCCTGGGCAGGTCCAGCTCGGTGCAGAGAGTGCTCCAGGTGGGATAAGATCTGGGAAGGAGGCTGGTCCTGCACTGCCTCCTGAGTTCCTAATGCCCAGCAGGACAATCAGGATTCATCAGAGGGATACTCAGGTCATGGGTGGCATCAGTTGGAAGGGACATGAACTCTCTGAGTGCTGGGACTGGCTGTAAAGGGTTCAGCAGCACCCATGCAACCCCAGCCTTGCACCTGCAGGATCAAGGCTTGGCGTGCCCTCACCTCTCCCATCCCTCTCTCCTCCCCTCCCCTCTGGAACACGAGGGGATGGCCCTGCTGTGTGCTCAGTGATGTGGAGCAGCAGCTCTGGTGGATGGAAAGCCCCAGGGTGTCAGTCCTGCCCACCACAGAGCAAACAAACCCCAGAACGTGGCTGCCAAGCCACACTGCTGCTCAAGGGAGCCGAAAAGCAGCTCAGTGCTGAACAGCCATGGCGAGGTCTGAGCCTCCTGTGCACGGGCTGCAAACACCAACACAGGGCACAAAGATCCAGCTGAGTTTGTCCACGTGGTGCCAGGGCTCCTGCAGGATGCTGGTGGCCATGGGAATCATCAGAGGCTGCAGGATCCAGCTAGGGCACAGCCCCAGGGGAAAGCACAGCTCGCTTTAGCCCAGCTGGGCTCAGGCATTGGAGGGATCTCTGCCTACTCACACCAAACACGGCTCTGCTGTTGAACCAGGGAGCTCAGACTGAGCTCAGCTGAGCCAGTGTGAGGTTTAGCAGTGAACACACATCCTGAGCCATCCCTTGCCTGGATTTCACAAATGTACTCTGTGTCATTGCAAAGAAAATAAAATCTGGCTTAGTGTGGAATCTCAGAATCAGAGAATCTCCTGAGCTGGAGATCCACCAGGATCATCCAGTCCAACCCCTGGCCTGCACAGACTCCCCAACAATCCCACCCTGAGTATTCCTGTCCAAAATCTCCTGGAGCTGTGGCAGCCTCGGGGCTGTGCCCATTCCCTGGAGCCTGGGCAGTGCCTGGACCCTCTGGGGGAAGAACCTTTCCCTGATCTCCAACCTAAACCTCCCCTGGCATAGGTCCTGCCATTCCCTCAGGTCAAATTCAAGCTGGCCAAGCTTTGAGCGAGCTCCAGACCCAGGGGTTCAGGGCTGGCCCTCCCTGCAGCGATGGAAACTGAACTTCACCAACTCCTGAGCAATTACATTTCTCCTTCAAAAAAAAAAGATAAGAAAATTGCATCAACCTCTCTGTGAGCAACCATGGCAACTTGTTAAAATAGGTCAAGATGTGGGGGCAGATAAGGCAGCTCTGAAAGGCTGCTCAGAGCTGGGTGAAGAACACATCAAACGCAAGCGGAGCTTCCGCCAAAATGCACCTTCTCACCCCAAAGGCGCCTGTGGGGCAGATAGCATCAGAGATGTGCTGGGGCCACCTCCCTGGGCACCACAGGAGCAGGGCTGCTACCAGCACCTCACCAGCACTGTCAGGTCCTTACAGCCAGCACAGCAAGCTCTGGGGATGAGGCATGTGATGTCTCTCTTCACCCTGCAAGGCCAGCAGGGCCACCACGAGCTGGGTGCTGGGTGCTGGGTGCTGAATGCTCTGTGCTGGGTGCTGAGTGTGTTCTCAAGTTGGAGGTTGAACCCCAAGGTGTTCTGGGCTCCTTGGGAGGCTCCACCTCCTCAGCAGAGCCACAGGCAGAGCCCAGACTCTGAGTGCTGGCTGCCAGACAGCACTTCTTCCTTTGAGTAAAGTGAGAGTAAAGCACAAAAAGGCCTGAGCCCTGCCTGAGTCCCCACTCTGAGCTCAGCTGGCCTGGGCCAGACCTCCAGCATTTCTCAGTGGGCAGCCTGAGCAGGGCTTTTCACACTGACACAAACCCAGGGAGGGAAGAGTGCCCAGTGCTCCTCCAGTTTGAAACCCAGCACATTCTATTCACTCTGCCCAGGACCTGCTCTCACAGCAATCCAGCTCCGGCTCCCTTTGCTTGGAAAACCCAGTGCTGAAGGTCCAGGGGCTTTCAAATGGCTCAGAGAATATCTCTGGAGTCACTGCCTGCCAGGATCTCCTGTCCAGGGACCTTTCCCAATGGCAAAAGCTGGCTCTGCTGCCTTGAGCACTGAATATTGCTCAGCAGCCTATGGAACAGGCAAACAGAGCTCCAGCTCGAGCATTTCCCAGTGATTCCAGATTTTCCTCTCCATATTTGAAGCTGCTCAAGTGAAGCAATGAAAAAATAAATAAAAAGTCAGGCATTGCCACTTATTGATCCCACCAAAGTGCCTGGGCCAAGGGATTCTCTCCCCAGCTCCAAGAGGGGTTGGAAATGAGGGAAAATGTTACACAGAGCAAAGCAATTTGACTTGTGCTCTGGCATTGCATGAACCCAAGTCTCCCCTTCCCAAAGGCACTGCTCCAAGGACAGCCTTTGGGGTGCTAATATTCCTTGGAAAAACAGGAATATTAAATATAAAAACAGGGCCCAGCTGCTGACTTCAGCTCCTCGCCTCTCTCTGGTTCCTTTGCACTCTTTTCCATGAGCTACAGCAAACATGGAGGGAAATACCCAGCTTGGAAAAGAACGCTCCTGATTTTGCCAGCACCTCAGTGCCTCAGTTTCCCCAGCTGTTCAAATATATCCCAGGCTCCTGCACACCCAGAGCACTTCCAGGTGCTGTAAGGAAAGGTGTTGTGAGGAGAAAATAGGAATAAAAATAGGAATAAAAAGAGCAACTTGTGCTCAGTGGTCTCTTTTCTCAGGAACATCGATTTCTATGGTACAGCAGAGAATGAGCCCTGGGTCACAGTCCCTCCTCTCCCTCCCCAGCACATCCCCAAGCCCCAATCCATTCAGAAATACAGAGCACACTCATATTTTGTATGGACTTGGTAGAGTCTCATTCAGCAGGCAGGGCTGAGCTCTCTTTCTAACTAAAGCTGTAGCAACAAGCCACTTCCTTTTCTACACTCCTAAAATTATCTCCCCACCTTTCCTCCCTGCTGCACCTCTCCCCACCCTCACAAGGGCTCGGTGTCAGCCCCGAGACGAGCCGTGCGTGGGAGGACCCTCAGGGACAGGCACACCTCAGGATCTGCTCTGAGCCTGGTGATGATCTTTATCAGCACCAGCTCTTTCCACCAGCTGCTCCCAGCTGGGGCAGCACCCATCTGAATGTGCACAGCCAGGGCAGCTGGCAGGAGGCTGCCCCAGACTCAGAGCACAGGGAAAAGCCATGGCACAGAAGGGCTGGAAAGGATTAGCTCAGCTTTAGCTGGAAGTCCCATCCCACCAAGTTTCTCTCTTTGGAGAAGCCAGATTGCTGAAGGGCTGTCACAAAGAGCCAGAGTTTCCATGGCCTATCACCTCCTCATCTCTCCCAGCGCAGGGAATGGAAAATGTTTGGGATGGCTCTGGCAGCGTTCCATCCCTGCCTCACACCAAGGTGTGCAGCACAGTGAGAGGATCCATCCCCAGCACACGCAGCTGGAGATGAGGCTGCTCCTGCCCCGGGGGGAAACCACAACCAAGGCCACCAGTCACCAGCACAGGGGGGCTGGGGTCTCTGCAGCACCTGGAACCAAACCAGACCCAGCTCCTGCCTCAGCCAGCCAGGGGCAAATGGAGGGCAAGGCACTGAGTGCCCCGTGCTCAGCCAGGTGCCACATCCCCCTTGAGGTGTGGCATGTGTGGGATGCCCACGCTCAGAGATGCAGCCCTGGGCTGGTCCCAGCGACACCCCAAAACCAGCCACACCCGGCTGGGCAGCCCAGAGTGCCCCGAGGCTCTGCCCCTGGGGTGGAGGGGTGCTCCCCGCAGTGCTGAGGGGCACAGAGGGGTTCCCCAGAATCGTGCCCTACCTGTGTAGCCAGCCAGGGCAGCAGCAGGGATGACAGGCTTGTCCTTGTTCATGTCGGCCCGGTCCCTCACATAGTCCTTGAAGGTGCCCTTGGGCTTGTGGCTGGGCAGGGTGGCAGGGTAGTCCTCAGAGTCGAAGCTGTCGTAGGAGGGCACGCGCTGCAGGCTCTGGAAGGAGGACTGGCTGCTCCAGGACTGCGTCAGGCGGTCACAGCTGTCGTAGCTCTCTATGCTCTCGAAGGAGTCCTGGCCTCCCAGCTTACCTGGGGGAGGCACAGCAGGTGAGATGGGCCTGGCCAGCTCAGGGTGTTTCACCTGGCCAGCTCAGGGTGTTTCACCTGGCCAGCACAGGATGCTTCACCTGGCCAGTACAGGGTGTTTCACCTGGCCAGCACAGGATGCTTCACCTGGCCAGCACAGGATGCTTCACCTGTGCACTGTGTATGCACAGGGCAAGTGATGGTGTTCCTTTACATCCCAGCTCCAAAGAAAGCACAACCAGATCTCCAATACTTTTACCTTTGCCATTCAGAGCAGGGCTGAACCCTGGAAAACTTCAGGCAGAAGAGGAAGGCAGAGAGAGACAGGGGAAAAACCCAAATCTGGCCTCTCTACCCGAGACTGGAAATGGTCCTTCATTTCCAAAAGGCAATGCCAGAGACATAATTCACTTTAGATACTCAAGGCTGAGCTTAGGAGCCTAAACATGGGCACTCCTCTTTCTTCAGAGGGTGGTGAGGCCCTGGCACAGGGTGCCCAGAGCAGCTGTGGCTGCCCCTGGATCCTTAGGAGTGTCCAAGGCCAGGCTGGATGGGCCTTGGAGCAACCTGGGACAGTGGAAGGTGTCCAACCCCAACTTTAAGGTTCCTCCCAAGTCCAACCTTTCTGTGATTCTTTGTTTTCTGTGATTCTCTTGCTGTTGAAGGATATTAGATATCTCCAATAAATCCCCCATTACATCTGCCAGCCCTATTCAAACACTGCTCAGGCACACCCAGCTCCTTTAATTTTGATGTTTCTTCCCAATGTCCACAGCAGCCTTTTGCTGCCATCTGTTCCAGCCAGCCCCAAATCCCTAACCAGCAGCAGGTTTGCCGGAGGAGCAGAGCCAATGGCTGAGAGCTCCAACAGCTTTTTCCAGCTCTGGTAAGGTGAGCACAGCTGGTTTGTGTCAAAGTCACTCTCTGGAGTATTTTTAGTCAAAGCCAGAACATGAGAGGCCAGATCCTCAGCAGTGCTGATTTGCACCCCCAGAGCCAGCCCGTGCAGCCTCTGTACTGAAACAGAGCTAAAAAAGGACCCAAAGAACAAACTGCAATTGCTGCCTCTGATCTCCCTGCTCTGCTGATTGCTCAACATCTTTCCTGACAAGCTACGAGCGTAACAGGATCATTCAAGTTCACTAATTTCCCAAACCCGGCTAAAAACAGCTGCTGGGATTGTGCAAGAGCTCCTGGAGAAATTTCCATTGGCAGAGCTACCCTCAGCCTGGGCCCAGAGAGCAAATCCCAGGGGATGGGGAACGTGGAAGGGCGCTGGCACACGCCCCCAAATATTTGTTGTGTTGTAGTTTGAAAAGCACTTGCTGTGAAAAGACTCAACTACTGCAGGCCCTGCCCTGATTGCTGGCCTGAAATCATTGGGAGCTGGGATCCATTGGCTTCATCCCACTGGGACAGCTCTGGTTCAAACTCTTTTCTATTTTCTTTTAGTTTTTTGAGGATTTCACACTCCAATCCTTCCTGGGATCCTGCTAAGGGGAGCACAGCGCTGCTCTGTGTGTACATAAATTGGCATAACCAATTCCCTGAGCAGTCCTGCAGCACAGGCTCATTTAGAAAAGGAATTAAAATCTGACAGAGATGTGATTTGTGTCAATCCATTGAAAATTCACCTAAATTCCACCTAGCTGGAACAATCATGCCCTGCACTTACTCAGGAGAAGCTTAAATGAGTTCGGCAGCCCCACTTCGCAACCAGCCTCCCTCACTGACAGGCCAGAGAGAAACAACTCCCATGGGACCCCAAAATTTCCTCCTAAAGGCCCCACAGAAGGTGACTGGCTGGAAAACCTTCACCCTGAGGTGATGCTGAAGGGCTTGACTTTGTGTCAGACTAACCTTGTAAGACAGTGCAAGGTAAAGAGGGACATAAATATAAATTAACCAGGCTCTGCTTTATATTAAGGCTTTCCCTCGCCCCAGGAGGATTTGTGTCCCCCAGGGGCCCTTCCATGGCTGAAATGTAGCACTGGTGTGAGCACAGCCTCTTGCAGTGTTCAAGTCTGCTAACAGCAGCATCCAGGGCTCTCTCTCCCCTCCCCTGAAACCATTTTTATGTTTGCCACTGAGAACAAGCTCAAGGTACAGTTGCAAAAGCCTTCCTGAGCCATTGCACTGTGAGAATGATGAAACCACCTGTGTTAAAGAAAAGGTCAAGAAAAGGGAAAGGCACTGCTGAAATTTAGGCAGAAAAACAACCCCAAAAAGAGAAGTTTACCCAAAGTTAAAATCCTGCTGCCCTTCTGGCTCAGGTCACCTCTCTCAGAAGGAGAGGTAATAACACAAATAACAACTTCCCTGTAATTAGCTCTCTCAGCTTGGGAAAAGAGTGGGAAAGTTCAAATGAGCTGCATGTGCAATGCAGCCCTGGAAAGCAGCTCTGGCTTTCCTAGGAAGGAGCTCATCCTCATCTCTCTGCATAGATGGATTTAACTGCCTCCCATCAAACCTGGCTCACAGCACCACGTCACTGTAATGAATTCTGGCCCGAGGACACCTGCATTCCATTCAGGGGGATGCAGGCAGGTCAATCTCTTCCCTGTGCCTTAGGTTCCCTACCTGGAATCTGGAGATAATGATCCCACTTGTGAGGGACTTTGAGCTCTGTGGATTAAACTTTCTGCTTTGAACGGAGACAGAGCCCAATGGCATCACTGATGTGATCACAAAGCAATCACACATTGGGCCCATGTGTTGCCAGTCTCATAACATTAATTGGGAAGGTATTTGGGCTCAGATCTCCAGAGTGTTCAGGTGTTTAAATCCCACCATCTCAAACAGGAACCATGTACCTATAACCCTTTGGAGAGGAGCATTCGGGGGGTCCTTACTCTGCTGCTGCCTCAGCCCCTGACATCTGCACCTCGTAACAAAGCTCAGGAATTGCTACAGCAGAATATTTCAAACAAGCAGCCATCAAATCCCCGGACATAATGGATAAAGACTTTGGATCACAGCATGCAAAACGCTTCAGAGCCTTGAACAGCAATTCCTGATGAGAACTTGTGAAGAATTTGTGGGGTTTTGCCCGAGCTCTTAAAAAATAGGATTTCTACAAGCACCCAGCAGTTTGTCCTCTCTGATAAAATGAAAGCTCAGTTCAATTTCACTCAGGTTTAACACCAAAGCACAGCACCAGAAAGAGGCCATGTCTGCAGATGATGTACAAACAGGCAGCAGAGGAGAGGAAAGAAAGACCTGCCTCGAGTTTTCTCTGGAGAGAAGGGCAGGGAGGACTCAAAGCCACCAGGGAATCCAGCAGGTGTTAGGAGAGGGCTTTGTTAGACTTGTCCTAGGTTACAATGTAAAGGTGTGCCAAAAGTCTGTATTCTGTCCCCATCTGTTAAACCAGCTGGGCAGTGATCCTGATCTCTGTGGAGATATTCTCTGTTCATGGGCAGCTGTTAACCCAGCTGTTCCAGTGTTCTTTATCTTCCCCAAACCCATCCTCCCTCCAGGAGATCTCTCCTGTCCATGGCCATGCAGTCCCAGGCCATGGCTGATCCAATTCCATCATCCCATGGGGAGATGCTCCAGCCAGGGGGAGGAGCCGAGCATTTCCTACCCGGATCCAAGCTGGCATTGGGAACACCAGAGCAGCCTTTTCCCACTGGATCCCAGGGGACAAGAGCTACCAGAGCTTTCTACAGGATCAGTACTGCAACAAGAGCACTTCACTGCACTGCTACCACCCCCCTAACCAGCGGGGTGTCAGGTTGTGTTCTGACTCTGGCAGTGCTTTTCTTTTGTACTATTGCACATATTTTATTTTTTTTTCCTATTCAATTGTATTTCTGACTTGGAGTCTCTTACTGGTTTTGCTTTCAAACCAGTCAGCACTGCACAGCTCCCTGGTGGCCTCGGTGTCCCCAGAGCCGCTCCCATGGGAGGGAAGGTGAGAACAGCAGGGATCCAAGCCAGGCCCAGGTTTAAGCCCAGCTTTACCTCGGCTGGCACGGCCCATGCACATGTTGTCCGGCGTCACCACCTCCTGCTTGATGGAGAAGTAGTCGTTCTGCAGCGAGTCCTGCGGCGGCTCCCGCAGCAGCACCGAGGGGTAATCGCTCTCGTACTTGAGGGACAGCAGCTCCTCCGAGCTGATGGGGTGCAGGGTCTGGTAGGACTCGGTGATGAAGCTGGGCTCGGAGAACTCAGAGGGGGGCACGCACTGGGCGTGCTCGATGCCATAACCTGGGGGCACAACAGGAGTCAAACCCCGCCCAAAACCAGCCCCAAGGAACCAGAGCATCCCCCACCCCCACCCTAAGGCACTGCTTTGGGTAAGGGCTCCAGAGATGGGGTCTAAACAATGCAGCAATTCAGCAAAATAAGACACCCCCAAACATCCTCAATGTGCATTGCACCGAACTCCTGCCAGGGGAGCTGCCAGAGGGAAAAAACTGGAAAATCCTGGGAAGTGGAGTCTGGGCAAAGGAGCAACAGGGCAAAAATGTTTCATTGCTGATTGGGAAAGGTGAGAACCTTCCCTTCCCAGTGCCAGAGCCTGGAATCCCAAGGTGCAGGATTATGGAATCCCAGAAGGTTTTGGATTGGAAGGGTACTTAAAGCTCATCCAATCCCACCCCTGCCATGGGCAGGGACACCTCCCACTATCTCAGGTTGCTCCAAGCCCTGTCCAACCTGGCCTGGGACAATTCCAGGGATGGAGAGTCCACAGCCTCTCTGGGCAGCTTGTGCAGGGCCTCCCCACCCTCACAGCGAAGAATTTCTCCCTCACACCTCATCTCAATCTCCCCTCTTCAGATCAGTTAGGCTTTTTGCTGGTTCATGAAATATCTCCCAGATTTCCAAGGCTCTTAAAGAAAATCTCCAAGGCAATGGCAATGGGAAGTGCAGGAGTGCAGATGGAGACTCACCCCTTTCCTAGCTGACAATCCAGAATTAAGCCTTCTCCTTCCATTCCCTCCCTTTTTTAACAGTTTTTTTACAATTCCCAATACTCAGGTGTGCTGAGGCTGCTTTCAAAGTCTGCTGAGCTACAGCTTCAAACAAACAGTGCTTGAAAAAATCAGATTTTGGCATACAAGGCAGCCACCAAAAAGTACAGAAGGCTTCCAAATCAGCATTAAACCCCTGGATAAACAACATCACCCTCTGCATGGTGCAGTGCTATTGTGATAACTCCTCAAAGGTGCTTCCAGGCATGATAATGGTGATAATTGACACTGCTAATTGAGACTTACTAATGAAGTAGTCTGAGGTGTAGCGGGACTCGGGGTATGTGGTGCTCACTCCGTTTGCTGGGTACGGTTTCACCTCTTCTGCAAAGGGCAAAGGAAGGAAATGTCACCAGTCTGAAGGCATGTGGAGCAGTGCAAGACTTGCTGTGACACAATGGAGAGCCCTGAACTTCCCAAAATCTCCTCCCTGGGTTAAACTGGGACGTTCTGAGCGACAGAAATGAATTCAGAGCTGGAATCCCACAGAAACCTGGGGCACGTGGGGTCCTTGGGGAATTCCTGCCGCAGGTATGGCTGAACTTAAACAAAACCAGCCCAACCCAAACAGCAACAACTTTCTCAGCCAGGGCTCCAGGAGGCTCTGAGCTCCCAGCTGCATCATTTCCTTGCTTGCCTCAGGCTTTGTCACCTCTTTCTCCTGGGGGTTGCTGAGCACACTGCCATGTGTGAGCTCCTGGAAAAGCTCCCCACAAAGGACAGTTGTTTTCCTGGAAAAGCCCTATTTTTAGAGCAGCAGTAGGTGTGTACAGGGAGTGGGTAACCCATCCCAAACCCAGCTCCTCTAACCCCAAATCTGGGTGAATGCCCAGCCTGTGCAGCACCTGATGCAGAACATTCCATGTTCAAAACCACTTTGTCTCACTGTCCTGACACAGATTCCTCCACGTATTTATGGTCCAAATGCCAAATTTCAGCTCTCCATAGGCATAAGTCACTGGGGAAGAGCATGGAGCACATCAAATCATGGATTCCCTGCTTCCCGTGGCTTTTTCCAAGTGCTTTGCTCCTCCTGGGCTGCGCTGAATTTGCTTTGCCAAGTAAAAGCCACCCTGCCCCTACCCTCAGCAGTTTTCCATGAACACCTGGCTCATTCCAGCATGGCATTCAGGGCAGGGATGCTGGGATGGGAGATTTTATTTCCTTTAACCACAGCAGCGCCCCCGGACAGCTCTGGGCTGGATTTGTTTCTGCTGAGCCCCTGGAGAGGCTGAGCACAGATAATGCACGTTCGCCTGCACGGAGCCTAAATTTGGCCCTTTCCCCTGGGGACTGCAGCCTGGAAAATAATCCCTGACAAAAGGAGGGGTTGTGCAAACAGGGGACTAATGAGAAATGCTCTGTTCCTCTCTCCACAGTGCCTGCCAAGGGGCAGGGGGTGACCACAGAGCAGGGGAGAACCTTTGGCTGTGCTTAGAGTCAAGTGCAGGGCACTGCTGACTGCTGGTAACTGAGGAGGTTATTTTAGGGAGAATTATGGAAAAATAAGCCTGAAAATACCCAAATCCATGCAGGGAAAAGGTGCCCATAAGCTGTTTTTAAACCCTGAGCATTCTGTGGTACGTGAGTCACGCAGTGCTCACAGGGGACAGTGCCAGCTCAGGGTCACAGCCTGGCCCAGCATGACCCTGGGCCAGCAGCACAGGTAAAGCCAGGCATTTCGGGGTTAAGAACCACTCCCAACACCAACACCCCCAGAGATGATGGTGGGGAAGATGGAAAGACAAGCTGGAGCCCTGGCTAAGCCTGGGGACACCTGGATCTCTTCCCACGTCACATCCAGGTGCAGAAGGAGACCCCCAGCCCCCCTGTGAGGGCAGAGACAGGGACAGTCCTGTGTCAGGGACAGCTCTGCTCTGTCTGTACAGCACCAGCACAGCCCAGCTCTGCTCAGGGTTGGAGATGAGCCCCAGGACTTAGAGGGACAATAAAGTTCCTGGCTGGTTATTTCTTAGAGTCTCTTTGTTAGTCACCAAATACCTCCCTGGAAATGTGTTCAGAGCCCACCAGAGGAGCAAGGACCCTGCCTGTGCAGGAGTGACAAAGTCACCAGTGAAACCAAACAGGGAACGGAGATTTCTTGGCTCTCAGGGCAACACCAACAGTGTGAAGACACAGAAATTCAGCTTTATTCATTTTCAGCCTTTCAGAAGAAGAGTTGCAGCAGACACAAAGATTTTCAGCTTCTTTGAAAAACTCCTCCCTATCCCTTTGTACCATCCATACTGCAGTGTCTGAATACCCACACGTGTCAGTGCTGTCTGAAATTATGATTCCTGCTCTGCCAGAAATTTACAGCATCGAGTCCAGCTCCATGTGTGGGGAATCTGCAGGAAGGAGGTGCAAACCCAGCCCTGGTGCCTCAGGCAGTACCTGCAGCACATCCCACCCTCTCCAGTGGGCACAGCCCAAAAAATCACAGAATTACAGAATCCTAGGATGGGTTGGGTTGGAAAAGACCTTGAAGGCCATCTGTTCCCAGCCATGGGCAGGGACAGCAAGGAAGAAGGGCTGTGGGAAGGTGCAAGCAATGGCTCATTGCAAGGAGAAATTGGGCTGACCACAAGGTTTGGCTTTGTTTGGTTAAACTGCTCGGTGTTGATGCAAGCAATCCTTGAAAAATATGCAAAACAAAAGGGACAGATTTAGAGCCCAAGAGCAGAAAACAGCCTGGCCTGCCTAGAGCCCATGTTTACCTTCTGCAAACCACAGGTAGCAGTAAAATTAGTAATGGGCAATTAACATCCATTTGTCAATGGTTTCCTGGAAGGAATAACTGGGCTCCCCCTCCCCTTCCTGCCACCAGGGTCAGTAGGACAGCACAGGGGACATTCCAGGAAAGCAAATAGCTCTGCAGAGAAAGGAGCTGGAAAAAGAGCCCAGGTGTGCTGCAGCTCCTGCTTGTGGCTCAGGTAGAGGCACTCAGCTCCTCACCTGCTTCTTAGAAACCATCCCAGTGCTCCTGTGCATCCAGACACAGAAAATCAACACCCTAAATGAAAGTGTGTGCCCCCAGTCACTGAAAATTAAAGCCCTTGGATGCTGTCACGCAGGGATTGGCATGGATGGCTTCTCCTCCCAGAAATGCTGGTTTTAGGGACATGAAACACCCTTTTCTGGGACATGGAACAAAGCAAAGCAGCTCCCAATCACCACTGGGAAATTTGGGTAGGATTTTGGCTGTGTTCCTGTACCCAGTTCCAATGGAGGAAACAGTAAAATTCACAACAGGAGCTGAATAGGCTGAAGAAAAATGCTCTGGAAAATCCCACCATGGATTCCAGGCAGGAAGATCCTGCCCACTGGGGATCCCTGCCAAGCAGCTGGCACCAACGCTCTGCCTCTTTGAGGCACTGCCAGGATTTGCCTGCCTGCTGCCATTGGGATGCCCATTTGGAATGCTGCTGAAAAGCTGGGCTTTGGAAGATGTTTTCCCTGGGATTAAAGCTCAAGGTGAACACCTCCTGGTGGATGGAAAGCCCCAGAACCAGGCTGGCCAGGATGCTGTGAATTATTCACGCAGGAGACTCCTGGACTCACCTTTCTGCAGGATCTCCAGATGTTCCCAAAGGATATCTCCCACAAAGTCAGGTGCCAGCTCCAGGAAGCACTCCTTGCCCAGGGCACAGAGGGCAGCTCCATTCATGCAGAACTTCTGGAAATCCACTTCCTTGAGGCTGAACTCGTTCACTGCCCACATCACCCAGTCCCGCACGTGCGTCTCCGTCCACTGCTGGGGGTCTGCACAGGGATCAGCAGTGAGCATCCACAGGCACTTTTCCCAGGAAAACAGCACACACAGCTGGAGCACAGCCTCACCCATGGACACTGGCAGCCCCCTGGCAGCAGGGTGTGAGGAGCACCATGCCCAGTCTGGGGCAGTCTTAATTCATTTCATCCAAAGAACGAGCTTTGGATCTGTTTGGGATTTCTAAAAATCCCTTCACTTCTTCCCACCCATTTCTCCAATTTTTTTGGTTTCTCCCTGTCACCAGCCCCTGGTAAAGGGTCTCTGCTGCTTCTCTGTTTAGAGGAGATGACTTGCCCACATTTTTCCAGCTGAAGCATCCAGGAAGCTCCAGGTGGTATTCAATAGGCAATAGCGCCTGAGGAGAGCCAACACAGGAGATGGCAGCCAGGGAGAATCCTGGGCAGCCTGGAAGAGGACACAGCCCCTGTGGGTACCTGGCAGTTCACAGGAAGCCATGTCTTACCTTTGGGAATTCCCAGCCGCTGCTGCTCCTTGGCAAAGCCGCTGAACGTGGCTTTCAGTGCCTGGGACATCATTTCTTTGCTGCTGGGTGTTAATAAAGGCACATCTGCACATTCCATGTCTGAAAGAAGCATGGAGAAACATGGCCATGAGCAATGGGACTTGGAGGGATGTCAGGGAACGCTAGCCAGGTGCACATGGTGTCCCTACACTTCTGGAATGTGCTAGTGGATGATGATACCACGGCCTTTCCAGACATCAGCCTGCTGGGCTTCAGCATTCCAGGTGTGTCTGGAGCCTGGGAAATGGCTCAGCAGCTCCAGGCACCGAGGAAGGCAAAGGGTGAGCAAGAAAAAGGGAGAAAAGCATCCCTGAATTACTACTCTGTCATCCCAGTCCAAAGAAAAGCAAGGAGAAAATTAAAGAATCCTAGAAAATTCTTTATCCTAGGAACTTCTTCCCTGTGGGGGTGGGGAGGCCCTGGCACAGGTTGCCCAGAGAAGCTGTGGCTGCCCCTTCCCTGGAAGGGTCCAAAGCCAGGTTGGAACAACCTGGGACAGTGGGAGGTGCCTCTGCCCACAGCAGGACGGGCTTTAAGGTCCCTTCTATCCCAAACCATTCCATGATTCTGTGACTCCATGAAGAAGCAAGCTGACAGCAGGATGAGACAGGATGGAGAAGCAGCAGAATCCCCATTTGGGGGTGGAAGGGAAACAAAGAGCTGGAAAATCCCACATTAGCCCAGAGTTACGTCATGCACATCCAGAGCAGGAGCCGCGGGTGAGTCAGGACAGCGCCAGCCTCCCCTGGGACAGCAGGGCCAAGCCAAGAGCCAGGCCTGGAGTGAAGCCTGACAAGCACCAAACCTCTTCCTTTCCTTTTTTAAATCCTGTTTTGTAATTATTTAGAAGGAGGTGAATCTTTGTAGCCAAAGAGTCTCACAAATAAAAGCAACCATTTGAGGTGAAATATCTGAATAGAGGTTTGGTGGCTCTTTTTCCTGCACTTTCAGCATTCCTGAAAAACATCTCTGATGGAGAAAGAAGGTCTTGAACAACCACCACCCCAAAAACTGCACTTGGTCAGCAGAGATGGAAATCTTCCACCTGAGGTTGGTTTAGCTCTGCAGCCTAGTGGAAATTTTCCATGAAAACTCAGTGGAAAAATGACACCACGGGCAAAGTCTTTGGTGTTCTTATGAATATCTGGACACAGACATTAAAAATCAAAGAATTCTGTGTCTTGTGGAAACTTAGTGGTTTTCCATCACTCCAAGATCGTTAAGCTGCTGATTTAATAAACTTTTACACCTGCAAAATGCTGCTGAGGGCTTGTTCCACTCAGTGTTGGTGTATTCCTGATAAAACACAGAGTCAGGGATGGACACAGCACTGGGAACAGCCAGCCCAGCTGCTTCCCAGTCTGCCCCAGTCTGGAATTCCTGCTCTACTCAACTCCTTCCAGGCATCATTTAAAGGCCAAACAACCCAACACTGGGTTTTTTCCCAAGTGGGAATCTGGGAGTTGGGGCAACACAATTCCGGGGCAGTGGTGGAGTCATCACCCCTGGAAATGTTTAAAAAACGTGTGGGTGCGGCTCTTGGGGACATGGGGTGGTGGTGGCCTGGCAATGCTGGGGAATGGTTGGACCCCATGACCTTGGAAGGCTTTCCCAAGCTAAAGAACCCTGTGATTCCATGGATAAACCTGCACATGCAGCTCTGTATGTAGCACAGTGAGGGTGGCAATGCTGCAAAGCATCCCTAAATCATCCTGTGGATGCTGTCAGTGCAATTCCACCGCCAGTCCAAACAGAGCAACTTCTGTGTCCCCACTTGTCACCCCAGTTCAAACATTCCCCCTTCCCTCAGCACGTCCTCCAGCCAAGTCCCCCAGGCTCTCGAGAAATGATTTGCAGACTCTTGGCTCAGGTAGGAAGAGTGGAATTGCCGACACAGAGTCTCTCAGGACACAACACAAATCCAGCATTGCCTCCACCGTGGCAGGATCAGGACCTTCGAAAGCAAACCCCACATCCAAAGGCAGTTTGGCAAATTACACTTCATTATTTACTGGATTTGGCTGGAGAGGGCATGGAAAACAAGCAGCCACCATCGATATCTCTGCTCCCCATCTGCTGCTTGAGATAACACTGGAGAAAGTGGCTCAGTGCCCCTTTCCCTTCATCCTCAAGTTACATTTGAATGCTCTGCTCTCCCTGCTCTGTGGTCACAGGGACCACCCAGGAATCTGCTCCCTCCCCTGCCTCAGCAGCAGCTCCTGCCTTTGCTGTGGAGATGAGTCAGAGTGAGACTGAGAAAACGGCTCTAACCCCAATTTTAATACTGAATCACCCATGCAAACCTGTGTGGAGGTGAGCTCCTCAGGCCAGACACCAAGAGCAGGGTGAAAAATGGTATTTTTATCTCTGCAAGAGCAAGGGCCCATCCCTGATCCCGCTGTTTGGTCACACAGGATCCGTGGGGTTGGCTTTGCACAAACTCAGCAAATCAATTTTTCAGTAGCGGGAGGATAAGATTTCGGTTTGGGAAGGTGAATGCTGAGCTCTGCACAAACAACCTGTCAAAACAGGGGAGACTTAAAAGTGATTCCCAGAGAGAGGTCACAGGGAAGCAAACAGTCTGTTCCCAAAAAAAAA
>VXBI01003853.1:323703-383415 GCA_013397375.1 Toxostoma redivivum | reverse complement strand
AAAAAAAAAAAAAAACCACCATGCCAGAGGACAGTTTCTATTTAAACACCCAAATCAACCCAAATGTGCATTTCAAGTCTTCTGCAAAATGTGTTGTGCTCGGCAGATTTAGGACTGAAACATCATCTGCTTTTTTCCTGTGAGGTTGCAGCCACTTGTTCAAATTTCTGCTGAGGACAAAGCAGCCCCAGTGCCCTGAGCCTGCAGAAGCCTTGGCTGGGTCAGAAGTGTCCCAGAGCTAAAAACTCACCCAGGGAACACCAAATGTGTGAGAGAAGCTCTGCAGATGTGTTTGGGGACAAGGCTTGGCTGGGTGGCTTGAGAAAGACGGGGTGGATGGACAGTTTTTACCCTAAATTCTGCCTCTGCTCATTTGGAGGTACTGCAGTTATTTAAATAAATCAATATTTATTTACAAACTGGGTGGTTTATGTGCAGGGAGCATGGTGGGCTTCACTCAGCTCTGTGCAGGGCCAGGAGTTGGATTTAGTGATCCCTGTGAATCCCTTCCAACCTGGAATATTCTACATCTCTATGAGCTTTGCTGGGTGCAAGGAAATTCCTTGCCGTGGAGGCAAACCCAGCCCTGGCAATGTCCTCCAGCCCCTCTCCTCCAGTCTGGGATGCCTAAAGGTCAGAGCTGAGCAGGACTTCAGGAACAAAAGCAACAAGCCCAGCTTAGCTGCCCCGGTATCAGCTTTCAGTGCCATCTGAAACCTGTTTGCAAGATTTTAATCAAACCTTGCACCAATAAAATCTCTCCTTTAGTGCTGCCCACAGAGCACAGGGCTGCGTGCAGGGGCTGGGGCAGGAGCCAGCACCAGGCCCAGCTGTTCCACCTAAACCCAGCTTAGGAATGCCGGGGCTTTAATCCCAAAAGCAAGCTCAGCAGCAGGGGCCAGGCTGGGATTTCTGGCTGGTTTTTACGAGCCCATCAAAGCCCCCTGACACGGCTGCCACGTGCAGGGGGCTGCATGGATGCCGTGTCCTTGTCCTGCACCGACAGAGCTGCCTTTGATTTCCCTCCTGGGAGAGCAGGCAGGCAGTTATGGTTTGAGTTTTAAACAGTGCCAGGAGTTGCAGCCCTGGAGAATTATGGCAGCAGCATCTGTAGAGCAGAGATGCAGAATTGGCCTTGCATGGGACAGCTTTTATCTGGCTGCAGCTTCCCTAAGCAGAGAGGGATCTGGAGACTCCATGGATTCTCCAAACCAGGCTCCTCCAGCTCCCTGGCACCCCTGGGGATGGGACTTCAGAGAGACAAGAGGATAAAACACCCTGACAGTGCCCTGGATGGGTTCTGTGCCAAGGGGGACCTGCCCAGGCCCCCCAGCCAGGGGCACGTGGAGCCTGAGACAAAACCAGGAGCAAAGAGGACAAGATCACCAAGTTCATCTCCCAGCCAAATTCCCACTCTGCTCCCACCAGGCCCTTCATGTGTAAACTATTTCCACACATCTGATCTTTTTAAAGGACTCAGATTTACAAACTTTAGGGATTTTGACCTTCAAATGCACAGAACTCCTCTGCATGCCAAAGCCATTTGCAGCTGATTGCAGAAGGAAAATAAATGGCAGACAGGGGAAAAAAAAAGGACACTCCGAGTAGAAGGATGGGAGTAAAGTAATTTTTCAGCCGAGTTTCCACTCGGGGTCAGTGACTCCTCCAAGCTCCCCTCGGCCACTCACTTTTCTTTCCATCAGAGCCCCAGTGTGTCCCTGTGTGGGGTTTCACCCAGTAGCTGATGGAAATGGATGTGGGCAGGGTCAGAGTGGAGCCACCTGACCCCACAGCACCTCCTGTCCTGCCCTGATGGATGGATGGATGGACAGCAAGGGCAGGAAGCCGAGGTCTCCTCAGCCTCCTCTTCCCAGGCCTGGAGCACACAGATGTCCTGGAGATTCCAGACCTTTGTGTGGCTTGGCAGAGGCATGGGGACAAGAGGGAAAGGCTTTAAAATGAAACAGAATAGATTTAGATTTAGATTAGATTTTAGGAGGAAATTCTTTTTTGTGAGTGGGCAGGGCTGGCACAGGGTGCCCAGAGCAGCTGTGGCTGCCCCTGGATCCCTGGCAGTGTCCCAGGTTGGATGGGGCTTGGAGCAGCCTGGGACAGGGGAAGGTGTCCCTGCCCATGGTATGGGCATGGGGATGGGACTGGATGAGCTTTAAGGTCTCTTCCAGCCCAAACCATTCCAGGATTTCATTATTAAATTAGGGGGGAAGATACATAATGGTTCCAAACAAGATCATTTGCAGGGACTGTGCAGCCAAGGGCTCCATTAATTCATGCCTGTGTCCCTCAGAAACCTCAACCCCTGAGCCCTGAGGCAGCTGAGATACCCCTGGAGCTCCCATCCCACCCTCCTGGAGCTGCCCAGGCTCCAGGATGTCCCCCCAGTGCTGGATGACGATGGAGATGGAGCAGGAGTTTCCCAGAGGCTCTGCATGGGTACAGGGGTTCACTCTCCCACCCTCTCCCCATGTCCCACAGTGAGTCCCTGGTCCCCAAGCCCACCCCGAGCTCATCTCCCCAAGCCCCCTCTGTCCGAGCTTTCCCCAGGACCCAGAGCAGGGCAGAGCTGGAGCTGGGGGAAGCTGGAGCACACATTTCCCAACGTCCCCCAGCTGGGAGGGTTCAGCAGCTGAGAACCTTTCTCAGGATCAGAGGAGGCTGAGGAGAGGGGGGCTGAGAGCTGAGACCCTTCCCACGCTCCTGTGGAGCCACCAGGTCCCCGTGTCCCCAGCTCGGGTTTCCAGCACCCCCAGCACCTCCAGCCCCTCAGCAGCTCCATCTTTCCCAGGTACCCCCTGCTCTGGAGCTGGGACACTGGGGCAAGCAACCCTGGCTGAGCCCCCTGTTATTTAGGCAGGATTAGGCAAAAATTTGTGTGCACTTTTGAACTGTTTTCACAAGCGTTGCCTCTCACTCCCACGCAGGAAGCAGGAGAGGAGCCGGCCTGTTCCAATTAGGGCTCCTCGGACCCAAAGGGCAGCGAGATTCCAGGGGGGGAAAGGGAAAGTGGGACAGAAAGCTGCAAACAAGGGGTCAGAAGGAAATCTGGATGGGGAGCAGGGATAAGCACAGCAAGACGTGTTTGGGGATGGCATGGGAGCAGATAGGGGGAGATTTGGGTCCCCTTCCTGCAGCAACTTGCCAGAGACTGGCCCTGCTTCCCTCTGCAAGGATGGCACAAAAGGTGCAGACATTTGCTATTTTAATTGAAAATAAATATATTTCTTAAAAGAAAAAAAAAAAAGAAAGAAAAAAGAGAAGAAAAATAAGTCTTTTTTTTCCTCCTTCAAGCAGTGAAAAATAAATACTGTGAGATGAAAGCTGGGCTTCAAGAGAAAAACAAGAGAGGAAACCGAAAGCCCACAGTGCTTAGCGCTGCAGAAAGCCCAACAAAGCCGGCTTTTTTCCGGCCCTCAGCAGTTTTCTTAGGGAGATGTGGTGTGCCATGGGGGCCAGCTCTTCCCCCAAAAAATGGGCCTGAGCACTGTCCTTGCTGAACACAGATAAAAGCATTTTGTCCTTGTTTGGGCTCTCAGCACTTGGAGCACCAGAGGGGAAGGTTCTGCTCTGAGTGAGGTTGGGATGCTCTGCTCAGTCTCGGGTTTTGGGGTTCAGCCCCTTGTCCCATGGACACCCTGGCTTGGTGGGTGCCTGGGAG
Organism: Toxostoma redivivum; assembly: GCA_013397375.1. NCBI lineage: Eukaryota > Metazoa > Chordata > Aves > Passeriformes > Mimidae > Toxostoma > Toxostoma redivivum. The sequence continues at coordinate 379,742 of VXBI01003853.1, read as the reverse complement.
AGACGTGTCCATGAGGAAAGTGCACACAGAGCAGCCCCCAGGTGAGGGAGAGCTGGGTTTGGCTCTGGGAATCTGGAATGTGGCAGCAGTGAGGAGCCAGGCCCAGGGAAAGATTCTGCAGCCACCATCAGTCACAGCCCGCCCTGCTCAGGCTCCAGCTCCTTCTCCTCCCTCTCCCTGCTCTAATGTGGGTGTTGGATGGCAATCCTGGGAAAGCAGCATCCTCGAGAGTCCCAGGAGTTTGCAGGGGAGCAGCCTGGTGGGCAGTTCACTCTGTCCTTGGTTTTTGTGGGAGAGAAGAGGGAATGAAGTGCTAGAGAAAGGCCAGGGCTGAAGCTGAGCTAAACCACAGCCCCTGAGTCAAAGCTCGCTGTGATTATGGGAAAGCTCCTGCAGCTGAGCAGGGCCAGTGCCCACAGCTCCTCTTCCTTCAGCAGCTCAGGAGCTTCCCTCGGCTGGGGATTCTCCCCATCCTCCCCATTTCAGCTGCTGGGAGGAGCACAGATGGATAAAGCAAACCCTGGGGAGATCCAGCCACCTCTGAGGCTGGGGAATGTGGCCCTGGTTTAACAGCACCATTGGAACCACCAGAGAAGTCAGAAACAAGATCAGTCATCAATAAAATTCCATCACTATTCCCTAGAGTGGCTGTGGCTGCCCCAGCCCTGGAAGTGTCCGAGGCCAGGTTGGGCTTGGAGCAGCCTGGGATAGGGAAGGTGCTTGTGGAATGAGATGAGCTTTAAGGTCCCTCCCAGCCCAGCTATCCCAGGGCTCTAGGATATCCAGGACATGCACAAGGCTGGAGTGGTCCAGCTCCAGCAGCACCATCAGCTCAGCACGAGACCCTCCCACTCCTGAATCACTCTAAATGGCCTCTGCAGCCCCTTTAAATTTAACAGCATCACAACCTAAAACTCCCACCAGCCTTTTCCAAAGGCCTGAGGGCAGAGTCCAGGTTAACTAAACCCCTGTGGAAGCTCCAGGCTGGAGACAGCCGGGCCAGGAGGCTGCAGCCAGTGAGGAGAAACCTCCCCCTGCCAAAGCTTCTTCTCGCAGCATCTTTAGAGCCCTTCCCTCCTCTTTCCCAATAGGAGCGGCGTCCCCTCTGGAGCCGGGATTAGCAGCTCCCTTCCAGGCTGGGATGGTTCCTAGCAGGGCTGGGAGGACCCTCCCAGGCTGGCTCAGCCCGTGAGCCACGCTTGTCCCGGGATAATCGCCCTAATCCCTGCTAACCGCGCCGCTAAAGAGCGCTAATCCCCGGGCACGGGCACACGCTGCGGCACTCCCGGAGCCTGGAAAAGCCTGTCCTGAACACCAGCCCGGCTGGAAGCAGCTCAGGTGTAAGCAGCCAGCCCAGGTCATGCCCGTGGCACTGCTCCGCCTCCGGGAGATGCCCCTTTCGACCGCTCCTCAAACCCCGGACTGCTCAACTGCAATGGGGGAAGAAGGGAGACACCCCTGCCGAGCTCCGGTCCCGGGCAAACACGCACAGATATTCCCGTGCCACAGATATTCCCGTGCTGCTGGCACAGAGCCCGCGGCGCTCAAGGGCTCACCCCGCCACCAGAATTCCTCACTCTGCCCGGCCCAGGGCAGCCCTCAGCCCCAGCCGGGCTCCCAGAGGCTTCCAGGGCTTCCCTGAGCCCTTCCAGAGCAATCCCCGCTGGGCTCCGGCACTCAGGGAGGACTCGGTGCTCCGAGTCATCCCCACCCACGTCCCTGAGAGCGCACATTCCCTTCCAGCCAGGTTAAACCCTGGAATTCTGCTCAGGTCCCTGGCTGATGTTGCCATTTCTGGCATTGATGAAGAAGGGATGGGACTGGAGGATTTGTCCCATCCCAGAACCCTGACATGGATTTTTCCCAGATTGCAGAAGCACCCATGGGATGTTCCCAAGGTACTCCCCAGGCAGTTCAGATGGAACATTTCTCCATCCATCCAAACAAACCCTCAGATTCTTCTGCAGATATTCATCCTCCTCTCCTTCATCATCATCCAGGAATAGGGACAGACACAAAGGGGATTCAGCTCCAACACCTCCAGCTGCTGCTGCAGGCTGGGGCTGCCAAACCACACACCAGAGTCTCCCAGCAAGGGAGAGCAGGGATGTAGCAAGGCCAGGTTGAGGATAATTGGCAGAACATCGTGTGGGGAAGATGCTGTCAGGATGGGAAGTGTGAAAAGGGAAGGCTGAGATCTCTTGGCAGGGCTGTCCTCTCGCAGCAGCAGAAGGGCCAAGGAACCTTCACTCAAGCTGAGCTCTTTCATCACTCACAAAGGATCCCAAGCCTCTGAGCCAGCTCAAACACACCTGAAGGACAAACTGTGCCAGCACACTTTGTGAGCAGCCACACATGACCTCACAGCTTGGGATGTTTTCATCCCACAATCCTGATGATCCATGTGCAATGACTCGGTGCCCTGGATAAAACCCCATCATTTGTGCTGCCCATCACCAGGACAAGAGCCATTTCTGGGGCACCAGAGCTGTCCCTGCCGCTGGGAAATCACTGCTCCTATAAGGCATCTCAATTATCCTTGCCCCAAGAAGGAATTAGACACGGCCATGCTCAGCCAAACACCTCCGATCTGTCTGTCCCGAGGAATTCCCCAACCTTGCCCTGATTTCCCTGATTTCACAGACTGATCCCTCTGTGTGCTGGCCCCAGCCCCTGCCTCCAGGCCGAGTCACGCCAGACACGAGGGCAGCACATGGCAGGACAGTGGCAGTGCCCAGGGGCAGGCGTGATGTTCAGCCCCCCAGAAATGTCCGGCCACATCAAAGGCTCGGCTCAGCAGCTCCCATTCATCGTCCAGGAGGTTTGCCAGAGCTGGACCTGCTGTGGAGCCGTGTGTCCATGCACTCATGAGTGGAACGTCCCCAGGGATGTTCCTGCGGCTTCCCGAAGCCCAGAACGCCCCCATGGGATGCTGCCAGCACGGAGGCGGCGATGCGGAAGGATCAGAGGATGACGAGGGAGGCTCGGCAGCTCCGGGTCACCTCCGCTCGCCGCCCCGGGCCACGGGCGCTGGGCGAGCCCTGCACCGCTCGGCAGCTGCAGATTCCTGCCTGTCCCACCCCCTCCTCCGCAGCCTCCCCGGCCACCCCTTCCCCGCAGGGCAATGCCAGCAGACAGCGCAGATTGCTCAATGGCAGCTGCAAGTCGCGGCGCACCCATCGCGTCCCCGCAGCTGGCACAGGGATGGATGGCGGCTGCCGTGCCCACAGACAGACAGACAGACAGAGCCCGCTCCCAGCCGGGCTCCGACAGCTTCCCTTCCTTCCACACATCACCCCGTGAGTGAGTGCAGAGCAGAGGAGCAGCCCAAGAGCCTCTCCCTGTCCCCACCTGTGCCCGCCAGCTCCCCACGTCACCCCTCTGTGCCCGGGAGCTGTCACTGCACACCACGGCTCCAGGGCTGCCCTCCCCTGCCAGCCCGAGCTGTCCCGGTGCCAGCTGCACTTTCCAAAGGCAGAGAGGGAAGATTAGGATATTTAGTTTTGAAATCAAACAAATAATTGCACAGGCTTTCTGCAAACAGATCAGGGTTGGGAGGTCAGAGAGCAGCTGGTAAATCTCAGCGCTGTTTGCTCTGCCTAAATAATATTAGATTGATGATAATCAATCATTTTAATCAACAAAATTATTTGTAACTCTTTAGAGCAAACAGTCATCTCTGCTGGCAGCTGCCAAGAGATGGCAGGTAACGATCCACATGTCTCCAGTTTTCCTGTGTGGTTATGGATTGACTCCTTTGCATCCCTGGATTTACTGCCCTGAAGATTTGCCCTTGCAAGTGCCTTGACCTTCTCTGAGTGTGTCCCTGGCCAGGGCTCACCAGCACACACTCAAACACACAAATACCGCAGCTGCCCCTCTGCAGCCGACACCCACCCCAGGGCAGCTCGCAGCAGTCACTGCACGCTCCAAGCACCTTCCCAGGCTGCACGTCCCAGCACAGCAGCATCTCCCAGGGAGGGAGGGGAGGGAGAACCACTGGACAGGAGAGGGGAAGGTGTTCTTCTCCTTCTGCTCTGCCACCTGAGCCAGCCCCCCTCCTCAGCTCTCCTCGGGGCTGTGGCTCTGCTGATGCCACAGCTGCCACCTCCACAGGCAGCACTCCTGTCCCACACACTGCACATCCCCCAGGCTGGGACAGGCTCTGCACAACATGACAGGAGCTTTTTCCTGACTGGGCTCGAAGCTGTGAAAGGCAAGGGATTGCTGAGAGGAGAACGAGGGTCAGCTTCCCATCTGGGACCAGGAGGGAACCAGGGACAAGGCCGTCCCTGGATGCTCCTGCCAGCCCCACACCATTTCACCTCCCTGTCCCCTGTCCAAGCTCAGCTCCCACAGTGATGGAGGCCAGGAAGGGGCCTGGGAAAAACCTGGAAACCAAAGCTCTGCAGCCCACGCCAGCCTCAGGAACAGCAGTGCCAAAGTAATTTAATTTCATAACTTCCCAGGAACAATTCTCCTGGTTCTATTCATTTTTAAACAAGAAAGAAAACCAACAAAAGGGATTTTCCAGGAGAGCCCCAAGATTAATCCTCTCCATCCCAGGCTGAGCACAGGGCTCCTGGGCTTTGCCCAGATGTGTTACACCATTCAACATCCAGGTTTCCAGTATCCTCAGACACAGGAGTGAGGGTTTTCCCCAATCCCTAGGAAGTTCTTTACTAGCTCCTACTTCTAGGAAACTTCCCACCAGGGAAGGGAGCAGTGCAGGGATTGGGCCAGACCAAGCCCTGGGAAGATGAAGGTGGGAGTGAGCTGGGGAAGGCGGCCAAAGACGAGCTGGGCTGCCCCATCAGCCTCAGCCATCCCCATCCCAGAGCCAAGCGTTGTCCAGGATGGGATTATGTCACCTCCTGGCCTCAGCCGGGAAGAGCCAAGGGCAGGCAGGGATAAATCCGAGCGGCTGGAGGTGCTCAGCTCTGCCCAGAGGAAGCCTGAGCTTGGAAAACTCACTGAGGGCTGGGGGAGAGAGGCTGAGACACTCCCAGGCCTCGCATCCACCCCGCGAAGCATCCGGAAGCTATTAAGGAATTACAGCCTCCCTGGCCCCGAGCCCTCCCCAGCAGAAGTGCCTGGGAGCAGATGGTGAAAGGGCTGATTGAATTCGGCTGCTCGAGCCAAGAGGCTCTTTAGGAGAGACTCAATGGAGGAGGGGGTGGAGGGGCAGCAGTTGGGACTCGGGAGCTGGGAGCCCTTGCCAGGAACTCCAGGAATCCTCCATCAGCCCTAACAAGGCTGGAGGAGTTTTGGCAGTGACTTGGATGTGTGGTTTGAGGGGTGTGAGATTCCCTTGGGAGCTTGGCCCCGAGCTCCTGGTGCTCCAGGAGTGACTCCTCAGTGATCCAAGGCTGGTTCCTCTCCATCTCCAAGGACTGGACCGGTTCCCTTCCAGGGAGGTGGGATGGTCCCAGGAGCTGTGTGATCCCAAGCCTTGGTCCCAACAGAGGAGGAGGGACAGGAGCTGCCAGCCCAAAGCCCTGCCCACCCCCGGGGCTTTCCTCCCAGAAAAACGCAGGTTTGGAAAGATCCTTAATTGCCAACTTGGTGTAACCCCTCCTCTTTCCAGCGCCCGTGGGAAGGCACTGGGTATGGAACCAGACCTCCCAAAGAGCCCTCAGAGAGGGAAGGAACTCCAGTTACTCTGGATGGGAAGGAGGTGGGGAAAAAAAGATCAGGATGAGAGAAATGTAGGATGAAAAAGAGCCAACAGGAGGGGAAAAAAAGAAGGATAAATGTGCTTCGAAAGTCATCCTTGGTGCCAGCCCTCCGGAGCTGATGCCAGTGCCTGGGCAAAAACACAGATGGAGGAACCAAAATTGCCTGGGGATGAAGGAAGGGCTTAAACCATCCCTGGAAAGCAGAGGGGAAAAAAAGGAGCAATGCCCCAAAAACCAACACAGCCTCAAGCTCTGGGTTCCCTGCCCTGGCCAGCCAGCTCCAGCTCCCCATTCCCTGTGTCCCGGGGGGGACAGGCATCGGCTCCGAGGACCCCGTGCCATCCCTATCTCCGAATCCATCCCTGTTTTTCCAAGGGAGAAAGCTCCAGTGAGTCCCCCCGGGATCCTTGGCCGGCTGCCCGAGGTTGGGAAATCGGGAGCCTGGTCAGGCTCTGCCAGAGGGGCCGGCACGGAGCGCTCCGTGACCGTCAGGGGATCTTTGCGGAGCAATCTTTTCCGAGACAAGTCATGAGATTATTTCTTGCCTGGAATTTGCTCCCGCAGCTCCCATCGGCCCCGGACTGCTGAGTCAAGAGACCGCCGGGGCTGTGCCCTCCAGATGAGTAAATAAATTGCCATGGGGAGTGCGGGGGGCCGGGGGGGCTGGCGCCCGGCGGGGCGCGGGATGGGGCAGGGAGGGGACCCGATGACTCCCGAGCCTTGGGCTGGGGATGGATCCCGGCTTGGCAACCGCGCTCGGAGTTAGTCACCAGATTAGCGAGCAGTTAGTTATACACGCGGCTTAAAGGCACATCATCCTCCCCTGCCCTTCCTGCTCCTTCTCCTAAAAAAAGGTTTTATCCCCCTTTTTCCTTCTTTTATTTTTCAAATTTCTTTCAGCCGAACTTTGNCCACCCCTCCTGATCCCTCCTGTCCCCATCCCTCCTGTCCCCATCCCTCCTGTCCCCATCCCGCCGTGCTCCGCCGGGCACCGGGGTCACTCTATAGGATCCATATGGCCCCGGCTGCTCCGGGCTCGGCTGCTCGGAAGCAGCAATGGTGGAGTCATCCCGCTCGAAGGCAAACAGGCGCAGGGCCGGGGCCTTTCATGTTCCGGCCTTTGGAGCCAAATTCAAATCTGGAGCCGCTTAAAGGGATGGAAAGAGCCGCAGTGAGGAGCGGCCCCGGCTACCGGGACAGCTCCGAATCGCAAACCCCGCTGCAAAGGGAAACGTTCCCAGCCTTCCCAGAACCGGCACAGCCTCGGCCACCGAGCCCAAAGCTCCTGACAGCCCTTCACAGGGATGGGGTTGGGAAATGCCAGGGGCTGGGGGCACCGCGCTGCCGCTCCCAACCTGCTGGGCTCCTCTGCTGCCCGGGGCTGATGCCAGCGGTTGAGAAAAGGAGTTTTTCCTCATTTCCAGCTGCAGAGCAGCAGGAATTGCGTTTGCTGACCTCATGGAGCAGTCTGAGGGACGGAGCAGTTGGGTAACGTGCCTCGAGCGCTTGAAAAGAGAAAGCTCTTGGCATTGCATTTTCAAACCGCTCCTAACAATAATGGGTAAAAAAAGAAGGGGGGGAAAAAAAGACCCAAATTTCATGTGTCCCACTCCATCTTTTTTTAATTTTCTAGTGGAAAAAGCCAGGACTACTCAGCTTTTGCAAGTTGTTTCTTCAGAGGGTTCAGGTTTCGATAAACAATTGCTCAAAACTAAAAGGTAAGAAAACAAAAATCCCCTTTGCTGCTTCCAGAGCAGTGACCAAAATTCAGTGGCTTTGCACAAACACACGCAGACACCTCTGAAAAAAAACTTTCATGTGGGTCAAAAAGCCACAGTTTGATTATTGTGATAAAAAGTGCTGACAACAGGGGGAAAACAACAGAAAACAACCCCCAAAGCACTGCCCAGTGTCCAGCTCCAGGTTTTGGGGTCTGCTGGTGGCAGTGGCAGCTTCCCTGAGTCAGCAGTATTGTCCTGCAAGGCCATTTCCAGTGGGAATCCCAGCACTCCCATCCTGCAGTGCCAGACACTCGGTTCCCGAGGGATGCTGAGCCTGCCCCAGTCACCCAGCACCCCCAAACTGGGAATTCCGGGAGGTGGGAGGCTCCAGGCCTCCCTGCTGCAGGGAGGAGCCGAGCAGTGGAACACAGACCATGGACAATGGGAACCCTGCAAGCACAGGGACACCTGGAGCACCCAGCTAAGGATGCTCCAACCTCCCTGGTCCAGCAGAAGGGGAGCACTGTGCCTCAGTTTCCCCAAAAACAAGCCCATTCTCAACATCTTTTGGGGTCAAAGGCCCCAAAGCTTTAGAGAAAAGCTTTTTAAGAAAAGCTTAGTGCCTGGGCTGGCTTCTCCTGCGCTCCCCACCAGCCATGTGAAGAATGCCTTGGAATCACGTCAAGTATTTGAGATGAGATGGGGGGAGAGGGGGCACGGCGAGGGGAGAGGGGGAGCTTTGGACTCAGTGTCTGGCTTCTTTCATCAATCCCACATTCCTGCTCATGCCATCACCCTCCGGGAAAGTGCGACAACCTACACAATCCATGTGGAGCCAATTTAGAATCCCCTCCGTGCAAGAAAATGCATTTTGTTCATTAACAAGCTCTGGATGCTCAGCTGGGGTGAGGAGGCAGCCTGCAGCCCCACAGCCATCCCAGAAACGTGGGATTCCGTGGGAAGAGATCCTACCCACAGCCACAGCCCTCGGGAGAGCAGTGCTCCCTGCACACCCTCCCAGCCCAAAAAACCTCGGGGCTCCTGCACCAGCCACCCGAGCTGGAGGTCTCTGCCTCTTCTGGCTTTATAGGAAAGATTTCAACATGAGGAAAAACGCTGGAAAGCAGGGAATTGCTGGAGCAGGTATGGGAGATGAATGAATGGGAATTACAGCCTCAGAGCCCAGGTCAGACCCAGACAGAGCCCTGTGACTTTGCCCATCCCAATCCACATCACAATGACTCCAATCCTCATTCCCAAAGCAGAGGGAGCCACAGAAATGAGGGGATTTTCCTCTCTGGGAAAGCAGGCTGCTGTTCCTCGGTGTGCTTGTGATATTTTTCTGGCAGGTTATATTTATCCACAGGCTCCAGGAACCAGATGTGGGACTGAGGGCTGTGCTGCACCAGCTTCCTGCTTTCCTGCAAACTCTGGGTCCACCTGCCCTGCACAGAGCTGGACACGGCCTGGAGAGCCAGGAAACTGCAAGGTCAGCACAGCCAGGGGAGGGAACAGGGAAAAATGTGTCACCTGCCTGGTCCTGCACAGAGGGCACTGCTCCCAGGAGTTGTGCTGTTCATGGGACAGAGGAGCAAATCAGGTCTTGAATTTTTGGCAGTTGAGGGGAAAAAAAAAAAAAACAAAAAACAAAACCTCAACATAAAAATGCAGAGTTTCAGTTCAGAAAGAGACAGTAGTGGGAGAGCAGGGTTTGACCCATCCGGGGCTACTCTGAGCCAGCCACCCCTCTGGAGAAGGATGGAGCACCTTGGAGCAGCTCAGAGGGCAGCCCTGAGGGCTCTGCCTCCACCTCAGCACAGCTGCAGGGCTCAGGCTCTGCAAGGCAACATTTGCAGCCTGTGAACAGCTCCAGAGCTGGGGGTGGCTGCACTGAGACACCATGGCTGAGCCTCTGCCCCAAATTAAAACTGAAACCACCCTGGCAGTGCCCAAGGCCGGGCTGGTGGGGCCCTGAGCCCCCTGGTGCAGTGTGAGTGCCCCTGCCCAGGGCAGGCAGTGGAACTGGATGAGCTTTAAGGTCCCTTCCAACCCAAACCACTCTGGGATTCAAGGATTTCTTTCTTTTTTTGCCATCTCTGTTCACTTGGCCTCCGCCCTGTGTCCACCCCTCCCCTGTTCCAGGAGATATTCAGGCACATCAAGTGATTGCAGTTTTCCACATTTCCCCATCATTGCCACAGAAGCCTGCAGGCACAAATGCCCAAACCTGGGGAAGCTGGGCTGGAGAGATGAGAGCAGCTCTGCAGGGCTGTGCAGGAGCCATCCCAGCTTTCCAAGGGTCACCTTTGCAGGAGGAGATCCTGCACTCCAAGCCTGTTATCTCCAGAGCCATCTCCCAGCTCTGCCATGGGCAGCACTCGAGTGCTTCCCCCCTCAAATTCCACTGCACCTGGGAAAAATGTAGGAGCTCGTAGGAGAATCAATAAATATTTATTGTTTAACCAGCAGTATTTTGACTGGAGATGTAAGCATGGCCCTGTGCCAGGGAAACAAGAGCCTTCTTGGCCAGCACTGCAAACAAATTTTTGTCTGTATCTCGTTGGAAGATTATAAACTACACAATGAAAGGAAAAAAAAGAAACACAGGCAGCGAGCAGCTTAGTCACGGAAGAGGAACAAAAGAGCTGAGATGGATAACTGTGGCATGGGGTTACAAAAAAGGGCTGCAGGCCTGAATTTTGGCTGTTAGACAGCTGTGCTGCTCAGATCAGCTGCAGACTGTGCCACTGGCTCCTGCTGGGATGGGGCTGGGAGCTGCACCAGGAGGCACTGGAGAGACACTGGAATCCAACAGGAGCTCCCAGCCAAAAAACAAACTGGGCTTGGCCTGCAGAGGCACAGCCTTGCACCTATGGAATATCCCAATCCCCTCAGGGATCCTGAGGCACAGTGGGATGAACAGTCAGGCCCTGGCTCCAGGGAATTTTAGTGCTCAAATACAGCAGATCATCCCCTCCTCGTGCATCTCCTCAGCGCCCTGGCACACTCCTACCCAGCACAGCTGCTCCACCAAGCAGGATTTGTCAGCCTGGAGGGTGCCAGAGCTCCATCCTTTGGATCAGGGACAGCAGTGACACTTGCTGTCCTAAATCATGTGATTTACTCACTTTGTGCCATGCAAGGACCAGCTGACAGTGCAAAAAGGAAAAGACTCTCCTGCCTTATCTGGGACAGATTTACTTGGATTTGTTCCCTTCTTCCCCAAAATCCCAGTGGATCCTGGTGCCACAAGTGACAAGAGCCACTAGGGTGGGTGACAGCTCTGCCAGTGCACATCCCTGACATGGATTCAGACTTTCTGGTCTTACTCACACCCACCTGAGGGTTTCATCTATGGGACAACCTCTGCACCCTAAGCCTGACCCAGCTGCCCCCAGCTCCTCACACAGCAGGATCCATCCCAGAGGCTGCAGCCACTGCACTCCCACGGCAGCAAATCCAGAGCTGGCTCCTAGAAAAGCTGTGGCTGCCCCATCCCTGGACGTGTCCAAGGACAGGTTGGACAGGGCTTGGAGCACCCTGGGCCGGTGGGAGGTGTCCCAGGTGGAATGATGAGATTTTTAAGGATTCCAACCCAAACCATTCTGGGATTCTGTGATAATCCCGTGGCAAAACTCAGCATGCCACAGTGCTGCTGGATCCCAGCCTCTCACTGCCTGCCTGCAGCAATCTGCTCTGGATTTGGGAGTGCAGCAAGTCTCAGGATGTCTCAGCAGCTCGCTTTGGAGAGCTGGAGTGCAGCATTCCAGCGTGAGCCTGTGTTATCCCTGCATTCTATAAGGCCCATCAAAGCATGGCACGCTGTAATTACATGGCAAATTAGGGGCCACTTCATGTAACGACACTGTAATTACACACTCGGTGCGTGCTTTGGGGAGCTCGGGATGGGAACGTGAAAGGAACGGGGGTTTGCTCCTGTTCCCTGGAAAGCTCCCTCCCTTAGGCAGGTTGAAAACCAGGATGCGCTGTGGAGGATGTGTCCCTGAAGGAGAGCTCCGTGCGCTGCCCTCTCTCCAGCCCTTTCCAGAGCTTTCGTGGGAAGCTGACACTAAAAAAGCTGATGCTGGTGGCAGCCAAGTGCAGCCAGTCCCCCCTCCTGGGAACCTCTCATTCCCGCATCCCGGCTGGATACCACAGTAATGGGCATTTTGTCAGCGCATAGAGAGGTAATTGCTCTTCTTCACTTGAGTTCTCACCTCCTCCGCAGGCAATCAGCACCAAAAATGCGAGAGCAGCCCCAAGCCCTCCATTTCTGAGCCTCGGCCTCGCTGCTGATCATTCCAGCCCACACAGAGCATCCCCAGCCGAGCCCAACTCTCACCTTGGCTGCACTTCAGAGCAAGGCATTCCAAAAGATCCGGGTGCGATTCCCTGCATCCCTGGCAACACCAATCAGTGCTTTCCTTCCCGTGTGTCCCGGCAGGACAGGTGAGCGCTCTCCCAGCGCCACCGAGGCACAGGGAGGGACAGAGAACATGCCAGAGCAGGGAGCGAAATGCTGGAATTCTCTGCTGGGTTTTATCCTGCATGGAAAGAAAACGTGGCCATGCAGAGGGAAACTGAGTCACACGGCAGCTGGCACAGCTGGAGGGCTCAGCCCTGCGAGGATAACGCAGATCAAACCTTTCTTTTTGAATAAGAATAATGTCCCAAGTCCCTGAGCACTTTTACCCTGCAAACTGACTCCGTTGGTCAGGCTGATCCAGCTGTGACCCCACTCCACGCACAGGGAGCCAGGGATGGCTGCAAACCTGCCCTCCCTAGACAAGGTAGAGGAGAGAATGAAGGATCCCCTCCTAAAACCTAAAGAAGAGGGATTTTCTCTGCCACTTGCCCGAGGCAAAGCTCTGTGCAGGAGCTTGCATTTGCCAGGCTCCCTTATTTGTCTGCGCTGAAAGTGAAAGCAAAGCCTGACCTGGCTGTGGGAAGGGGGAGAAGCACGGTCCAGGCAGGTCCTACATCCACAAGCAGCATGGAAGCTGTGTAGGAGCTTCCCTGTACCCTGCACCACCACAGCAGGAGAGCCAGAATCTTACCGACGTTTGGCTTGGAAGGGAAAATCTTGCTTCAGCCCTAACTGATGTTGTCCCAAATCCTAAACAGAGGAAAAGCTCTTGCCAGATAAAAACACACCCCTGGGATGCCACCCACGCACAGGCCAATGGAAACAACGTGTCCATGTCCCAGCTGCCCTCAGGGTAGGCATGGGAAGAGCCGAAAAGCCGAAAAATGCGGATTTCTGTGCCGCGTGTGCACGGAGCAAATTCTTTTTCCAGGAACAAATCCACTCCTGCTCCCGAAACACACCTCCAGGGAAAGGAGGCAAAAGGAGGGCTGGATGCGGGATGGAGAGCTCGGCATCCCTGCTCCACCTGGGATACCCAGGAATGACATCTGGGACTACAGCCCTGCTCTGGGGCTGCAAATCCACAGCTTCAAATGAACACTTGAGAGCCCCAGCTACACCCCACAGCTCCCAGCAAGGACTGGGGAGCTGCTTCCCACTCCCAGTAAGAACTGGGGATCTGTCTCTCACTCTACCCACAGCCAGCAAACACAGCTTGGTGGAGCTGAAGGAAACAAAGTGATTTGTGGAGGGCAGCGCTCACCAGGCCCCAGGTGAAGTTCCCCTTGGGGTTGAATTTTGCATGGTTTGGGGTTTTACTGTCTCAGAAAACATCCCACCAAGCCATTGGTGGATCAGCCATGTATGTACAACCACAAGTGGTGTTACCACCCTCTCCATCACATCCTCATAAAAATATCCATGCACATGGAGTTGTATCTTGCAGGAGAACCCACTCCCAGGGGTTCTGGCTCTGACCTGCTCATCTCACTCACACATTCCAGCTGGTAACAGTGGGGGCGGAGCGGGGGGATTTGGCTTTGGAAGCTTTCTACAACTCCACATCCCTTCCAGTTTATTTTTAAACCCTTCAGACACACCACAGATCTCCCCAGAGATTTGCAGGCAGAGGTGTGGGGTGGAGCAGGGTTTGGTTTGGGGGCTGAGAGGGGATAGATGTGCAGTTCCATGGGGCACATCAAACATCCTGCACAACTGAAATCCTCTGGCTGCAGGGAGCCTCCCTGCCCAAGGTTAACCCCATGGATCACATCAGGCATGGCTGCTTGGTAAAGGGACAAGAGGCTGGATTCCTTCTCAGCCCATTTTGGAATTAAGGACGATGGGAACATTTGGTGGCAGATTCAGGGCTGAAGCAGCCATCAGGGAGCATCCTGCAGCATGGCTGGATCCCAGGAACACAACCCAGCAGCATCCACACTCCTTCCCTCACCATCAATCCCACCAAAGCAGAAAGCTGCAGCGTTCTCTCCGAGCTGGAGGGGAAATGAGGTTAAGCCAGCTAATTGACAGCACTGACCTTTGTGGCTCCCAGCGAGCGCAGCCACCAGCACAGGAGCGGCTGCAGCTGAGGCCGATGGGGGGGCAGCTCTTTTCCACCTCTTGGGTTTGTGTTTTTCAGCCTCCTTCCTGCCCAAGTTTAAACTTTGGGTCAGCTCTAAGAACTGTTTGCTGACATCAGCTGCAGAAGAGCTTGCAGGGACAGAAGAAAATGAACTTAAGGCAGGGTGAAACTCTGAATCCTCCCTTCAGGCACCAGGGAATTCCACTGCTCCAGGGCTCAGACACCCAGAGCACAGAAAGCCTGTGTGAGAGCTCTCACCCTCACCAGGAAAGTGCAAATTCAGACAGACCCTATACTCTGGAGTGAAAAGCAAACCCCATCCCAGCCTGATGGTCCAGGTGTTTATTCCTATCCTATTTTCCTTCCCTCCAAGCAAACTGGCTGCCCTCAGGGGCTGAAGGGCAGAAACGAGTCTGTACCAAAGTTTTAGGAAATAGGCACAAACAGCTCCTGAGCTGCACTCCAGCCTCTCATTTCAGCTCTGTAGCTGCACCTTCAGCATCCCCCGAGCATTTCGAAGCCTGGGGCTCCCCAGCCCACGCCCGGGAGCCAGGCTCAGCCCTGCTGCCGGGGCAGGAAGCGCTGGCACCCTCTGAGCAGCACGGGGGAGCCAGGGAGGAGGGATCCCAAGGGAGACACTCGGCGCTGGACATTCCATAGCTCACGGATGGCTGCTGTCCAGGCGGGTGCTGCCTTTGGAGCTCTCTGCAGCCCAGCTGATGCTGCACCTATTGAAGTCTAAGCACCAACCCCTGCGTGGCTCCAGCACTCAGCTGTCATTTTATTTCCATATGCAGCCCCAAATCCCAATGCCTGCAGGAGCTCTGCCTCCCTTCTAGCTTTCCTAGAAACTTCCTAACCGGCAGAGAAACACAACTCAATCTTTAACTTGATTTTCTCCGCCGCACTGGTGCTGCACAAAATCCAGCAAACTTCCACTTTGGCGCAGTGGGAATTGTAGCAGGGAGAGATGAAGCAACAGGACATGTTTTATGCAGAAAAAAAAGGTTGTTTTTGTTTTGTTAATTTTTTTTTTGTTTTTTTCCTGCGGGTCCTCCAAGCTCCATCCTCCACCTCGCCTGGGCAGGGCAGAGAGGAGCTGAGCGCCCGGGTCAGCGAGCAGCCAGACGCCAGCAGTGTGTGAAGAGCAGCCCTTATTCTGGTCAGGGCTCGGCTCGGAGCAGTAACCACAGCCAGCAGCAGCTGAACTCGCCGCTACAACACAAAAAACCCTTCTCGCCTCTCTTCAGTACCGTGTTGCTCTCTGCACCCTCCCTCCACCCATTTCTCCAGCTCCAAAAGGGCGGAAAAAAAAATAAAATCAAAGCGGCGGGTTTTCCTGGATCAAATGGGCTAAATCCAGAGCAGTTACCGCTGGAGTTGCGTTTCCCAACTACCGCGAGTGCTTGGACCACACAAGACATTTCCAGCGAGGGACAGGGAGAACGCACATTCCAGCTAACGATGGGAACAGGCGGGGAGTGCCGGGGAGCGCATCTCTCCTGCCTCCCTGCCCGACGGACTTCCCTACATCCCGGCAAGGATGCCAGGAGCGTGAGGGAAGGAGGCTGGAAGGGCGGCGGGATGGATTTTAAGAGCAGGAGGGGGATGGAAAGTCATAAAAGCGCTCGGAAAGTCAATTCGCCTTGGGCAGCGGGCAGAGCCCGGGCGGCGCCGCTGCGCTGCGACTTGGGGTGCGCTCCGTGCTCCCTTCCAAAAGACACCCCCAAAAAACCCCAGAGAGACCTCTCTGACCCCCCCCCCGCAGCGGCCAAGCCTCTCCCCCCCGGCCAAGGCTCTCCCGCCCTGCCCTCGCACGGAGAAGGGGACGGGGCTGCGCGGAGCGGGGCGCGCAGGGGACGCGGCGCTCACCGGGGGACGGGAAGAGCTCGATGTCCACCTTCTCCGTCTTGATGATGGTCAGATCCACCGCCGCCTTCATGGCTGGGGCAGCGCCGCGGGGGCNCTGCGGGGAGCGGAGCCGGCGCTGCCGGGGGGAACGGGGACGGAGCGGGGGCAGCGCATCCAGACAGCCTCTGCCCCGACCGCTGCTCGCATCCCGGTGCCCAAGCACGACGGGATAAGAGTTTGAGCACGCTGCCTGCTGGCAGCCCTGGCTGGAGCCGCTGGTGAAACCGATGGCTCTCGAAACCAGGCCAGTTATGTTCACCCTGCCTGTCTGGACATGAACCGCCGCCTTTCACACTCACCCCTTCAGCTCCCATCACCCCTTCAGCTCCCATCACCCCTTCATGCTCACATCACCTCCTCACATCTCCATCACCCCTTCGCATCCCCATCATCCTGCCTGGAGCAGCCTGATCTCCTCCCACCCACAAGCACACCCAAACTCAGGGGCACAGCCGGGGCAGAGCAGTGTGCATTGTGCTGTGGTGGGTGACAGCCAGGGGTGGTTGTTCCCAGGCCTGCTTGGTAGAGGTGGGAGGCCAAAGAGAGCTGGGAACTGACTGGATAAAAAAGCATCTTGAAGACGCAAGGTGAGTGTCATGCCAGCACAGCATGGAGTTAACAGTAGAATATCGGTTTTCTCATGAAATCTGTTTGATTGTATTTAGGTAGCACAAACTTCAGACCGCAAACGGCACAGCAGAAGGAGAGTATGACTCACAGATGTCAGCTTACCGGTACGGAGAAAAAAAGTCATTAGCAACCAGCTTTTGTGGTTCTGTCACTCCGAAAGTCTTTAACAGCTTCCGACTCTGGCACAGATCAGGCTGCTCTCATCAAAGATGGGCTCAAGTGAGCACAGGCCCGCAGGAGCAGCTGCCCGGGGTCACGGTCACTGCCCAGCCCTTAGGATGGACCAGGGTCCCGCTTGCAAACACCCCTGAAACCTCCCAAGGCCCCGAAAGATCAGCTGCAGATGCAAACGCTGCAGCTCAGATTATTTCGCTTCTGCAGTGGGGCCTTTCTCAGCCACCACGGGCATATTTATAGCAGGAGAGTTTGAGCCACTGAAAGAAGCTGCGAGGAGCCGGGGCCAGACGAGGAGAGCGGCTCTGGCTGCACACACGGCTTTGCCGAGGCAGGCACATCGAGCAGCAGGGGGGCTGGGAGCTGGCAAAACTGGGCAGGGAGCTCCAGCCCAAAGTTCATCTTCCTCACCCACTGACAACCCCTCACGTTCCCAATTTTACATGCAATCTTGTTTTCTATTTACTTGAAAGCTCAGTTCTGCAGCAGTGGGGTGGGACCAGCGATTTGCTGTGATGCAAAACCTCCCTGCACTGATTCCTGAGGGCTCGGGAGAACCTGAGCCGTGCTCAGGCAGAGCACAGGGTTTGAAACCTCGTCTGGTGGTTTGAAACCTACCACAGGAATGAACCTGGAAATCCGAAGGTGGAAAGAGGATGGCTGCAGGGATAAAATGTGGTTCCTCCCCGGGACACGATCATGTGCTTGCACCTGTGCTCGGTTTGGGTTTCTTTCTTTCTCGTGCATCAACGATTGAAGGGAGAAAGTACAGAGAGGAGATTTAGCAGAACATTTCCAGCTGAAAATCAAAAGGGGATTCGGGAGAAACAGCTGCCTTTCTGTGTGATCTCTGATCCTCCAGAGCAGGCTTGGGAAGAGAAACCTGATGCAGCTATCAGAGCCCGCAGCCCTTCCTTTGCTGCGCTCCTGGGCTGGGATCCCGGGCAGGGAGAGCGGGGGGCTGGCTGGGGGCCGCTTTGTGCAGCTGCCTGCCGGAGCCAGCAGAAAGCACCTGCGGTCCCAACCGTATGGAAATGAGAAATGACCCCCCCCCCGTGGATCGCTCACCCCGCTCGGAGCGCGGCTGCAGCAAACCACAACCCGCGGAGCGAAACGGAGCAGGAGGCGCGGCCAAGCCACCGGGGCTGCCCAAACACAGGCTGGGACACGCTGCTGGTGGCACAAGGCTCTCCTGGGCAGACGCCACCGACTGAGATGCAGCAACACAGAGGCAGAGAGTGCCCTGAGGTATCTCTGCTTTAGCCTTGCTCCCCTGGCTGATGCTTTTGGCTCAGCCTCCCCTGCAGTGTAACCATCTCGAGGACTGGCTGAACTCCAGGGCACCTGTACTGGAGATCCTTCTCTTCTGGACCAGGACAGGCCAGGTCTAATAGAGACCTTTCTCACAGCTTACAGGGCTTTTATTACGCTTCTGGCATCCCGACTGAGCTCAGCTTGGTTCAGGATGGCTGCAGAGGAGCTCTGAGCTTTGCCTCACCACCTTGTGCCTCCCCAGCCCTGTGTTCCGTTTTGCTGGTGCAATGCATGGCAACCCCTACATGCAGGGAAACTGGAAATGCTTCCAAAAGTAACACCAGGGCAAAAATCTCCAAAGGGGAGGAAGAGAACTGAGTGGCTGCGCACAGAGGTTTCCTCCCAGGGCAGCTGAATCTCTCCTTCGAGCTCCATCCCAGCAGCCGCCTTAATTTGTGTTCACTTCAGAGCTGCAACATGAAAGCCCTGGCTCTGAGCTCCAGCTGAGCCACTCAATGGCTCAGTGTTTGAAGAAGGCATGGAAGGAATCCATTGATTAGTTTCTTCAGCTGGGATGTGACCATTCCGAGTCCAAAACCTGCCAAACATGACTTCGCCTCAGCAACTGGTTCCTATTTGCTGCTCACAGGCTTTAGGAAAATCTTTCCTCTTCCCCATCCAAGTCTCACCCTTGTTTTCCACTGTGTGGTTACGTGAGTATCCTTTCAGGCTGTGTCCGGGAGGGAGGATGAGGGGCTGGAGAACGGCCCTGCCGCCCATAGATGGGTGATAACCCTCTGCCCTCCCTCCGCGGGGCAGCCCCACTGCTGCAACTGCGGGCAACAAAGAAAGGATGGGCAGCAATGCCCCATTGTTCCCATTGCTGACTAACCTCGGCTTAACAGAACAATAATTACTGTTCATTTAGCACTGAGGAAAGGTGTTAGGAGAGACGGGCCTTTGCTGTGATTTCCGAACGCAAGGATGGCTCTTCCATGACCTCTCTCCTGGCTGGGATGGCTCTTTCACTTCTCCACGGCCAAATTCACTCCTATCCCAGCCCAGGGCAGCTGCTGGCTCTCCTTCAGATGTCGTGGAGCTGGGCCAGCTTCTCCTTTCCCTCGCATTTCCCCATTCTCATTCCAGCAGGAATTAGGTGTAACTTCTGGTCTGGAGAGGGAGCTTTTCCGAGCACTGCTGCTACCAAAACATGGGGTGAAATACGAGGGCCACGTAATAACGTGGAGCATCCACCCAGCTGTAATGGCCAGGAAATGAAGAACACCATATCCAATTAAAACTGCAGGGGGATATTTATGGCAGAACGTAATTAGCCAAATTGGAGCCTTCCCCAAAACTGCCATGGGATTTTTAATGACCGCAAGCGGTCAGGGATTGGGTTTGATGTTTTGTCAAGTAAACAATACCCAGAGGGCATGAGACAAAAATCAGGAGCAAAGGGGAAAGGAAAAAGAAAAAAAAATCTGTCCTGCAATTCCAGGGAGAAACGGAGACATGAAAGGATTTATCGTAACGGGGACATTGTTGGAAGGAGCGGCAGCCACCACTCCAAGAAAGGAAAGAGCAGGGAGGTGGCCCTGGGTGTGGAGGTGGCCCTGTGCAATGAGAGGAAAGAGCAGGCAGCTGCCACGGCCGTTCCCCTGGGAGATACCTTTCCTGGAATTTAAAACGATACGAGAAATTCTTTCAAGAGCCGTAATAGCTGGGAAGTATTGGAGTATTTTGGTAAGAGGAGGCTGGATTAGCCCTGCTGATTCCAGTTTTTGGCTCGGGCATGGAAGCAGAGCTAGCTGGTGGCACATCCTGCGTGTGCCCCGGGCGGGCTGCGGGGCCGGGCCGCTCCCAGAGCCAGCGCTGGGGTCCCCGAGGTGATGACCGTGCCCAGAGCGTGGCTGCTCCGTGCCCCAGATGCGGCCCCTGGGGTCCCCTCGCTGCGGGGCTGGGCAAGGAGAGTCCCCCAGCAGGAAAAGCAGGGCAGTGTTCCCGCTGGGATGTGCAGCCCTGGGCCGGCCCGGCCCCGAGCCATGCTGCCACAATGCCCTCTGTGAGTGCCTGTCCCCGGGCTCCGAGCCTCCGCGGCTCCTGCGCTCATTAATCGCGGCGGGGAGGGCTCACAAAAGCCGCTTTGTGGCCAGCGGGGGTCAGGGCTCGGCACACAGAGCCCGTCACACTCCGGGGGACCCCGAGCGAGCCTCACGGGCTGCTCGAGCATCTCCGAGCGCCTCCTGCTCCCAGAGCTGACCCCGCACCTAGGAGCTGCTCGGGGCTCCGGCAATGCCACCCTGACGGGAACTCCTGACGTGTCCCTGCTGTGCCTGGATGGAAAATCCTCGGAGGCTGCTCTGCAGCGCCGTTTGCTCTCCGGACATTGTCAGGCTCCCCTCAAGTCACAGCACCGAGCTCTCGGTAAACACATCCCGAAGGGTTTTGCTGTTGAACTCCCGATATTCTCGATTTCACCGAGCACGTGCAGCCAATACACATCAAATCTCACCTGCAGACACCTCTCTGGCCTTTGCTCGGATCTCCTGGCTCGGATCTCTCTGGCCTCAGCTCCTTCAGAGCACAGACAAAGCTGCCCGCTCAGGTTTAAGCAGCACAGCTCCGCTTGTGGCTGCACTCTTGGCATGCGCCAGTCTCTCCTTTCTGAACTGATCCCTGGTATCCCTTGAAATTCCCTTCCCTGGGATCCACGGCGGCATTATGAAGGAGAGGCAGAGGAATCATTGCTCATAAATGGTCTCCTGACAGCCAGACTGTGATCACTGATGCCTATCTGCCCTTTCCACCTTTCAAAAACCCATCACCACCAGAATGCCACCCACTGCTTCACCAAACACCGAGGGATGGGCCCATTTCACTTTATCAAGGTCCAAGAGACACAGAAGCACCTCCCAAGGGAGGTCAGTCCAGTTCCAAGCTCCGGTACAGAATCCACAGCCTGACAAGTGGCAGCACCCAGGAAAATCCCACGCTCACAGCCAGTTGGAAGTGATCAGCCCAGGAAAATAAACCACAGTGTCCCCCAGGTTAGGGCCAGGGCCAGGACAGAGGGGTTCAAGTGATGGAAGTTTAATTCCTTGTCAATATTTCCACCTTTGTGTCTCCATCCCTTTTTTTTTTAATTACCCTTTCTCCCGTCCCACGGAGCTGGGAGTTCAGCAGTCCCAAAGGAAAGGCTCAGGGGCTGGGGACTGAGATGGGGTCTCTCTGTGACAGAGAGAGATTTGAGGGGAGAGCTCGGGAGAGAGAACTGGGATCTCCATCCTTTGTTCCACAGGACCCTGGGAGGCACAACTAAGATCCAACAGCCAAAATCCCTGCATCCCAAAGCACTGTCCTGCCAAGGCCACGAGCTGACAGGTGCACACAGCCAGTCTAGAGAGAGAATTCAGGGATGGGCACGACTATGCCATGCACACCGTGCCCAGAGCACGGAAACTCCAGGATGAGCCCCACAGAGAGACTCTGCCAGCACCACCCCCGGCATCGCTCCTGGGATGAGGGATCCGCCCGCAAACGCGTCTCCAAGGGGGAAAACCCTCGCCCGGCGCTGAAAATCTCCTCTCCCTCAGTTGTCCGCGCTTGGCAACCTGGGCTGGCAGTGAATAAACGCCAGGGAAATATTCCTCCCTACACGTGTTTGGGTTTTTCGGGGTGGTTTTCTTGGCCGCCGCTCCTGGCTCTGCAACAATGCCCGGCTTGTTCGGCCCCGCGCTGCAGGGCAGGCTTGAATAGATCTGTCTAAAATTATAAGCGGGCAGCCCCTGGGCTCTGCGAGATCACAGAGCCCACGCTGGGGCTGAACAAAGCCCTCGCTATTTCCCAACAATTAGCCCGGCTAAAAGGACATCTATCTCCTGCCATCAGAGCCACCACGTGCCTCCCAGCCAGCCCATTGTGCAGCTAATTAAATAACACGCCTCTCTCCCCGGGAGCGACTCCTGATTAGCTCGCCGAGGTCCTAAATCCTTGCGGGTGTGAATGGGGACAGCCAGCTGCTGGCCAGGGGATCGCGGCTCCCGAGGGGACGTGGCCACCCCGGGACAGCAGCACCGAGCACTTCAGGGGTTTAAGGCACCTTAAAGCTCATCCAGGGCCACCCTGCCATGGCAGGGACACCTTCCACTAGCCCAGGTTGTCCCAAACCCTGTCCAACCCAGCCTTGGACACTTCCAGGGATCAGAGACACAGCTCCTTTGGGCCGGGGAGGGATTAGCTCCTTCCCAGTATCCCATTAAACCCATCCTCTTCCAGTCTGAAGCCATTCCCTCATCCCATCTTCAGGGAGCTGTTGGACAGAGATCCTGGGATCCAACAGGGTCAGCACACTCTGCTTCCCCATCCACCTCCCAACTGCCTGCAGCAAAAGCCGTGAAAACAGAGGATTTATTTATTATTTTCCATGCTTTGCTGGTGGCTGGAGGAAAAAATCAGATGCAAATATTTTTTCTAAATATGTTCCTGGCTGATACAGACCAGTTTGTTGTAGAGGTTTTTTTTTCCCCTTTTCCCACACTTCTCATTGGGTTAAAGCAGTGGAAAGAAAATAAACAAGGAAAATGTTGTGTCATTCAGCCAGAGCTAAAACTTTCTATTTTTGCACTTTTAATATGGGAAGGAATTGCAAAATGGAAAAAAAAAAAAGGCCTATTAAAAGTAATTTGTTAACAAGCTCTTTTCACCCAGTTAGTTCACCTCTTCAAGGAGGATTCTGTGGGAGGGGATGAGGATGAGGCCAAAGGAAAGCTGGGAAGCCGATTTATGTTCTGTGAGATGAAACAAAATAACCTCTGGGGCTTGGAGTTTCCTTCCAATCCAACAAAGAGTTCTGGGAAGTGAAGAAAATCCACTCAGATGATGCATCAAACACCCCAGGGCCACCTGAAATGTCCTGGGCCACCACAGCCCTCCCTGGGGGAGGTGGCCATGGACCTTCTGAACATCCAACCCGCACCAGCTCCAGCCAAAAGCCCCGGCAGGATTTTCTCCCCATCCCAGCCCAGCTCCTCAGGCTGAGCTCCAGGACTCCTAAATCACTCTAGATGTTCAGCACCTTCCCTCACACGCTCCCAAGACCCGGAAGAAATTCAGTTTCCTTCTGTCAAGGCGCCAGTCAGCAATAGTTGCAAATATCCCTTTTACCCCCTTTAAATCATCATTTCCCACCCCTGGCTATTTCAATCATCATTTTCACACTGGGAGAGCCTGGCTGGAAGACTGGGAAGGTGGAGCAGCAGATTAATGAGCTGATTTCCTGTGGACCTGCAGCTCCAGGCTGGAAGCAGCTGGACCTGCTGCTGCAGACAGAGCTCCATCCACCCAAGGAAAAGAGAAAATCCCCATTCCTCATCCCTTGTGGGGAGGGGGCAGCAGGAGGAAGGACACAGAGGAGGAGGTTTTGTCCTAGTGGGAACCAAAGCTGGCTCCTGTTTTTCAAACCCATCCTGAGGAGCAGCTGCTGGTGGAGAAAAAGCTGGGAAGCTTTAGGAATGCATCAGGGAATTATTGATCAGGGTATGTGCACACCCATAGGATTTCATTGGAAAAGCACAGGGATCAACTTGATGCACGCTGTTGTCAAAATCATATTTGCCCTGCACTCAGAAAATGCAAAGGTTTTACACCAAATAACCAAATTTTACAGGGATGCATCCACAGGGCCAGGAAAAGCACCATTAAGAGATGTGCCATGGCTCACACGAAGGCCCAGAGAGGCTACACGAGTCCAGCCCCAAACACAGTTGAACATAAGCCAGGAGCAGCCTGCTCAGCCCTCCAGCAGCCTTCAAACCCCACAGCCAGTTCTGAGAGCTCCATTCATCCCAAACTCCCAAATAAAGGGCAGGAGCCAAGAAAAAGCTGCCTCCCCTCACCCAGCCAGTGCCCTCAATCCCAAAGCTCTGGGAATGGCTCCACAGCCACTTGATTAATAAGGGCCCGGGGGGGGAAACCGTTTATATAACCTCGTCTTCTCTAAACTTCCTAAGTGCTTCAGAAAGTGGCTGCCCTGGAAACCCAAACTGGAAACGAAAAATATTATCCTGCCATTTATAAACATCCCTGGTGCTAATGAAGTGAGGAGCAGCAGCGCTGGCCAGTGAGGGCAAGGTGCTCTTGGCAGTCGTGGGAGAGCCCCAAAAACCCTGACTTCAGGTGGTTGTGGAGGGGAAAGTCCTCCCAGCATGATCCAGTGCCACTGCAGCTGTGAGGCCCTGGGGCAAGGATTTGGGAAGAGGGGTGTTGTGGAAGTATGTGCTAAACACAGGGGATGGGGGCAAATGTGGAGGGAGAAGGGCAGAGTGATCAGAGCCAGGCAGGAGCAGGTGGGATTTTAGAAACCTCTAAAATCATTCCTTGAGCTCAGAGAGGGGCTGGGGTGAAGCAGCACATCCTGCTCCTGGAAAGCAGGGAGGGGATTTGGTGCTGCTGTGCTCCAGCCTCTGTGGGATGAGCTGCCCAGGCCAAGCTGCTCGTGCAGGTCAGCAGAGCACGGCTGTTTACACCACAGTGCTCTGAACAAACACAGAGCAGCCCAAATTTAGCTCCTGGGTTCAACCACCCCGTGCCTCACAGCCCCTCGGCCACACATCCCAAGCAGGGAGCCAGGACAGCAGAACACTGCAGCCCATGGCTCCATCTGCTTTCCCTGCTGGCATTTCCCACGGAGATTTGTTTTTGCATCAGCACCAGAAAACGCTGAGGTTTGGCTGGAAATATTTGGATTTGGTTTTGACAAAATATTGATGATTTTCGCCCAACAATCTGTCACTTTTGGCAGCAACAAGGAGAAAAGTGAAAAAAAAAAGAGAGGTTTTTCCTCAAGATATGAGGACTGAGCTGACACCCAGCTACTGGGCTGCCTCGTTATCCTGTCAGTCTGATTACTGCAGAGCAAGGAAAACTGCTCCTACTTCCAAGGAGTGGCTGTTTGTCTGGCTGGAAACACAGCCAGAGCTGCCAGACACAGGAGGCCTCTGCTCTCCTGGGGTCAGGCAGGAGCTGGATGCAAAGCAGAGGAAGAGCAGGTCTGGACACCTCTGGAGATGTCTCAGATAGCCCAAGGCTGCTCGTGGTGAGGAGCTGGTCCAGGGCAGGAGGAGATGCCAACTTTATTTCCATCACTGCCTTCCAGAATTAGTCCTGTCTCTGGAGTCTGGAAAACTGGGTTGAAATCTCCCAAGTGCAGACTCTCCTGCAAGATGCCTGGAACTGACCAAATTAGAGTTTTTCCACGAACAGGCTCCCTTGGGGCATCTCTTCCTTTTTTCCTTTGCTGACATCAGTTTGACCAAGCAAGAGCCCCCTGCCCCCATTTGAACCTCAGATGTGGAGAGTGAATCACAGACCTGGGAGAAAGGCATTCCTGACTCTTGAAAAAGAACTGCTGCGGAGTTGAGGAGGAGGAGCTTGGGCTAGATCTCCTTAGAAATCAAATCTCCCCTTTGGTGGAGCAGTTTATTGTCTCCATTTTTCCTAAATACCAAACCCTGGCACAACTCGAGGCTGTTTTTCCTTGTCCAGTCCCTTGTTACCCCTGGGAAAAACCAACCCCCACTGGGCTCCACCCTCCTGAGAGAATTTGTGGAGATCCCGGCTTTGCATCCCAACCTGCCCTTGCAGCACCACAGGAGAAGGAAAAACATCAAAAGAGAAGCCCTGTCTCTGAGAGGGGATCAGAGGTCTCCAAAGACAGCTCCCAGAGCAGGGAGAAGCTCCTTTTGGGAGCCTAAAGCTGAAATAAGCCCATGTGCAAAGTCCATCCTCCATCCCAAGCTGTTCCCACACCTCACTGAAGCCGTTTTGGAGACAGGCAAGCAAGTGTCCCATGGCTGTCCCCCAGAGAAACCATCATCCCAACACAGGACCTCGTTATCCCTGCCTGCTTCCACAGGGGCCAGTCCCTCCCCAGGACCAGCTGCACAGAGAGGAATCATGTCCAGCTCTGGTCAAACAGCCAACAATTGACCCAGTGCAGCTTTTCCAAAGCCTATTGATCCCAAAGCCCATGGGGGAAGGTCCATCCACAGGGCTGGGAAACTCCAGCACGTGCTGGGGACACTGCAGGCAGCTCCAGGGCCAAGGATCACTTCAGACATCTCTTTGTGTGTGTAATCTGAACACTCGCACAGCCCTGCTCTCCAGGGACCCTGAGCCACTCTCCTGACCTCACTGAATTAAGTATGGCAATAAAATGTGCACTGAATTAATCATCTGCATCTCCAACGTGAGAAACTGCTGTGCAGGGGCTCACAGGAGCGGCTGCAGGGATTTAGGGATCGCACTCCAAGGGAAGGCAGTGGGGTTTGGATGCCTAAAGACTTTCTGGTGATATGCCAAGGTCTTCCAAACCCCAGCTGTAAGACTCAGTCTGGACTCCTAGATTTATCCCTGAGAACTCTTCTCCCATACAAAACCAGGCTGGACAGGACTTGGAGCAGCCTAGTCCAGTGGAAAGTGTCCCTGACCAGGGAACAAGATGAGCTTTAAGGTCCCCCAGCCCAAACCATTCTGGGATTCTCTGATTCCATGGCCATGGGAAGAGTCACCAGGACTGGGAGCTTGGGTGAATGAACTCCCACCCTCTGGGAAGAGGAGGTTGCAGTGCAGGGTCCTTGCAGTCCAGTAGCTGATAGCTGCAAAGCTGCGATGAAGAGGGATCTGGGAGAGCAGCAGGAAATCAGGGACCCCATATTTCCCCCAGAGGCTCCAGGTAAGGTGAGAAATATCCCAGGCACAAAGCAGGCTCTGGAAAACGAGGTGCAGAGAGCTCCTTTGGAAAGCTCAGCCTGGCTCTGCTCGGAAAAGGAGGAATCATTTCCATTCCCAATTGGCAGCAGAGGCAGCTCGGGCTGATTTCTATCTCATTTCAGGAGGAGAGCAGAGAGATGCAATCTCTTACAGGGCTTTCAAGGAATATCCCCCTAATGCTGTCCTGACTTCTCTGAGCCTGGCACTTCTTCCTGCTCTTCTCCTCTCCAGCCTGGACAAGCTCCCAGAGCTGTGCTGGGGCACAGGACAGTCCCATCCTCCTGGAAGTGTCTCTGCGCTGGAAATAACAATTAAAAGAACCCAAAGACGATCCTAATTGCCCCTCCCCCCCAAAGTCTGACAGCAGTTTCTCAGGCTGAAGTGATGCAAATAGCTCAGATAAGGCTCAGATAAAGTATCTGTGCTCTCAAGGGCTTATCTGAGCTGAACACCAACTCCAAAAATCCTGAAATTTGCCCCGTGGGACTGTCTCTGGAGCTTGATTTCCATCTGAAGCCCCGACCTCCAGAGGCTGCAGAAACAGCTCCTGTTCAAATGCATTCTTGAGATAGCAGGGTGGGACCCGGCAGGTCTGCAGCTCCCCTGGTGCGGCTATCTGGGATTTGCCTCCTGGTGGGAATGTCGCAAGAGCGGGGCTGATGGCTCAAGGAACCGGTGACGGCGCCTTTCACCAGCCCCGCTCACACGAGATGGAACGATCACTTTCCCTTGGCTGCAGGTTGTTCCATGCTGCCTTTTGCTCTCAGGCCCTGCTCAGGGATTCCAGGCAGGGGGAAGGCTCAGAGTGCTGGGAATGCCCTCAGGGACCGTGTGGGCATCGGGATAAGATTAGGGTTCCTGGGGGCAGCAGGGGTCTGGGTACAAAGTCTGCCTGGGTTCTCTGACAGCCCAGCCTGGAGCCAGCAATCCCTGGGACAAGGGATGGAGCAGACCCGGCTTCCACCATCTGCCTGCCTCTGATATTCACTTATAAACATTCCTGCTTAGCGATCCAGCCTTCCCAAAAACACACAGGGATGCAGAAGGTGTGAGAGCTGGGAGCTGGGATGGGAAAGGACGCGGGAAGTCCAAGGCCAGGCTCTGAGAGGGATAATTGGGATCTCTTTGTAAGCTGGTACAAAGAGCCCTGGGCTCACACCCGGGAGCACCAAGGGTCTCCTACCTCCTGGCCAGATCCCATATTCCACATGCTCTACAGACACTGGAGTGAAAGAGAGCAGGAAGGAACCCTCCCTGGAGGGTTTGCAACCAAACAATCCACAATCTAATCATTTCTACACCTCATGCAAATCTGGCAAGGATGGGAAAATGGAGCTTTCTGCAAACCTTTCAAAGCTCTGCAGAAATTGCTCAAATGCCGCTGATCCAAGCAGAGATTTCCTCTCTGCAGAGGTTTGCAGCCGGCAGGCAGAGTTCTCAGGCAAGAATAATGATGAAATTCTATAGGATGCCTCATAAACCAGAGAAAAAAATTCATTTCCTACTAAAAATTCCCAACGGCTTATTCCCAAAGGGCCACGGGACTGCTGTGGAGTGCTGGCTCCCCTTCCACCCTGGCCAGAAAACGGGGACTGAGGGAAAATGTGTGGGCAGCTCTGGGCTCCCAGGGCTCTGCAGCACCAGGGTGAACCATGAGGTACCAAAGCCCAGGGATTGAGGGAAAACCTGCAGGCAATGCCCAGCTCACAGAGCTCCATGGCACTGGCAGCCCCAGGGTTAACCATGAACCCCAAAATCCCAGGGATTGAGGGAAAATGAGTGGGCAGAGTCCAGTCTGAGCATTGCTAGCACCAGAGTGAACCACAAGGCACCAAATCCCAGGGATTGAGGGAAAACTCCTCTCCATTGGCACTGGCAGCCCCGGGGTTAACCACGAGGCACCAGATCAGAAAAGGAGTGGGCAGAGCTGGAATCCCAGCACTGGGAGCACCAGAATGAACCACAAGGCACCAAATCCCAGGGATTGAGGGAAAACACTGCATGGCACTGGCAGCCCCAGGGTTAACCACAGCGGCGCCCTGTGAGGCAGCGATTTCTGCTTTATTTCAGCAGGGGAAGTGTGTCCCGGCCTGATTAGCCCAATGGTTTCCTCTTTTCCCATAACCTCCAGACCCCCATGGCCTAAGTGTTTACTTTCTGAAATAAAAAATCTGCCAGTGTTTTTCTTTTTGCGGGGCATGTGTATTTTGGGAGGATTCGGGGGGAGGGAAGTGGAGGGGGAGCTGAATGGGACGGGAGGCTGGCGCACACCTCCCTCCCCTCTCCCACCCCTCACCCCAGCTCCTTCCCAGCTGCAGCCTCAGAGCTGAGACTTCTGGCTTCGATGTGAGGGAGAGAGAGAAATGCATTAATGAGAGAGTTCAGGCTCTTGCTCCAGCAGCCATAAACACAAGGAACATCTGGAGGGAGAGAGAGGTGCTCTGAGCTGCCAGGGGCTGAAAGGATCAGGCTGCTTGCAGGGTCCTGAATTCCCTGCTCCCCACAGCCCCTCTGCCTGCCCTGCTGTGCTCTCCTGGCAACCCACTGTCCACAGTGAAGGAAACACAATCAGAGAAATCCTAAATGAGGGAGAAAACATAGTCAGAGAATCCTAAAGGTGGGAGAAACCCTCTAAGATCATCCATTCCAACCATTCCCCCAGCACTGCCACGTCTGCCACTCAGCTGTGTCCCCCAGTGCCACATTTACACGTTTTTTTGAACACTTCAAGGGACAGGGATTCCACCACTTCTCTGGGAAGCCTGTTTTAAATATCTCTCCTCACTTCTGCTGCCCTCCCTGCTCCCCAGCAGCCCAGCAAACCCCCCTAAGTGCTGTTATAAGGGCTGGCCGTGGGCAGCCAAACCCTCTGGAGAGGGTGCTGTGCTGCACAGTGTCCCCACAGGGCACAGTTCCAAGGAATTTTCTTGGGAAAGCTCAAGCACCACACCACACACCCCTCTCCCCCCAGTTTTGCTTTGTGTGGCCTGTCTGAAGTGTTTGGTGGTTCAGGATGGTTTCCTCCTCTGGAAAACCAAACAGGTACATCCAGCTCACTCCATCCCTGTGGAGGGGTCAGTCCTGCTCCAAGGGCACCCCAAAACCAGACCTGTTCTGCAGACAGCCCCAGGGCATCACACAAGTCCTGCACAGGCTGTGGCTCAGTTCCCTTCCTCCTGGGCTCTACATCCCCTTATCCCTTCCCAAGGCACTCTGTAGCTGTCGGTGCTGCTGCTCATTTTTGCAGCTCCCAAATTTGAGTTTTGCCTCCTGCTGAGCTCCCACCCTGCTGTTATACCTGAGAACCCCAACACATCTCCAGGCTTCTCCCAAAATCCACGCACCGCCACTGCAGCTTTCCCCAGCCCAGGGACCAAGGCCCTGTCCTGATCCCTCATCCCAGCTGACTCCAGACTGCAGCTCAACTGGGAAAGGAGCTCTGAGCCCATTCTCTTCTGATGACCAAGGCACAGGGAGCTCCCTGGGGTTTTGTCTTGGAGAGGCAACAGGGAATTTTCCAGAGTCAAGCAGGAAACAAATGGAAAAGTGAAAGTCTGGAATTTTGTCATTCTATTGCCTCAGTGCAAATAATCCTCTGCAAGTGCTGAGCTGCAGCAGGTCCCAGCATTACTGAGTGTTGTGGGAACACCTGGGTGTGTTCTCCTCACCTGGGAAACCACAGGATCCACAGGAAGCAGGCACTGCAGCTCCCACTGACCTGAGAGCAAAGCAGGGGCTGCTCATCCTTCCCAGCAGATTCAAACCCACCACAGGCATCCCATAGCCCTGCAATTCATTCCCAAGGCATGGAGGGATCTCCTCTCCACCAACAGATTGGAAAGTGCCCTTAACTGAGAAAATTATGTGTGTCCTTCTACAGCCCAGAGTGTCCCAGCACAGCAGCTGGAACTGGCCTTTAACTGGAGCCAATGGTATATCCAAAGATCCACAAGGGAAAGGAAAAGAAACCCCCATTCCAGCCAGGCCAAGAGAGGCTGTGTCAGCTCAGTGGCCAGAGGGTGACAACAAAGCCCAGAATCCTCAGTCAGCCCCTGTGCCAGGGAGAGCTGTGGATCAGGGAATGCTGCAGCAGGTTGGGAAGGGGCAGGATTTTGTGCAGGGCTTTTTCTGAGCAATGGAATGAATTCCCATTCAGTGCATCCCTCCCTGTGGGGGCTCACCCCCATTTCCCCCCATCCTGCTTCCCTTCACCTTCCTGCACTCCTCCTTTGCCTGCTCCTGGTTTGTTAAAGAGGATGAGGAGAGCCTGGCTGCTCAGGGAAGGCCTGGCTGGCCCGGGGATGATCCTGACTAGTGCAGGGATGATCCTGAGTGGCCATGGAGTGATCCTGGCTGGTGCAGGGATGATCCTGGCTGCTCCAGGGAAGGACTGGCTGGCCCAGGGATGATCCTGAGTGGCCATGGAGTGATCCTGGCTGGTGCAGGGATGATCCTGGCTGGCCCAAGGAAGGCCTGGCTGGTCCAGGGATGATCCTGGCTGGCTCAAAGGTGATCCTGGCTAGCCCAGGGATGATCCTGGCTGGCTCAAAGATGATCCTGGCTAGCCCAAGGATGATCCTGGCCGGCTCAAAGGTGATCCTGGCTAGCCCAGGGATGATCCTGGCCGGCTCAAAGGTGATCCTGGCTAGCCCAAGGATGATCCTGGCCGGCTCAAAGGTGATCCTGGCTAGCCCAGGGATGATCCTGGCCGGCTCAAAGGTGATCCTGGCTAGCCCAGGGATGATCCTGGCCGGCTCAAAGGTGATCCTGGCTAGCCCAGGGATGATCCTGGCCGGCTCAAAGGTGATCCTGGCTAGCCCAGGGATGATCCTGGCCGGCTCAAAGGTGATCCTGGCTAGCCCAGGGATGATCCTGGCTGGCTCAAAGGTGATCCTGGCTAGCCCAAGGAAGGGCTGGCTGGCCCAGGGATGATCCTGGCTAGTGCAGGGATGATCCTGGCCGGCCCAGGGATGATCCTGGCTGGTCCAAGGAAGGGCTGGCCAGCCCAGGGAAGCGCTGGCTGTTCTGCAGGAGGGAGCAGCAGCTGTGCGTGCCCTGTGAGAAGGCGCCCATTCATCTCTGCGAGAGCGTGCGGGGGAGGCAGCACAGCACAGGGGAGGGGGAAGTGTTGGAGGAGGCTGAGAAAAGGAAGGAGGCCGCAGTTAAAAATAGGATAAAAGGCCATGAAAAAAAAACAAAAAAAAACAGATTTGAAAAAAAAAGCTTCGCTCAGAAAATGCTCTGCAGCTGGAGAAGCCATCGGGCTGAGCCTGGTCAGCTTTACCTTCTCCCCTCCTCCTCCTCCTCCTCCTCCCCAAGCCCCCTTCCTCTGAGCGTGGGCCTGGAAGGAGGCCCAGAAAGCACTCACAGAACGTTTTCCTGTGGGGTTCTCCGCCGGGAGAAGAGCAGGCAAAGGGGCAACACACGTGGGGAAAGCAGGGAGGCTTGGCCAGGGTGAGGGCAGCCCCCATGGGAGCCCAGGCTGGGCTGGGAGCCGGGCTGGAAGCAGGATCACAGGATCACAGGGGGAGTGATCCATCCACCCATCCACCCCTGTTTGCTGTGGGGCAGAGCACACCCGGGTGTTTCTCCAGCTGCAAGGGTTTGGCTCTCCTGGCCAAACCAGCTCAACACCAGGCTGCAAGGACTTGATGCCCATGAAGCACCAGCTCTGCTTTTCGCTCTCCAAAAGATCCCTGGAATTGTTCAAGGCCAGCCTGGACACAGGTCAAAGCAATCTGCTCTGGTGGAAGGTGTCCCTGCCCATGGCAGGGCATTGGAATGAGGTGATCCTTAAGGCTCCTTCCAACCCAAACCATTCTGGGATTCTGGGATTCATTTCCCAGCGAAGCCAGGAGCACTCCCCCAAATGCTCCAGGATATCCCAAAGGCTGGGAATGCCTTCAGTCCAAGGATGCTAATTCAGCACAACAGTTGTAGAAACTTCTTCCGCTGGAGTCGGAGTCGTTCCATCCCTCACTTGCCATTAACAACAGTTTTATCTCCACTATCAGCAAGGAAAACAAACCTACTCTGAGTGGAAGGGGCTGTTAAAGTGGCCTTGGCTCCTAAAGGCAATGCACTGTGTCCATGCTGAAATTGGAATGGAATCACAGAATCCCAGGGTGGTTTGGGCAGGAAAGGACCCTAAAAATCATCTCGTTCCAACCCCTGCACCACAGGCAGGATGCCACGCCTAAATCAGCTTGCTCAGAGCCTCACAATAATTTAATAATTCCACTAGCAAATCTTGTCTTCCACTCCAGTTTTACACCTAACCTTGTATAATCCAAAAGCTACTCCCAGGGAGGAATATTAGGATCCTATTTCCTTATGAATTCACCATAAGATGCTAAGTGTGGCTTTCAGCAATGCTTTGGGCAGGCATGGAGCACCTGCAGTTGGGTGGAGATGGAGCAGCCAAGGTGCCTTTACAGTCCTGATGCCACCTGTGCAAGGACAGAGCTCCTGTCCCTGAGCAGCCACAGCTCCCCTCTGGATGGCCTCATTCTCTCACCCCTGGGCTGGGCCTGTCCCTCACTGTGGTGATTCCTGGGCACTCACATGCCCAACATGTGCACCACACATTGTGGTACAAGCTGACAAATAAGACTGACTCCAGCCCATTTTCAAATGTTGGCCTTTCAACCCAAAAAAACTCCACCCCTTCTTGCTTTATCTATGAGCGAAATCCACATCAGGCTTTCCTTTATCCATATCACAGAATAATCTTATCAGCTTCAAGCACAGTGTAAATAAACTTGCCCAGGCTTCAAAGGCAAAGCATCTTCTCTAAACGCAAGCAGCCCTCAAACTCTTAGAAATGCTGTGGGTTTCTATTGCAGGAGGATATATTCACACTTGCATTTTCCTTGTTGACTTGTTTCTTTCACCAACATCAAGACCATGAAAACCAAAATAGCCTCTGGTGCAGCAGAAGAATAGATGACAAATGGTTTTCATGTGCAGCCGAGACACAAAGGAGAAATGAAAGGCTGTTCCTGGCCCCATATACAAATAAGAGTTTCCTCTCATTTAAAATTAGAAACTGCTCTAGACTGAAGAACCAGCAACATCAAAAAAACAGATCAGAGAAAGAGCACCTTGCATTGTAACAGGAAGAACTGAAAAATAATTTTTAGGTATTGCAAGAGACCCAGGGGCCTGTCCCACTCATCCCAACTCACTGAAAACTGGATCAAAACCTGTGGAAGCAGCAGCTTGGATTTCTTTCCCTGACTTTACTAATATTGGAGGCAGGCTCCAGCCTCTGCAACGAGAAAGTTCACAGAGCCGTCGTGGAGTAAGGAAGATCTGGGCTGCAGATATGTTGGTCCCTGGAGAGAGCACTTTCACAGAAAATAGGAGAGGGTTGGGAAAAAAAGCCCTAAAAAAACTTTCCAGGCACAGACTTGCAAAATGTTTGAGCAAATCCAAATGCAGCCAGGGCAGATTTCATCAGAGCAGGGCTGACATCATGCTGAGAGAGGTCACCCACAGGAGTTGAGCAAATAGCTGGGATAAGGATGCCTGGGAATAGCAGAGGGGCTTTGCTCCAGCCACAGGCACAGCTCTCTGTGTCCATCTCCTGCTCACCAAAGGAGAAAGCAAAAAACCCAAATGCCTGAACCTTTGCCAAGAAGAGATTTCAAAGTGTACACTTGACCACAGCAGTCACTGCTTCTGCAGAAGTCCTCAGGGACATCAGGGCTTTCCCTCCCCAGGGGCCAATGAGCAGCACTAACGAGCAGGAACCGCTCCCAGGAGAGCAGCACATGCTTACACGGGATTTAAGTGCTTCAGGACAGGCTTATGTGGGACTAAAGTGAAACATAAACTTCATCTTGGCCCTTGGCAAAGGTCACCAGTGTGCAACTTGAGCTTTTTCCCTTGGTTCTGTGGCTGGGCTGTGCTGGGGGTACCTGAGCCCTCCTCACCCAGCCCAGGCCAGAGAGCATCTGCCCTGCCAACTGTTCATACAGGAGGCCTGGAACCCCAGGATGGGCTGGCTTGGAGGGGACCTTAAAGTTCATCTCATTCCACCCCACCTTCCACCCCATGAGAAATGGCCCAAAGTGCAAGCTCAGCATGAAAACTCACGTGCTGTGGCAAGAATCAGCCACTGGTGCTTTTCTAGCAACTTCCAAACTAGAAAGGTGTAGGAGGAGACATTCCCTAGGTCTGGGCAGGGAACCCTAGGTCTGGGCAGGGAAGACATTCCCTAGGCTCAGAGACATTCCCTAGGTCTGAGCAGGGAAGACATTCCCCAGGCCCTGGCAGGGATGATATTCCCTAGGTCCAGGCAGGAAAGATATTCCCTAGGCCCTGGCAAGGAGTGTCTTTAGCTGATGGTCCAGCATGGCCTGTCCTCTCCAGCTCTGGTGACCACCAACCTTCCAAGGAATCATAAAATCCCAGAACTAGGTTGGAAGAAACCTTAAAGCCCACCCAGTGCCACTCCCTGCCATGGGCAGTGACAACTTCCACTATCCCAGGCTGTCCAAGTGTCCAACCTTGGACACTTCCAGGGATGGGGCAGCCCCAGCTGCTCTGGGCACCCTGTGCCAGTGCAAAGCATTGAGTTACAAGAGACCCAAAATTACCACCAGAGCAGAATGGAAATTTGGGAATCCCTGGTTCATTGCAAGCCTCCATGAATGCCACTTTCCATGGAGCTAGGACATGAGTCCTGCAAATGGCAGGAGAAATGCAGAGGATGCATTTCCTGCAGTTTGGCAGGTCCACCCTGCCCATGGGATCCTCCCAGAGAGCCCAGGGAACAGCAAGCAGGGCTGCAAGGGAGGTGCACACACAACTTCAACATTCCAAAAACCAGCAAAATCCCCAGCTGAAGGGGGTGAGGAGCTGTCCCATACCATGGCTGGGAAGTAGGAAGCTCCCACCCTTCAGCATACATAAATAGGAGGACAATAGATACAAAACCCCATATTTATGTTTTTTTCTGCTTTCTGGGCCCATCTTCACTAAGGGAAACCCCTGCCACCGTCAAGGCAGGTCCCAACCTGGTGATGCTGTGCCTGAGGGGGGCACTAAGGGCAAAAACCCCAGTAAATTTGGAAGGCAGGACTGGGACAGAAGGAGGCCATTGGGGGGACACAACCAACAGGGCCTGGTGGGGATTCAGGGGTGTTTATCCAGCTGAGGGTGCTCCGAGACCCCAGCGCAGGGAAGGTGCCACCCTCATGTCCTATAAATGCCATCCCCTTGTCCCACCCATGCCACCCTGTATCCTACCTGTGCCACCCCCACAACCTCTCTGTGCCACCCCCATGTCCCCCCCACGTCCCACCCGTGCCACCCCGTGTCCTACCCGTGCCGTAGTGCTCCAGCCCGGTGGGCACCTCCTGCGTGGCGGGCTCGTCCCACAGCGGGCAGCACGGCCGGGGCTGGCAGCAGGAGGCCTGGAAGCCACAGGTCACCCAGGGGTCCTCACAGGGACCTGGCACTCCTTGTTTCTGGAATGAGCAGGGGAACTGTCAGGGGAGCAGGACCCCAAAACGGGCAGGGGGCAGTGGGGCATCGCCTGAAACTGGCACGGGTCCTGGTCGGGCTGATGCCAACTCTCATCTGGCTCAGGGCTGTTGGGACAGGACCAGAAATGGCCTTTTTTAAACCAAAACGAGGAGACAAGTGAAGGTCAGAGCTTGGCAGGGTTTCAGCCTGAGGGCTCTCCCATGGGGACACCCTCTGTGGCAGCGTTTGTTCCACTCCCCAGAACTGGCAAGGACATTTTTAGGCAGCAGAAGGCCCCAAAAACCCCAAAATGTGGGGGTTCACCAAGGGCACTGTGCAGAACCTGCCCAGGCACTGTGGGGGAGCCTGGTCCCAGCTGCCACATTTATGTTCCTCTTCCTATGTATAGGGATAATATTTGGGATTATTTTCTTTATATTTAGGCTATTTATATTCATATTGGTCTTACTGTTGAGCCCACAGACATATTTATACATATGATATGCATACATGGGTATATGAGTTATATTTATTTATATATATATAATATATAGGTATTATATATTATATATATTTCTTTTTATATTTATTTTTATATTTATTTTCCTATTTATAGGGATAATATTTGGGATTAGTTTCTTTTTATTTGGGTTATTTATATTTATATTGGTCTTATTGTTGTGTCCACAGACACATTTATACATGTGCTATGCACACATGGATATGAGTTATACACCTCATACAAAATGTACAGATGCATACATAATTTATATAATATAATGTATTATTAACCAAAAATTACATAATATACTGTATTATTATGTGTTAACACACAATACATTATAGATGTACTGATTTTATGTGATATCAGCATTTATACACCCACACCTATGTAATCCTAGTTTATAACTCAATATAAATGACACATTTATTTTTACTGTATATGAAGCTAAATTTATACTTTGTAAAGAAAATATATTTATTAGCTATAGACATAGAGGTATTTAGAAACAGATTTGTTTAGACTGGGAACAAAGCTTTAATAAGTGATCCCAGGACATAATTTTGATTTTATTTTGTACACATCTATTTTATACATACATATTTATGTGTGTATATAAATGTACATACCATATTTATTATGTGCATCTGTGTGTATTTGTTATATATATATTTACCATGGATACACACACACACATACACACATATATCATATAATAAATACAGTGCATTTAAGTGTTTGTCTCCCTAGAAAAGGACAATACCATGCACAAACCTATAAATAAATGCAGGATGTTTGAATTTTTTATCATTGTTACCATTTCCCTGCGGGGGAATAGATTTCCTTGATGGCAAATCAATATTTAAAAGCCAAATGCTTGCTCGGAACCATTTAAAGGAAAACTATGGAGCTGCCTTGGGAATATTTCCCAGCTCAGGGTGGGCTTTTCTTCCCAATTTAGGGGAAATTTTGGGGTTTAGCACAAGTTCTTTGCAGCCTGAGGTGTCAGCCCAGAGCTCATCTGACCTCTAAAGCTCAGCAGTTCTTTGGACAAATGGTTAGAAATGTAATTTCTCTAAATTGAGGTCTGATTTCTCTGAACATAGGTCTGATTTATTTCAACATTGATCAGATTTCCCTAAATATTGATCTGATTTCCCTAAAAATGGCTCAAATCCCTGCCCTACCTATCCCAGGATCACGCTCCAACCTTTATTATACACAACCACCCATCAGCTGCAAACAGAACAGAGCTGG
Source organism: Toxostoma redivivum (assembly GCA_013397375.1). Classification (NCBI taxonomy): domain Eukaryota; kingdom Metazoa; phylum Chordata; class Aves; order Passeriformes; family Mimidae; genus Toxostoma; species Toxostoma redivivum. Next base: position 341,917 of record VXBI01003853.1, on the reverse strand, counting down.
CTCTGGACAGGGAGCATCAGAGTGGTCCCAAAATCCCAGAAAACCACAGGAACCCTTTCCAAGTGCTGCCCTGCTCCGTGCTGATCCCATTGATCCCGTCTGGAGATCAGCAGGGGGAGCAGGCAGCAGACAATGCATCCCCTGACACTCCCAACACAAGCACAGGAAATCCCAAACAGGATCCCATTCTCGGGGGAGCTTTGCAGGACCCCATTATTCAGGGGACGTTTGCAGGACCCCACTCCCAGGGGACATTTGCAGGACCCCTTTTCTTTGGGAGGTTTGCAGCTCGAGAGGGTCAGAGAAGCTCTGGGCAAACACTTGGAATTCAGGACTGCTCTGAACTGCCTAAAACCTTGCATACTCAGGAGACAGCACCAAGCTGGGGCAGGGCTGGAGAAATCACAGCAACCTGAGAACTGCTGGGGTAGGAAATCCCAAATTGCTGTTTTTTATAGACTCATGGAGAGATTTGGATTGGAAGGGACCTTAAAGACTCTCACTGCAGCCCCTGCCATGGCAGGGACACCTCCCACTGTCCCAGGTGGCTCCAAGCCCTGTCCAACCCAGACTTGGACACTTCCAGGGACACAGAGGCAGCCACAGCTTCTTTGGGCCAGGGTCCCCCACCCTCACAGGGGTGAATTTTTCACTAAAATCTGATCTATGCCCACCCTCATCCAGTGCAGCCATTCCCCCTTGTCCTGTCCATTCCTTACCATCATTCCAGGCCAAGCCAAAGGATAAGGAGCTGCATTGCCAATGGTTGTGTCCATATAATAACTCATCATCTTGGAGCTGCCTGCAGGAATGGAGATGGGCATTAGATTCCATGCCATAAAAACTGGCAGCACCACCTAAATCCATGCTTTCCCCAGCTCTGTAAAGCCTTGAACACACTGTCACCTTTGTATGATAAACTTCTTGGATAGTTCTGTCCATCATATGTTGCACACAGACCAGGGTAACATTCGATTTCCCTCCATCCTTTTTGTGAGCTAATTTTTGGCAAAAGATTTTCTCAAATATTTCAATTAAAAATTTTTGCTTTTGACCTCTAATAAAAACTTTACCTTTAAAAATCCAATAGAGGGGATCTATAACATAACAAAACAAAAACTACACTGTTGCCAAAAAGAGCTCTATGAAACCAACAGTTAATACATTTATAAATAACACAAAATCAGAGTTTGCAGGTTATATATAAAAATACCAGGGTTAATAGGAACTATTGTGATTAGAGAGGTCGTATCAACAATGCAGCACCCAGATGCAGGAGTGTAACCTGGGGAGAGCCTGACAATGGGGAATGATCACCTGCAAGCTGAGGGAGCTGCTCTGAGGGAAGATGAGATCATATTTCCTTTGCTGGAGAATTGGTAGGAAATTGTTGCCAATTTTTTTCTTTTGAGAGAGAAAAAAAAAATTAAAAAGGCAGTTTGTTGAGATCAACACCTTTCCTGTGAAAACTTTGTCAAGCCCTGTCTGTCCCACAAAGAACTTTGCTGTTTTCAGGACACATCCTCTGGTTTTACACATGAGCTTTGGTTTCCCTCGCTGCAGCGCTCCCCTGCAGTCCCACATGGCATTCCTCACACGGGGCTCACTCTCCTGAGCATGTCCTGCCAGAGCTGCTCATTAGCAGGGATTTTTAATCATCAATGAGCCCATTTTGGTATCCCATATCTGTTATCAATGTGGATATTTCTCCCTCTCTCCTTGTAATGCCAATGGGAACCCAGGGCTAAGGCTCTGTCTGCTTTGGGGGATGTGATTCCAAGGTGCTGGGAGGAACAAGGGAAAGGGCCTAGCCTGGGCTGGCTCGGGCAGGATGGGACCTGGAGCCAAGGGGATGGCTGCTCCCAGCCTGGTGATGCACAGGAGCTGCTTTAACCTCCCTGAGGACACAGCTCCTGGAGAGCACCTCTGCATTCCTGCAGAGCCCTGGGCTGTGCCCACTGCAGCTGCAAACACCTGCCTGAGTTATCTTAAAACAACATTCCAGAACCAGCCAGTCCAACCCTTACCCTGGCACTGCACTGCCAGGCCCAGCACTGTCCCACGTGCCACTTTACACCTGTTCTGGACACTTTACACCTGTTCTGAACACTTCCAGGGAAGGTGACTGCACCATGCCCCGGGCAGCTGTGCCAATGCTTGGCAAACCTTTGAGTGAAGAAATTTTCCTGATATCCAGGCTGCTCCCCTGGTGCAACCTGAGACTGGTTCCTTTACTCCTATCATTTACTCCCTGGGAGGACAGACTGAGCTCCCCCGGCTGTCCCCTCCTGTCAGGCAGTTGTGCAGAGCCACAGGGGCCCCCCAAGTCTCCTTTTCTGCAGGCTGAGCCCCTTTCCAGCTCCCTCACCAGACTCGTGCTCCACATGTTCTGTGCTGAGCTCTTCTCAGCAGACCCAGCGCAACCACATCACCTCCAGCCTCCACTTCTACATCTCCTGGAGGGCCTGGGATCCTCTCCCAGCCCTCCCTCTGCTCCTTCCCCGGGGGCTTTGCTGCTGCTGGAGCTCTCTGCAGTTCTCCACCCCCGGGGAAGTGCAGAGCAGCTTTGGCTGTCTCTCACTCAGCACCTCAGCAAACAGGGACCCCCAGAGCATCTCCCCCACGCCCTGTGAATAATGGCCCAACACAAAACACCTGCATGTGCACGGTATTAAATTATCATCATCATTTCCTGCTGGTTATTACTAACTCTGCCTCGAACACCAGCAGAAATTTTTTTTTCAAACTTCTCTTTTTTAATTCACAAGACTGAAAACTACCTCTGCGTGGTGGAAGAACAACCAGCCTGTTTCTCTTTGTACCGTACTCAAAACCACACCAAGTGCGAGTTAGTGTGGCTGAGAAGCCTTAACTAATCTCAGCATCTGTGCACGCCCTGCCAGCCCGCCCTAACGAGGCGTTAAAGCGCCTTGGCTCCCATCTCCCCGCAGCTGGGGCGGCTGCAGCTGGGCGAGACAGGGACGGTGCGGAGCCCGTTGTGCAACCCGAGCGAGCACACAACGTTTGGGTTCCAAGGGACCTTAAAGCTCACCCCATTCCATAGGCAGGGACACCTCCCACGAGGTCAGGGTGTTTCAAACCCTGTCCAAGCTGGCTTGGACAATTCCAGGGTGGAGCATCGCTGGCATGAAAGGCATCCCCTAACGCAGGGCAAGGTGCTCGATCCCAGCCCTGCACACAGCTGACCCCAGCCTTCAGCACACGGAAACCATCTCAGGTAAACACGGGCTGACCTTGCCCTAAAGCAAAGGTTGATGCTGCCAAACAAAGCAGGACAGACAGGGTGGGACGGAGGCAGAGCGAGCTGGGGCTGCTCAGCTCTGCAGTGACACCCACATGTCCCAGAGTGGGGGTCACAGCCCCAGAGAGCAGCCAGCAGCCCCCGGGAGCAGCTCTGCTCTCTGCCTTGCAGCTCTGCACTGGCAGCTGGCGTTGGTTTGGGGTTTTTTCCCCTTTGATCGAGGCACCTCGCTCGCAGCAGCTCTCGAGAGCCGTTCATGCCTCGCTGGGTGTCGTTTGCATCTTTCTCAGGCTGAACCTTCCAGCAAGGCACCGCACGCTGCTGCTCGAGGCCGCGCTGTGCACTGACAGCAGCAGCACCAAACCCGTCCTGACACCCAGGACAGGCTTCGTGCGACAGGGAATAGCAATGGGATTGAACCGGAGCGGCACAGCAGCCCCAGCAGCTCCCTCACCAGCCTGCGAGAGGTGAATTGGCATCTCTAGACAGCAGCTCCAGGACATTTAGAGCCAGTTTGCTTTCTGGTTTCTCTTCCCCTCCAAGCCGAGCTGTTTAAAAGCACAAAAGAGGGGCAGGAACACAACACAAAACTCAGCAATAATTTGCATCTCCATCTCTGTGGGTTCAAGAGAAGTCCTGGTCAAACGCAAGTTAAATCAGTTCCCCGACCTGATGCAGGTTTTGTGGGTGACAATGGTTGAAGGACAGAAAAACACAGGCTGGAGGCTGTGAAAGGGACCTGGAATCATTGAATTCCCAAAGGGACCATTCCAAACCCCCAGTTTGGGCAGGGATGGCACCCAATAGGTGACACACCCTGCTGGAAAAGGCGGGGGAGCAGATCCTGTGCACAGAATAATTGTGCTCTGGAAAAGCAAGCGTGGAAGGGGAGGCAGAGACAGCACAGAGGGAGCTCTGCTGTGCTTTGTCCAGGCTAATTTTAACAGAACTTCCACCACTTCCCAGAGGAAACTACTTCACAGCCCAAAACATCTCTCACTGTCAGCAAGTTTCCCTGGTGGCTGAGCGATATTTTGCTTCTCTTCAGCTTCCTCTAATAAGAGCCTAAGGAGTTCCTGCCCTCCCCTGGATGCTGTCAGGGAGCTCAGCTGAGCTCCACTCCAGGGCAGGTAACTTGGCTGATACTGAGGAAATCGCTGCAGATTTACACCGAGATAATCCAGAGCCACAGCTTGCTGAGAGCTCCTAGTAAATAGAGAGGAATCAGAACCATTTGGTAAAATCCTTAATGACTTAACAGCTTGACTTCAGCCTTATTGTTTGCTCTTATTATTCCTGTCCTATTGTGAAAACATGTGTGGGAGAACCAGCATTTATTCTGGGACTTGATCAAGTACCAGCCAAAGCTATTACACTCTTGGGTCATTTCTAAACCAAATTAAAATTTTAATTTCATTTCAACATCCATCGCTCCTCTTTTACAAGGTTGGGTGGTTTTGTTTTTTTTTTTTTTTCTTAATTTTAAGTCAATTACCAAGCTTGGTTTAAAAAGGGAGAAGCTGTTTGTGCTCATGATTAACACACACACACACCCCTGCAGAAGTTGTGAAGGAGTTAAAAATTAATATTAGAATAAAGTGAACTTTGTCTGTTGGATATATGAAGACACTTTACATTGTTTTCATGCAATGTTTTAGTTTTATGGTTTTTCTAACGATTGGAAGAGGAAAGTGGAGTGATGCCACTGTGACTTCCCAGTGACAGAGTCAGGTCCCCTCTCTGTTTCCCAGTTTAATGCTCCATCCATGGCTCTGCTGCAAAGTCCTGAGGCTCAGACTGTTCTTCAATTTCTGAGCTGCAGCACCACACTCAGCTCCATCCCACATCCCTCAGCCCAGCTGGGCACCCAGGGAAGGTGGCACTGCAGGGTGGCACACCTGGGACAGCCATCAAACGCTGTTTGGGTGTTTCCTCCACCCCAATGAACCGAGACAATCACTTTTCCATGGGATTTGATGAGAAGCCAGGAGGATGGGGCAGCATCAGCAACCCCACCAAAATATTTCTGGCTTCAAGAAGGTGAATCAAAGCTTCAAAATCCTGCAGCAGCCCCTGCCATACCCCCACTCTCCCCGGGCTGCCTGGCTGGCCCAGAGCTGCTCACTGATAACCACTTCATTTTTGCACCGAGCAATAATTTATCATCTTTGAGGGGGTGGGGCAAAGAGCCGCTGGAAATGACATCCTTCCGCCAGGCTTTAACCCTTGGGATCCGGGCACTTTCCAGCTCCGCTCCCAGGGGAGCAGGGCTGTTGATCTGTTGGCATCTTAGAAACCTCCTCCCATTCATCAGCGCCTGGGACAAAAGGAGCATCCCTAAGGCAGGAGCGGAGCGGAGGACAGGAGTGTGCTTTACACACTTACAACCATGGCTTTTAACAGATTGGCTGCACTAAATCCCGCATTTGTTATGATTTGGTAACTTTAGAGCGCTCGCAGCCGGTTTCCTGCAGGGCAGCGGGCGGGGCAGTAGCGGTGCTGCGGTAAACAATGGAGTAAATAGAGCAGCATGGCCCTTGTGCAGCCGCTGTCAATCCTGCTGGGGTCAAAGGGCCGGGATAAGGTCACCCAGGGAAAGTGAGGGGGCGAGGCGAGGATCTGAGCCCCCGGCGCTGATTGCCGGGGATTAGCGGGGTGCGGAGCTGGCTGCAAGGATGCGGCCGAGCCGCCTGTCAGCTCAACCCTGGCTGCTCTTCTCCCCCTCCCGCGGTGCCTGCCGGATCCGAGGGAGATGTGATGGGATCTCAAGAGCCTTCCCGTTTGGCAGGACAAACTCCGGCTGGGATGGATGACAGGGCCGTGGGAGAGTGCCAGGCTGGTTAAAGTCGGGCCCCGTCTCACAGAGCCCTCAGTCTCTGTGCTTGGAGTAATCTGCTTTTTCTCTACATTTCTCCTGCTCTCTGCTCATTCATCGATTACTCAGCTGCTAATGAAGCTAAGATAATGCCCCCATCAGCAGCACAGCGAGCTGACAGCACGGCTCAGGCAGGACAGGGTCTAGGTGGGATGCCAGAGCTGTTGCCATTAAATCACCCTGCTCACACTGCTCACTGCAGGAGGATGTGAAGGGAGGGTTAATTAGGTCAGCTGCTATTTCACTCATGAATTTGCCTCTATGAAGCAGCAGACTCACAGCACAATGCCATGGGCCAGGCCCTCAGCTGGGGCAGAGCAAAAGGGGAAAGAACAGGATCAGTGTCCCGATGTTGAGAGAGGGATCCTCACACCTTCCCCATGTCACAGAGCCCAGCCTCTCCCGTGGCACAGGGCTTGGGCAGGGCTGGACAGCCCAGCTGGGAGTGCCCCAGCATCCCTGTGGGACCTGGCCCAGCCTGCCCAAACCTGCTCTGAAAATCCCACCAAACCCTGCTCTTCCACAGGGCTCCAAACCACTGTGCAAGGTGGTGTTACCTCGTGTTCTTTGTCCCTCAGCTGCCAGGTGGGAAAGAGTTTTGTGATCTGCAGGGACACACGGTCCCCCCCAGTGCTGAACCCGAGGACAAGGGACACACACATCCCAGTGCTGGGGTACAAAAAGCACCTTGGGCTTCCACACATCCCCAGCCCCTGGGCAGGGAGAAAATGCCCCAAAAATCAGGCTTGCCAGAGCATTATTTCCATGGCAGGCAGGGGGAAGCTGCAAACCCAGCGGGAATGGGAAACCAGCCCAGCCCGGCCCAGCCCAGCCCCAAAGGTGTCAGCTGGCAGCGCAGGATGGGAGGCTGATGGTGACTGTGACACCGAGTGAGCCACAGGCAAAGCAATGATTTACAGACCGCTGGGAAGGGGGAAGGCCTTGGCTGGGCTCCTCAGGGACTCACAATTCCCACTGCCTGGCCTGGGGGGGCAGGATTCTGCTCTTCCCAAGGAATGGCAGCAGCTCAGCAGCACATCCCTGCAGCTGCCATACTCCAGCTTCTCCCCGGGGCAAATGCTGTGACACTCTCAGCCCTATAGGGGATGGCATTGCCATCCTGGAGGGGTCACAGCAAATCTTTCCAATCATCCTTGCAAAGCAAGGATCAGCCTCAGGTCTGTCTGTCCAACCCCAGGCACTTCAGACCTCCCCTCCCTCACAGCAAAACTCAACCAAATTACACCAAAACCAAATTACAATTCAAAACAGCAAATTTAATTCACTGTACTAATGCCAGTGCACAGCCTTCCACCTCTATGAGGAAAATAATTATGTTCTCCTAAATCTCTGTATAAAATTTATGTACTATATATACCCATATATGTAAAGATTTTTAAAGGGAAGCATCATCTGAGACATTTACAGAACATCCTGCAGTAGGGATACACAAATCAATTACTGGGTGAAACTGGAAACGGAGAGAGGAAAAGTAAATCACCACAAACCAAACGTGATGTGTCCTGAAAATGCCCACAGGTACCTCCACCCCCCGAAAGAGTCCAAAGCGCCTCTCTCCCACCACTTACGGCTCAGCTGAAGGACCCGGGGAAAAGCTTTGTATCCTCCACGGCTTCTCACACTTGTGTCCGCTCTCCTCCCAGCTACCTGGTGCTGTCGGCGCTGGAGTCGGGGAGGATGGAAATACCATAGTGTTTGAGGCAGGGCTGCTATTCAAAGGGAGGGGGAGTGGTCAGCCCCGCACCCAGGGCGCTGCGAACGCCGCCAGCCAGCGAAGAGCCAGCAGAGAGCCAGAGAAGAACCAGCGAAGAGCCACCTCTGGCCGATGTCACGGCGCTGGGGAAACAGAAGAACCGCTGCCGGGAGCTGGGGATGGGGTGCAGCCCTGCCCGCCCCGCTATGGGGTGGCCTTTGGGACCCGTGCCCTGTGAACCCATGCGAGGCTCCAGCCTGCCCGCCCAGCGCTGCTGCAGCCCCCAAAGTCCTGTGAGCGCAGTTTATTCCTGCCCAGGGGCCGAATTAAGGCTCGCAGAGCACGGCCAGGTGAGGCTGGTGCAGCCCTGATCCCCACAGAAGAAATCCCTTGTTCCTAAAGGGCCCCTGGCACCGCTGCTGCCCCTGGTCCCCTCTGCTCTGCTTCCTGCCTTCCCCCAGCCTGCTGCAAATCCTGCGAACCCTTGGCACGTTCCCCTGGAACCAAAAGTGCGCCCTGGTAGCCGCTGCTTGCTTTTCAAACCCTTCTTCCGTGAGGAACTGGAGAGGGAATTTGCTCTGGCAGCGCTGGGAGCCGCTGGATCAGTCGGACAGGGCTGGATGGTCCCAAAGCCCAGTCCCGAGGCAGGTGCTGGAAGTGCTCAGGCAGGAGAAGGGCAGGAGAGCAGGCGGTGGGGCAGAACACAGCTTGCAGTGATCTCACTCCTTTAACTCCCCTGTGAATTATCCAGAGGCTCTGGAAGAGCAGGATCTGGGGTTGCCTTTGCCGAACACCCCTGTCTTCCCCTTCACAGCCTGGCCAGGCAGCTCCAAACGCCAGTGGCACCCCCAAATCGCGGGTGCAGGAGAACGTGCCCCTCCTGCCTCTCCCTCCCTCGCTCTCCAGGCAGCAGAGCCGCCTTTTCCTCCAGGAGAGGGCTCCAGCCTGGAAATCCTGCCCGGATCCCATCCCGCTGCCTCTGTGAGCAACCCTGGGCAAAGCCCAGGCACCGAGGGCTCCGTGTGTGCTGCTCCAGGACAAAACGGGAGGCTGGGAGCCGCTGCTGGGATTTTCCTTGGAGATCCTGGGAGTGACAGACCAGCAGCAAAGAGCCCCCAGCCGCGGGCCTCAGCCCTCACTGCCTCGCTGCACTGACACCCTGAAGTTCTGCTTGCAGAGCATCTGCAGGAGGGGGTGGTTTCCAGGGAATTTAACAGCACCCTCACAAAAAAAAAGCCAAAGCAGCCTGTGCATCTGAAGGATCAGTGCTGTGCTGAAGGGTCAGTGTGGGGAGGAATAATTCCTGTACACTCCTTCCCTGGCACAACCATGGGTGTTTTGGGTACTCTCAGCACAGTGGACATTTGAAAAGCACAAATCAAAACTGTGTTTGCTCCCATGTGGATAATTTCTGCCTGCACAGGGCTCCTGAGGCATCTGCTGCTGCCAAATGTTCCCCAGAAAAATCAGATGTGCTGAACAAGTTCACAGGATAAAGGTCCCTCCTGTCCCCCTCTCCCACACCAGGAAGTTGCTAAAATGCACAAAGTGACAAATAGCAAAAAATTCCATTATTTATGCACATAAAACTATTCCCAGGTCCTTCAGGGGCTCCCAAATGATGAATGAATCTCTCCTTTAGCCCTGAATTTAGAAACACACAGCTCCAGGTGGCCCAAATCCGTTACCTGCTGCACTCGCCAGGCACGGCTCCCTCTTGTAGCTGTTTTAACACAGGAAATTATTTACAGGGTTCCATCTCCCCAGGAAGGTTTCCAGCCTCCTGGGCTTTGCTACAAAGGCTCTGTCACATCTGAGCTCTAAAGGAGAAGAATGTGTTCAGCAATCGATTTTTGTCTGGGCAACCCTTCCTGGGATAGCCCCGCTGGCAGCTGCGAGCAAGATGTCCCTGCCTGGATGCTGTGCTCAGGAGGGTTCTGGGGTGCAGCAATCCAGACATTCACAGCCCTGTGCAGCCAGCTGGGAGGCTGGGACGTGGAATCACAGAGCCGTGGAATGCTTTGAGTGGGAAGGGACCCTGAAGATCACCAGGTTCCACGTGGTTGCCTGGTTTCAGGGTCACTGCTGTCACATCAGTCACACAAACCAGTTGGTTCAGCTCACAACAAAAAGTTGGGTTCAATTTTGGGCAGCTCATGGAATTGATCATAAAGTCATTGCACTTTCCATGGCAGCTGCTTTGGGTTTGCTCCATGCTCATAAAAAATAAAGCGATCCCTTAATGTTTCCCTGCAGCAGTTATTGATGGTTTCACCAAATTGGAGATGTCTTGGGGATGTTTCACAGGTTCTGCACTCGTTTCTGCTTAGATCTGGGGGCACTCAGGCTCCTGTTGAAAGGTGCAGCACATCAGCATCGGCAGAAACAGCCCCTTCCCCACAAACCTGAGAAATGCTCATCAGCTTTTGGGTGGGAAGCTCAGAACAGCGTCTCTGTGGGGGTGGCTGCAGCTGGAGATGGTCCTGGTGTGTCTGCTGGAGCTGGGCAGCGAGCATGGATCAGCTGGGCAAAATTCAGCCCAGCCCTGAGTGTCACCCACTGCCACCTCCCCCAGTTCCCCTCCCCTGCAGGCTCCAGGTTCCTCTCCAGGCAGAGATCCCCGTGGATCATAAAGCACTGATGGGGGGAAGCTGCATGTAATGAGCTTCCAGAGCCCTTCATGGATCACCATTCCCATCTTATCTGGGAAAACAGAGCAGGGACTCATGAAACAATCCTGAGCACCCAAATCTCTGCTTTTAGTGTTACCCCCGGGCAAGACAGTAAAATGGGGATTCCTGAGTGGGAGGAACCTTGCAGTGTTTGCCCTGGGAGAAGGTGATACAGCCGGATCAGGAGCTGCCTGGAAATCCATGGCAGGTCTGGTTCCCTCTGCCCCTCCTCAGAACCCGGTTGTGACTCACAGCCTGTGCCCAGATGTGTCCCAGAGCTGGGCACATCTGGGATCCAGGTGCTGGCACCCTCTGGAGCTGCCTGGCCTCAAAAGCCAGCGGGGACAGCACCAGAGCTCATCCCTCTGGACCAACCCCCATGAATTCCCTCCTGTTTGGAGCCCAAGGATGCTGAATGTCCTAGCTAAGGGGGAATTTCTGACCTCCAAAGCAGAAGGAGGTTTTTCTACCCTTGGATCAGATCTTGGATGTCCAGGTGCAGGATTTGCACTGAAACAGAAAAATTTGGCGTGCACAGGAATATCCTGAATGTATAAACTGCCCCAAAAAATTACTTATATGATGCTCTTTTAGGTTGGGTGCTGCAGCACGTGGATCTCCTCCGCATTAACCAAGACAATTGTGATGAACTGGCTCATCCATGGTTTATCCCACTTTCCTAAGGGAGACCAGATCCCTGTAAAAACAGGCTTTGAACAGAGAACATCTGAAGGTGGCAGGACTGGGTGGGGAAAAATTCCATTTTCATCTCTATCCACATGGATAAAAATACATGGATGTGTACGGAGGTGGGAAAACCCAAAATCACACCAATAACATTTTCTTCCCTGTGAGGGTGAGGAGGCCCTGGCACAGGGTGCCCAGAGCAGCTGTGGCTGCCCCATCCCTGATAGTGTCCAGGTTGGACAGGCTTGGAGAAACCTGGGACAGTGGGAGGTGTCCCTCCCGTGGAGGTGGAACTGGATGGGATTTAAGGTCCATTCCCACCCCATCCATTCTGGCATTCTGAGATTCTGTCACATTTTCACTCTGGAGAGGAAGTGAGAAGTTCCCACTCAGCTCTAATGCTGCTGTTAAGCAACATCTCTGGGGAAGTTCCAACCAGAACATCTCCAGCCTGAGCCCTTGAGATGCAAACTTGTGGATTTTGCGTAGTTGGCACAAAACCTGATCCCTTTTCTAGGGGCCAATGGGAACATTTTCATTGCAAACTCCTCTGTGCAGGTGCCTGCCTCACTCACACCATTAACAAAGTCCTGAAAGCTGCAAGAACAAGGTAAATTAATTATAATTTCTGTCAATATTAACTGAGAAATCAGTCCTTACTCACAAGTTCTCCCATTGCAAGAAGAATTTGGCCTCTTGGTTGGAAGAAGGATCTTTGATTACTCTGATACACTAAGACAAAAAAACAGCGAGGATTTCATTACACACACTCTCTTCAAACTGAAAATTAAAATCCTCATCCAGAATCATTTAATCGAGGACTATAAAGCCATATTTCAGAAGTGCTCTTTTTCCAGGCAGGCACATAAATAGAGATCAGATTTATAAAAATGCTATCAGCCAACAATTCCTGCTCGAACACATCTGGCCAGATTTCAAAACCAATTCAGCAGCCAGTTAATCACTTGCTCTTTATTACTTAACTTACTATTAGCATTGGGGGTAAAAAAAAGCAAGAGATATTTTTATTTTCTTTTATCTGTTAAAATATTCCCCGCATCTTGCTGGGGTGGAATTCAAAGCCTTGATAAAAATCATGACATTTTAAAAAAGTCAACTGCTTCTCAAGCCTGTGTAAAAATGCAGGGGGTGAATTGAGATCACTTCACTGCTTCCCTTTGCAGCTTCTTGTTTAAAAAATGAGATTATCACCGCACTGAGAATGTCACATAAAACCCATTCAGAAAATAATCAGCAGCTTATGAGGGTTCAGCTGGGATGGGAATGAATGGGAAGCTGGAATTCTTGCTCTTGCTGGTGGTTCTCTGAGGACACCAGTGCCCATCTCCAAGCTTTGTGTCCCCAGAGGTGTCTGTGGTGGAGACAGCAGAGCGTGGTGGCTTTGGTGTCCTGGGTTTGGAGTTCCTCCTTCCTGGCAAGCAAAAAAAAATATTGGGGAAGGGTTAAGCAGTGAAAAAGCTCCTCAGGATGGAGCCCCACAGCTGGAGGGACTTAACTGAGTGGATGTGGCACTTGGGAACAAGGTCAGTGGGGGAACCCTGGCAGTGCTGGGGGATGCTGGGATGGTCACAGAGAATTTCCCAACCTCAATTGTCCCGAATTCCCTGAGACAGGGGGTTGGAGCAGCATCTGGAGGAGGGGCTGCGAAGGCAGAGCCCAGGGATTGAACGTGGCTCACTCAGGGTGGCCCTGGTGGCCTCGTGGGGTCTGTTCCCCCAGGACAGGGACACCGTGGCCAGCACAGGTCTCAGCTGGACCCATGAACCAGCTTCTGCCCCCAGGGGTGATCCCAGGTTCCATCTCCATTTTCCAGAGCTCCTGGCTCAACCCCAGTCCAGCTCATCCTTTGAATCCCTAGGCTGTCCTTACTTCCATGGACACATCTCATCAGAAATGCACTGTGTGGGGAGGAGGAGGAGAAAAGACATGGATGATGGAGGAATTAAGAGATTTCTTCTGTGGGGAGCTGATAAACCTGGGAAACTCTCCTTTTCCTGAGGCCTCTTCCCAGTCTCAAAGTGTCCTTTGTGTTCTCCCTCAGCTGACAGACACAAGGACAGCGAGGGCTCCGTGGCTGAGCCCTCCTGGGTCCCACCATGCACCCAGGAATGCCAGGGACAGCCTCAGCTAAGGAAATGTTATCCTGGTTCTCCCACAGAGCAGGGAAGGTGTGAGATGTTCCCAGGGGGAAACTGGCCATTTTTCAATGCTTTATTTGCACATCTAAACCAATGAAAAATGATCTGTACCTTAATCAACAATTTTTGTTATGGGAGCGGAGGGAAAAATTCCGGTAGCAGAAAAGTGAGGCTGGGTTTTGTGGAAATGAGTTATTAGCATGTCCTTTACCTCTCTGTTTATTTTCCACACGGTTCCAGGTCAAGGAAAGTTTGTCTGTGACAAGGATTAGGCTTTGGGAACAGCTGTGTCTTTTCATATTTAATTCCTGACCTGCACCGAGGGTGTTTGGACAGATTCTCCTTTGTCTCCTGTGTCGATTGTCAGGAGAGCTCAGGCAGGATGACAGGACACAGGTGACATCCCCAGGGTGTGACATCCCCTCCATGAAGGACACCCAGAGCTGCAGAGGAAGAAAGGGGATAAAAAAGACACGTTCTGGCTGAATCCACGCCATCCCCGTGGCTGCCTGGTGCTGCAGGGGTTATTTATGGCCGGGCTGGGAATTGCAGGGCTGGGTCCCACATGTGAAGTGAAAGTGGAAGTGTGTGGGTGGGAGGGGAAGCAGCAGCATCCCATTTATCAGCGCTCCCGAGGCCGAGCAGCTTTCCCGGATCCAGGCTGCCTCGAGGAGCACTTCGCATCTCCCAGGCAGCGCTGCAGAAACCCAAGGGCACGATCCTATCCCAGGATCCACCCTCAGGGATGGCAGGGGCGGGCACACCCACCCTGGGCAGGGAAAACCCTTCCCACTGTCCTACAGCCTGGTCTGGGTGCTTCATTAACCTGCCCATCCTCCCTGCAGCTCCCAAAAAAGGCCCAGCCTGCCTTCCCCCTTCCCAGAGCCAGCCTGGATCCGTGGGGTTTTCAGGGGATGGGGATGGAGGGAGGGGTCATGGCAGGGTGAGCTGATGAACAGCAAACAATCCTAATTTATGCAAAAAGCAGTCTGGAAAAAATGACATTCCTGCTTGTCTGCATGTGTAGCATACAGAGATCCTAAAGAAAGGAGCCAAAGATGTGTCCATGAATCAGAGCTTTATCCTGCCCGTGGGTTTGGGGCAGTTTGCCTTGGTAATTGCCCGGCTCTCCAGCACAGGCTGCACCAACAGTGCCCTATTGGAATCAAACAGGTCCTTTGGGCCTCGGATTTTCTCTGGTTTTCCACCCTCTTAGACAACAAACAAGCCATTAATGTCTGGAAACACAGCCTGGACTGCCAGTGCCAGTGCACAGCTCAGATCCCTGCCGGGGATGCCCAGTGCCCCACTCAGTCCCAGAGCTGATTAATCCCTCCCGTGCCAGGGGGGACACTCCAGGTTCACAGATCTGGAAATAAGATCCCAGTGTGCCTTTTCCTCATGGAAAACTTCCAGTAGAGAACAAGCACAGACTTTAATTTTGACCCCATTTGGCTCTCCACTGGGATAAGGAGGTTTGCAGAGGATCTCTGATCTAGTTGCTGGATCTGTATCTTCATTAACAGGAATCTTCTCTGCCTTGAATAACCCCTGGTTTCCTTTGCTCACAGACTCATGGAATGGTTTGGGATGGAAAGGACCTTCAATCCCATCCAGTGCCACCCCTGCCATGGGCAGGGACACCTTCCACTATCCCAGGTGGCTCCAAGCCCTGTCCAACCTGGCCTGGAACTCCTCCAGGGATGGGACATTCACAGATTCTCTGGGCAGCCTGATCTAGAACTCCAAATCTTTACCCAAATCTTGCCCTCTCTGCAGGGTCTCTGCCCAAACCCAAAGCCCTGGCACATACCCAGAGTGCCAGCCTGTGGAAAACTGCAGGTTTTCCCTGGATATTCCCAGGCACAGTTGGCAGCTCCAGCTGGATGCCCTGCAGCAGGATATGGAAATTTTGACTCAGGCTGAGAGTGGGAGAGAAGGGGAGCCCAGCTCACAGGAAAGGAACCATGGAGCAGTGTCACCAGGCTGTCACTCCTGCTCCAAAGGCTTTTCCCAGATGGGAACTGCCCCAGCACTCACCAGGCAGTGCCAACACAGCATGAGCTTCCTCTCAGTCCCTCGGGAGAGATCCAAGAGTGATTTTCCTCCCTTTTTCCCCCTGGATCTCCGTGCCAAGTGGGCACTGGGGATGGTGGTGCCCATGGGTGGCAGGCAGTGGATTTCCCAGGGGGAAATGCCATCCTTGCCAGCCTTTCCCAGCCCTGCAGGGATTTCCCAGCCCCAGCCCCAGCTCCAGGTGTGGCTCCTGGTGGCAGGAGGAGCACACCCCACTGGGGACAATGTCCTGTCCTTGCACAGAGCTCAGCTGGTACCATCCTGGGCCTTTGGGAGCCGGCAGGAGCCTGGCCTGGGGAAGGTTTTTGGGATGAGTTCTGGCAGCGCTGATTGAAGCTGTTTGCAGAAATCAGTGAGTGCCATTCCAGCACACTGAGAGCAGCACTGGCTTCTTCAGAGCCTCTAAATCTCCCCCTGAGAATTCACCAACCTCAGCTGGGAGTTTCATCTCCTTTGCCCCCCCGGGCACTGCCATGGGCATGGATAAACCTTGCAAATGGGATGAGGAATTATTCTGTTTCAATCCCATCCTGTGGGCTGAGAGGGACCTCGCTGAGACCCAGCTCAGGCTGGATTCACCTCCTCCCTCAATGAGCTTCATTAGCTCCAGCTTTTCATAGATGCAGCAAATGAGAGAAATAAAATAAATACTACAATCAAAGTGCTCAAACCTACGCCTTGCCTATGCCAACACAAACCCCGAATGGGAGGAAGTATTAGGCTAAATTTAGCTCCTCAAGCAAAATCCAAGAGCTTTTATTTTTTCTTTAACTTTTTTTTTCTCTAGGTTCATACTGTAAAACATCTGCTGAACAGTTTCCTATAACTGTTTTTGGCTTTTAAATCAAAGAAAGAAGAAACAATGTCCCATTTTTTGTAGAGAGAAAAGGAGGAGGGGAATAATAGACCTTCCTCTCAAAGGAGGATGACAATGAGGATAGAAATAGAAAGGGGGGAGCTTTGAAACATCTTGACTCCAGACAAGGAGTGGGTGGATGGCAGGTTCAGGTATCTCTGCTTGCTTTGGCCACTTCCCATTCTGAGAGGGAGCTGGCAGAGCTGCTGACTGCCAGAGGGAAAAGCCACGGGCAGGGCTGGATCTGCCTGGGTCAAGGGGGGCTGGGAGCGGGGTGCAGAGGGGCTGGGGGTGCAAGGGGAGGTCGTGGAGGAGGAAAACCAGTTATTCAGCAGGAAAAAGAAAGAGGAGTTGTGCTCAGTTGTGCTGGCTTTTATCCCCAGCACAGGAGGAATTCCCTGCTCCTTCCAGCAGCCCATGCTCCAGCTGAGCTCCTTGGGGTGTCCCCCAGCTGCAGCCACCTCCACCCACCTGCAGCATCCCCGACAGCGGCGTGGGTGGCCCTGAGCTACCACATCTGTGCTTGGTCTCCTGCCAGTCTCAGGCCATCTCCTGCCTGGACAAACCCGCTCTACCCTGCTTTTCCCTGCTTTTCCCTGCTCTTCCCTGTTCTTCCCTGCTCTTCCCTTCTTTCTCCTGCTTTTCCCTGCTTTTCCTTGCTCTTCCCTGCTTTTCGCTGTTTTTCCCTGCTCCAACGAGACCACAGAGCCCCTCTCCCAGGGGGACATGCAGCCCCAGGGGGGATGTACAGCCCCTCAGGGATGTGCAGCCCCTGCAGGGATGTGCAGCTCCTGCAGGGATGTACAGCCCCTCAGGGATGTGCAGCCCCCCGGGGATGTGCAGCCCCTGCAGGGATGTGCAGCTCCTGCGGGATGTGCAGCTCCTGCGGGATGTGCAGCCCCCAGGGATGTGCAGCCCCTGCAGGGATGTGCAGCCCCCAGGGATGTGCAGCTCCTGCAGGGATGTGCAGCCCACGCTGTCACACCTCGCGGGCTCCTTGGCAGCGGGGTCTGTGCTCAGAGGCCTTTCCTGCCAAGTCACAGGATGCGATGACGGCGCGGCTGGGAAAAGCTTCAAACCAGCCCAAACAATCGGAGATTGTCTGCGGAGAGCGGGGTCTAAAATTGGCTCCTTGGATCAGCACCAGGCTCAGCCCCGGGGCCTTTGTGAGGAGCGCGGGGCCGGCAGCGATGACGGAGAGGAGCGGATCTCGCTTCCCATCGGGATCGGGCTGGGATTCACCCAGCCCTGCTCGTCCCTCCGTGACCCGCGGGCATCCAGGAGCCCTGCACTGCCTGGAGGAGCCCCGCGGCTCAGGAGCCCGCAATCCCATTGCATTTATTGCCCTAAAACAGTTGCTGAGGAGTGTGCATCCCTATTCCTGTGAGGGTCGGGGGATGGGGGCAGGGGAGAAGAACTGTGACTTTTTAATCACAGGTTTTTTAGCACAGGTTGGGCTGGATCTGCTCATTTTAAGTAAATCCCAATTAGGTGGCGGCAGAGCCCCTCCTGTCCCTCGGAGTTGCTCATCACATTTGTCACCAAGCTGCTGTAGCAGCGCCAGGGACTGGGGCCAGGATGGCAACACATTCCCTTCACCGTGAACCTTTCCCCCATCTTTTCGCCTTGGCCCGACATCCTCGTGATCCCAGCAGCCCCGCAGAGCTGCTCCCAAGGGTGTGTCCAACACGGGCAGTGTGTGTTCGATGGCTCTGGCAGAGCCCTGGGCTGCCCCGGGCTGGGCACACTCCCTGCTCCCAGCCCCATTCAGCAGCATCCTCCAGCATCCCCCCAGCATCCTCCAGCATCCCTCTGCCATCCCTCCAGCATCCCCCCAGCATCCTCCAGCATCCCTCTGCCATCCCTCCAGCATCCTCCAGCATCCCTCTGCCAGCCCAGCCGGGCCCAGCCCA
>VXBI01003853.1:297788-319902 GCA_013397375.1 Toxostoma redivivum | reverse complement strand
TTCACCCTTCATCCTCTGTCCTCTGTCCTTCATCCTCCAACGTCCATCCTCCATCCTCCACTCCCCATCCTCCATCCTCTGTCTTTCTTCCTCCATCCTCCATCCTCCACCCTTCCTCCCCCGCTCTCTCCTCCATCCCGGCTCTGGGGTGCTGCCCCGGGATCGCAGCCAGGGAAAGGTGTCTGCCAGGGCTCTGCCTCCAAAAGCTGCCTGGTTATTCCCAGCCCGAGCAAACATCCATGAGCTAATGGCAGCTGGGGCGGCTGAGCCTGCTCCGCGTTTCAAACACAAACCCCCCCGAGGATTTCACTGCGTGGAAGCAGCGGCTCTGTTCCCACACCGGGACGAGCTCTGGAAATAAAAAACATCCCACGTAGAAAGGATGGGAGCCAATCATTAATTTGGGATTCGTTCCCGAGTGCCATGACACACTCCGTGTCCTTTGGAGGGATAAACAGCCATTCCCTGGGGACAGGAGCAGCCCGGCCGGCACAGGCGGTGCCCCTGCCTGCGTCCTGCCCTCGGCAGCCCGGGGACAGCAGGGATGATTTCCAGGTGTCCCCGGGTGTCTGCCGGGGGCAGGGGGAGGGCAGAGGGCAGATTTCGGTGTGTCTGACGCAGCCCCGAGCATCACGACAGGGCTGGGCTGCTCACGGCTTCACCTTTCCATGACATCCAGGCTGTTTTCAGCTCACTTCCTCTGCCTTTCCTCTCTAACCTTTCTGTTATCTCCCTGATACTCTCCCCTCCCTTTTCCACCCCTCCGCTTATTTTAGCTGCCTCTTCCTGCTGGCTCGTGTGCCCTGGTCCCCTCCCGCGCCCTCTCCGTGGTAGAGGAGGTGTCACTGTCCTGCCCTCAGCTCCAGGGCACAGTTTGGTCCCATTTCCATCCCCACTCTGCCTCCCATCCTCCCTGAATGTTGCTTCACCCCCAATCCCTGGGAGCAGAACCTTTTGCCCCCTTTTCTATGCACACTGCCAGCCACAGGGAGTCCCTGCAGCTTTTTCCTCTGGCATGGATTGGCTTGTGGTTATCCCTCACCATTTCCCAAAAAATCCCCTTTCCACATCCCAGACACCTCTTCCTGCTCATGCCAGCCAGACTGTTGCTCAGCCTCGGGCTGCTCTTTCCAAGTTGAACAGATCCTTGTGGTCCTCTGCCCCCATGGAGATGCTCCCAGTCCTTGATCCCTGACCTGCAGCAATGCTGAGCCAGCAGCCAGACCTTGCTGTGTGCTGCCCTTGAGGCCATTTGTCCACCCCAGGAGGACAATAAAATAGATGGAAACTGCCAGGAGAGATGAAAGGCTGCCACGGGATCAGGAACCAGCTCAAGAAATGCAAGGAAGAAAAATCCACCCAGGGCTACTAAAGAAATGATCTTTGGGTCAGGAAATCCCAGAGCTCAGAGAGGATCCCAGGGATGGATCAGCCCCTTTTCTCCTGCTTTTATCTCTGGTTCCCAGTAGGAGCCAAGAGTGGAGCTGCTGGTTTGGCTCAGCAGAACCATTTCTCTGAGCTGGCACTCTCTTCCATGGGACAAAACTCTGGGGAAAAGGATCTGGGCAGGGAATTTTTCCATCCTGGGTCATGGCAAGACACAAGGCAGTGGAGAGGGTGCTGATGGTGCAGGACGTGTCCCTGTGACACCCTGGGAGTACACGGGGGCAGGAGGGGACCTGCAGGAGCTCGGGGACTTTGCTGGTCGTGTTTGTGCAAGAAATGAGCTCTTGGCAGCCCCGAGTCAAAACACTCCGACAGTGGAAGCCGGGGCTTCCTGGGCTGAGCCCCGTTGCTAAATAAAAGACAAAAGAAAGAGTAATTAGGTGCCATTAATTGTTGTTAAGAGGAGTTTTGCTGGCAGCCAGCACTCCTCTCCAGGGACACAGCCCCGGCCTCACCCAGCCCGGCTGCAATAACACTCACTGTGCACTGGGGTTATTTCCAGTGCCCTGACTGACCCTTTTCTCCCAATCCCAGTGGCCACCATCCCTCCCATCCTCCCCATCTCCTCTGGCTCACACAGAGGCCAGGGGTGCTCTGGAATGGGGTTGGCAGGGAAGGAGAGGCCAGCCTGGCACCACAGCAGGATCTGACCCATTCCAGGCTAACCTGGAACAGCAAATCCATGGATGCTCCCAGTTCCAGCTCCCAGTCCCCAGGCCTGGGAATCTCAGCTCCCTGTTTATGTGGGGATGCAGTGCAAGGGAATGTGGAAATTTTTTTCCTGCAAGAAGAGGCCGAGAGAATTTGGATTGTTCATCCTGGAGAATAAAAGGTTCCAGGGAGACCTTTCAGTCCCTGCCAGTGCCTGAAGGGGCTCCAGGAGAGCTGGAGAGGGACAGGGGACAAGGGATGGAGGGACAGGACACAGGGAATGGCTCCCACTGGCAGAGGGCAGGGCTGGATGGGATATTGGGCAGGAATTGTTCCCTGGGAGAGTGGGCAGGGCTGGCACAGGGTGCCCAGAGCAGCTGTGGCTGCCCCTGGATCCCAAGGCCAGGTTGGACAGGGCTTGGAGCAGCCTGGAATAGTGGAAGGTGTCCCTGCCCATGGCAGGGCTGGAATGAGATGGGATTTAAGGTCCCTTCCCACTCAAACCATTCCTGGATTTCATGGAAATACTTGTGGTGCATTTGGCTTTGAGGGCCATGAAGGGTCAGTCCTGGGGATGTTAAAAGGCTCCCGTGCTCCTGTCATTCACCTGTGCTCTGGCTTCTGTGCATTCCCATTAGAGTTTATTAATTGTGATGGCTGTTATCTCACTGTGTGATGGACACAGCCCTTGGCAGGCCTTGGGACACTGCTGAGAATCAGAAAGCAATTTAATAACAAAGAGCCAATGCCCAGGCCCTGCTTTCACTCTGCCTCACTGGTGAGAATCCCACTGGTTCTGAGTTCACCCAGAGCTGTGTCCTCCCAGCTCCATCCGGTCCTGAAACTGCGAGAGAGGAGGTTCAGATTGGAAATCAGGAGGAAATTCTTTCCTGTGAGGGTGGACAGGCCCTGGCACAGGGTGCTCAGAGCAGCTGAGGCTGCCCCTGGATCCCTGGCAGTGTCCCAGGCCAGGTTGGACACTGGAGCTGGGAGCAGCCTGGGACAGTGGAAGGTGTCCCTGCCATGGCAGGGGTGGGACTGGATGGGCTTTAAGTCCCTTCTGACCTAAACCATTCTGGAATTCAGTGATCCTGCTCAGAAACATCACAAAATTGTAAGGCTCAAGCAAGGATCCAATCACTGCCAGAGCAGCTTCCCAAGCTGGGCAAGGGGGTGACAAGAGGGAATGCAGCCCTGGGGAGAGAAATAAGGGAGTTTGGGGCTGAGACTTAAACTTTCTCAGAATCATTTTTATTTTTCCTTCAGTCCTTCCCGGGCACTCCCCCTTGCCCTCCCTCCTGTGCCCAGGCTGCGGTGCAGGTGAGGAGAGGGCAGGCACTGCTGGGACACCCAGAGTGACCCAGAGCCCTGCAAAGCACCCCGTGGGGAGCAGACAGGACCCAATGAGGGAACATCACCCCTGTAGGGACCCCATCTCACGTCAGACCCCGCTGGGGTCGGGGTAACCCCACATCCCCCCTGAGCGAGCTCAGAGCCCCAGCGCAGTCACTGGCAGCACTGCAGCCCGCAGTTTGCTCCCATTTTGGCATCCTAAAAATTGAGTTTGCGTCCTCCAAGCCCCAAACCTTTGTAGTTCCCCATGGAAAGCGCTGCTTTAGTCGGGCTCAGGGCGGCAGCGCCTCCCTGAAAGGCGCAGCTCCGCGGCCGAGAGGCTTTGCTCCATCAGCTGCGGCTGCCGCGCCTCCCGTCAGCTGGGGAAGCACAAGGACGCCTCCCGAAGGCGAGCCTCGGCTTCCCCCGCTCCCCTGAGCTCCCCGGGCTGATCAAAGAGGCTCCGCACTCCTCCGACAAAAGAAATTTATCGTGCCTGAGCCGATCCCGGCTTTGGCAAAAGCTCCGTGTGCTGCCGGGATGGGGTCGGGAGCGCCCGGGTGGGGTTTTGCCCTGCTCTCTGGGCTGTTTTTACCCCCTCGCAGCATCTGGAGAAGCTCAGGGCTGTTTATCTCCGCAGCACATCTGCAGGGCAGGGAAGCGCTCTCACCTCTCCGTCGGGAAGGAGGGGATTGCCGTTCCGAATGTCGGGAGCTGAGCTGCAGGGAGAGGTCGAGAGCCCGGCCCCGAGAACAGCAGTGCCAGGCGGGCACCTCCAGGGAGCGGTGCTGGAGCAGCCAGCACGTGGAGGGATCACAGAGTCCCAAAGGGTTTCACAGAGTCACAGAATCACCAGGTTGGGAGAGACCTTCAAGATCAGAGTCCAACCCAGCCCTAACACCTCAACTAACCATGGCACCGAGTGCCACATCCATCTTTTACAAACACATCCAGGGATGGTGACTCCACCACCCCCTGGGCAGACCATTCCAGTACTTTATCAAGTATTGGGTTGGGAGAGACCTCGAAGCCCATCTCATTGCACCCTGCCATGGCAGGGACACCTCCCACTGTCCCAGGCTGCTCCGAGCCCTATCCAGCCTGGCCTGGGACCCTTCCAGGTCCATAGAGGACATCCCCACACAGCAGAATCCATGGGCACAGCACAGGACAAAGCCCCAGTCCTGCTGCAATTCTCATCCAGCACAAGCCAGTGGCTCCTCCCGGGTTTTGTTATCCTCGTTGTTCAGCTGGAAACTGGAGCACAAGGAGAGGGAGGATTTGCCGCTGTCACCCGTGGCTTGGCAGAGTCGCTGCAGAGTCCCCTGAGCTCCACAAACCCCCCGGGCTGGTGCAGGACGCTGCCAGTGCTGTCCCTCCAGCAAACACACACACCGCCGACATGGATTTAATGGCGTGAAAAGCTCATTTTCCAGCTCAGAGCAAGAGCAAAGTAAACCATCACCGGTGTTACAGCAAACCCCCTCCATTCCGACACCGAAAAAACAGAATCGATCCTTTCTTTTTTTCTCAATTTCTTTCTCTCTTTTTCTCTCTTTCTCTCTCTCTTTCTCTCTCTCTCTCTCTCTCTCTCTCTCTCTCTCTCTCTCTCTCTCTCTCTCTCTCTCTCTCTCTCTCTCTCTCTCTCTCTCTCTCTCTCTCTCTCTCTCTCTCTCTCTCTCTCTCTCTCTCTCTCTCTCTCTCTCTCTTTTTCTCTCTTTCTTTCTTTCTCTCTTTCTCTCTTTCTTTCTTTTTTCCCCATTTCTCTCTCTTTCTCTCTCTCTGCCCGGGTAATGAAATCACACATTTTACCCCCTCTCCCTTCCCCTTGCTCTCAGCATTCCGTCAGTGCCACTTCCAAGCCCTCATCCATCAGCACAAGTGCTTGGCTTACAACATTATGGTTTTGTTTAAATTAAATGAAAAAGAGGAGGAAATGTAGAGGCATTTCTCCGCTGATGGAGCTGCTTGTTTGGAAGGTTCAGGTGGATCTGAGCTCTTTAAATCAGTTTTGAACTGTCAGGTTCACTGTAAAGACTTCATCCTACACGAAAAGCCCCGAGCTGCAGCAAAACCAGGAGCGCTCCAGGTACATCTTCTCACTCGCAGCATTTCCCAGCATCTCCCGTTACTTTTTTGCTGTATTTTCCCTTTGTCCAGGGCTAAATGTATGCACAGACTTCGCATTTTGCTTTTCTCCGAAGTGACACTCTCCGCTCTCCTGTGCTCCTGGGGTTTTTGAAAGCCAGCAGCATCCCTGGGAGCCGCCTGCCGCCGTCCGGCCGCACTGCAAGGCAGGGACGGGGATGGAGCCCCCTGACATCCCGGGAACGGAGGGACGGGGATGGAGCCCCCCGGCTTCCCGGGAAGGGAGGGATGGAGCCCCCCAGCGCCCCAGGAAGGGAGGGGATGAGGCTGGAGCACCCCGACTTTCCGGGAAGGGAGAGATGGGGATGGAGCCCCACAACTTCTCGGAAAGGGAAGGGATGGGGATGGGGCCCCCTGACTTTCTGGGAAGGGAGGGGGATGGAGATGGAGCCTCTAGCGCCCCAGAAAGGGAGGGATGAGGCTGGAGTCCCCTGACTTCTCGGGAAGGGAGGGATGGGGCAGGAGCCCCTCGACTTCACAGGAAGGGAAGGAATGGGGCTGGAGCCCCCCGACTTTCCGGGAAGGGAGGGGATGGGGATGGAGCCCCCCGGCTTTATGGGAAGGAAGGGATGAGGATGGGGCGCCTCGGCTTTCCAGGAAGGGAGGGATGAGCTAGCCCAGCCAAGGCAGCACAAAGCAGCCTCCATCACAAGATCTGGCAGGTGCAGACAGTCTCAGGGATGGATAAATGCTCCTTGTCTCTCCCCTTTTCTCCTCCAGAAGTCACAAGTGAGATGCTCTTTTCCTATTAAATCTTGGCAAATATGTCTGAGGATTAAATCTCCCAAAGTCCCAAATTCTGGTTTCTGTGCTTTTCTTTTCACCTGGGCAAGACCTGGAGCACAAAGTCGCTGTTAACAGACCTGGGTTGGGCTTTTCATCTTCATTTTGAGCTCAGTGGATTCCCTCCCTCCAGGCTTTCCTGGCTTGTTTTTCACATCCATCTCCTGAGTGCTGGAAAGAGCCAAAAATAAATTCTCCAAGCTCTTCTCCTTTTGGCAACTCTATTGCAGGGCTGGGGACTTTGCACCAGCTTCCCCTGCTGCTGTAATTAGCTAGAGTTTAATTATTGTGAGTTTACTTGGGATGGGAGGGTAGAGGAGAGCCACCTGCAAGGATGGTGGAGAACCTTTGGCAATCATTGAGTGCCCGACCTGGGAGCAGGAGGCTGGAACATTCCAGGGGTTTGGGGGTAGAATGAACCAAGTTAAGTCCAGAGCAGAGATCCTTTCCTGGGCAATGACACCTCCTCAGATATGCTGGATCCCAGAAACCTGGGGTTTTGAGCTTTCTGTGCTGTCAGGCACTGACCCCTGGAAAACACTGCTTCTGACCTGAGGCCTTGGAGAAGGCTCCAAATTTGAGTGATGGAGTTAAAATCTCAGGTGTGTAGTGAAATAGAAGTGTGTGATTTCACATGGTGAAGGGTTTTAAATTTGAGGTTTTCATAGTATAGTAATAGGCATGGGACAAGATGGAGGATTTTGGGTGGTGTCTCTTTCTTTGTTCATCTTCCTTCTCCTTCCTGGTTTCAGGCAGTGGTTTCTGCTCCTTCCTGGTTTCAGGCAGTGGTTTCTGGTTGGTCAGTCAGTGTTACACTGAGGGTCATGGGAATTTGGTTATTGGGTTAAAAGGATAAATAATATAGGTGTTAATTCTCTATTGCACTGTTTAGCTTTAAGAGACCTTGTAGCAGCTGGATCTGGCTCCATTTTCCTCACTTCTAGCGGGTAGCTGGAAGTGCTGCCTAATGCTCTGTACTTTAGATAAGATTTAACAAACAACCAAGCCCAAACACAAGAAAATCCATTTCCATCGTGTATTTGTTAATCCTGGCTCAAGAGACTGAAACAAACCACTCATTAAATGGTGCAAAACTCCCACTGCTGTTCCAAGGTACCAGTGAGGGTAAATCTGGAGGCACTGGGAGCTCTCCAGGCACTTCAGAGCCTTCCCCCACCCCAGGGCGCTGCTCTGCCAGAGGCACGTGAGGAGCCTCCCACTTTGGCTGCACATCTGAACTTCCCAGCCCTCTGAGGCAGAGAGGACCATAGATTATCCAGGCTGACTTCCCTCCTAACGCAGCCCAGATGAGTCCAGCCCCTCACTCCTGCTCTGAGCGCTCCTGCCTGGCCCCACTGCTCTTCCAAAATGGCATCCGGTCTTGATTTAAAGACTTCAAGAGATGGAGAATCCATCACTTCCCGTGGCAGCTTGTGCCAATGGTTATTTCTAATAAAGGAGGAAGTGATTTACAGCTGGGCTTATATGTCAGAAGCCTCTCTGGGTAAAGGATGGCTCCCAGGCTGACTCCCCCCTCAAATAAAAGCACAGAGCACTCCCAGAAGAAGGATTTGCCCCCAAGTGTGTCTGTTCTCTCCAATGTTGCAGTTGATGTAACTTAAGTTGATCTTTATGAGCATCATCCTCCGAAGCCCGTTGTGGCTGTGAAAACATTCCCTCAGCACATTCCTTAGAAGTTGGTTATTTTTCCCAGAAAAAAATAATTTCCCAGAAAATATCCCAGCACGTTTTGCCAATGCACACAAGAAATCATTCCTGGGAACCTTCAGCCACCCTGGTCCTTCCAGACCCCAGAAGTTCTGCAGAAAACAGCCCCAGAACCGCCCCCCCAGCCCCTATTAATCCATTAATCTCTGTTAATCCACGGCTCCTCCTGTCTCTTTCCCGTTCTCCTGGAGGAGCAGGGAGGAGCCCCCTGCTTCCAGCCCTGCTGGGTTGTCAGGACACACAGGGACACCTGGGGCTGCCTCATCCTTCCCAGGTTTTCTGAGTTCACATCCCTCAGCCCCGGAGTGGGACAACCACGGCTCAGCTCAGCTGGGCAGGACACTGAGCACGGGTTTGGAATATCTGCTGACCAGGGAAAGGGCTTGGGAGAGCTGCTGACCAGGGACAGGGTTTGGAATATCTGCTGATCAGGGAAAGGGTTTGGGAGAGCTGCTGGCAGTGGGATTTGCCTCGGAGGTGGGACATGTGTCCCCTCCCTGTGCTCCTGCCTTGGACTCATCTTAATCCCGGATTCCTGGTGGAGCTGACAGGGAAGGGGAGCTTGCACAGACTCACAGGACCCTGCTGACTCCCCAGTGTCCTGCCATGGACAAGGGCTGGGATCTCTCCCAGCTCCTGTCCTGGTGCCATCAGACCATACAGAGCCTGCAGAACCCGATGTTCTCATAGCCTGCTTCTCCTGGGTGATTTACATCCCTGGAATATTTGATGTTTCCTGTTTTAGTAAAGGGCTCCAGGTCCCCAAGTCATTTTTCAGAGCAGCAAGGGCCACAGGAGCTCCTGGAGCATCCCAGAGTGTCCCTGCCAGGAGCAGGGGGAGGGAGGAGTGGGAGCTGCTCCTGGTGATTTAATGCTCTGAGATAAGAATTTGTGCATCCAGGACGGCTCTGAGGAGGGGATTTGTCACCCACTAAGCCAAAATTCAGCCTGGGTGAATCCATCTGAAGCTGCAGCTCTGGGAACTCCCTTTTCCAATGGATTAAACAGCTGGACAAGGTTCCCCAGCATTGCAGCTGAGCTTGGCTGAGTCCACCTGGTAAAAGGAGCTGGAGAAAATCTGAGCCAAACCCACAGAGATTTTTCACCCCTATCTGGCACTGGCTGGAGGGGGCAGAGCTGCCATTAAATCTCAGCTCCCTCAGAGCTGCCATTAAATCTCAGCTCCCTCAGATCTTCCAAAATCAGATGAGAGAAATCTCCAGGATGAGGGGAAATGTCTCATGTGGTCCCAGCTCCTCGGCTGATTGACACAACCTCCCAGCCCAGAGACCACAGACAGGGCAAAATATGGCATGGAGGAAGAATGGGGACCCAAATCCATCTGGGAAGCTCATTGTTGGATAACCACATCCTCTGCAAGAGACAGGAGTGGGGGTGGGAGGAGCAGGATTTCACATCCCCTCTTCTCCCCGAGCAAACGCACCCAATTCCTCTCTTTGCTTCCCAGAATTCCATCCCTATCCATCGGGATCCCAAACAAGCAGGGATTCCTCAAAGCAGCAGCTTTGGCCTTTCAGTAGAAATGTTGTTTTGCCGAGCTGCCACAAGATGCCAGCATTTCAGAGAGTTGCTGAGCTGGGAGCGCAGCCGGGAGGACCCGGGGTGGGCTGGGCCCCCTGCGCTCCTCCAGCTCCCCAGGGATGTCAGAACCCCTCTGTCTCTCCTGGACGCGGGACGAGGATGGGCAAGGTGGAGAAAAGCGAGTCCTTGGGAGAAGGAGAGAAGAATCTTCACTGGAGGTGGAGGAAAAGCATTTTTGGGGAGGTGAGGAAAGCATCTCCGTGGGAGATGGATAAAAGCATCTCCATGGGAGGGGAGGGAAACACCTATGGGAGATTCAGGAAAACATCTATGGGAGATTCAGCAGAACATCTTCATGGGAGGGGAGGGAAAACATCTTCCCAAGGAGATGGAGGAACGATCTTCCTGGGGGTGGAGGAAAGCCCCTCCTGAGAGTGGAAGTCGTGGCTGTCTGTGCTGCAGGCAGAGCAGCTCAGCAGCTCCCTGGTGGTGCCCAGCCCTGGATCTCCTGTTATGGGGCACATCCCGGGTTTGTGGATGCAGGGAAGGGCACCCTGAGCCTGGGCTGAGGCTGCCTCTATCCATGCTCAAAGGAAACCTCCTCCTCCTCCTGGACTGTGCAGTGCTTCTCTGGATCCTTCCAGCATCCACAGGCACTTGCAGTGGGAGTTGTCCCTCTCACTTCCCCAAACACAGAGAGCCAAACGAAGCAGTTCCCCATTTTCTCCTATCAGTTATCCCTGGCAGCCCTGGGCAGCTCCCAGCTCTCTTTCAGTTCTGTTCCTGCCCCACCTGCTCCACCCTTAGCCTTCCAGCAGGTCCCAGCAGGAGGAGAAGGACTTTGTGGGCAAAGTCACTGCACTGCCCTGGGGCACAAAACTCCTGAATGTCCCTAAACCTGAGAGTGCCACTGAGAAGGAGCAGCTGAAGGGGCTTTTCCAATTCGGATTTTTTCCTCCTGTGGAACGACACGGAAGAAATACAGCTCCTCCCTCACCCTGATAACCTGCTGACCCCCCCGTGTACCCTGCAAGCCTTGGATAATTCCCCTAATCCTCCAAACATCCCAAACCCCACGTGGGCCCTCCCAGCCCCTCCCTTCTGCAGGGGATGAGCCCCTGGGAGAGGGGGTGCAGGAGCTGCCCAGCTGAAACCCTCGGGGCTCCACAGCTCCTCTGTGGCTCCTTGGCAGCACACCCACAGTGCAGGGAGCTGCAGACTCCCCTTGGCACCCCCCAAATCTCTCCAATAAGATCCAGCAGTCCTGATCCCCCTTCTCTGTCCATTCCCCCAGAGATGGGGAGATGGGAGAATCAACACCTTTGTTTCTGCAAATATTTGTTTCTATAAATAAATGTATTCCTTTCCCTTTTTCTCTTGTTTCATGGATCTCCCTTCCCATCCAGAGGGATAAGGCAGATGATTGGAAAAGATGGATAATGTACTAAAAACCAAATCCCCGTTTGCTTTGAGGGCAGCCAGCTGGTTTGGAGTTTTATTACCCAGACCACAGCACGGGAGGACAATTTTGCTTGGGAATTTGCCTTTGTAATCATGAAATTCCTCGCCTCACTACAGCAAATCGGGATTGATGTCAGCAAAGAACTCAATTTTCACAGCCCAGAGCCCAGGCCAAGGACTTTTTGTACCTTGCCACGATTTTTACACTTCCCAGTCTTCCAGCACTCTGCTTTCCACGCCTCCACCGAGGTGTTGGATAAATTTCCTGTTTCACTTCTGCAGCAGCAAGCCACAGCTTTATCAGGGAGTATTTAGGGAGGCAGACACTGTCTCCAGACAATACTGTCTCCATAAAAGAGAGCTGTGAAATGGGGCTGTGCAATAATTCCTTTCCTGCTCACCACAGGCTGGCAGCTCAAACCCTCAGCTGGAGCTGACAGCGTGGGCTGGCCTGTGAAACACAAGGATGCTCAGAAACTGATCTCTTTTTTCCACACACACTCACATAAAATGGACTTCTCTGCTCCAGAGTGGAAAATCAAATGTTTTACCGTATGCTCCTAATTTATTTTTGTTAGAGAGCAACTTCTCTTTCTTTAAGCAATCAAAAATCATTGATTTGTAGTTTCCTGATAATATTTCCATTCTGCAGTTGAGGCTGTGAAAAGTCTTTGCACTCAGAAAATAAAGGAG
This sequence comes from Toxostoma redivivum, assembly GCA_013397375.1. Taxonomy (NCBI): domain Eukaryota; kingdom Metazoa; phylum Chordata; class Aves; order Passeriformes; family Mimidae; genus Toxostoma; species Toxostoma redivivum. The sequence continues at coordinate 308,118 of VXBI01003853.1, read as the reverse complement.
TATTTCATCATCACCTTTCCTCAGGGAAAACCTCCCACCAGAGCTTTGGTACGTGGCAAGTTGGAAAGACTTTCCCAGGTCACAGTGTAGAGCAAACCTCAGCCCTAAGCCCGGTGATTATTCTGTAGCACAGCCCAAAGCCAGGCTGCCTGGCACTGGGAGCCCTGGAGGCTGCCCAGTTTAACTGGGACCTGCTGCAGGGTGGCCCTGAGCACAGCAAAGGCACCAAAGCCTCTGTACTGTGCAGCACAAGATGTGGCAGATGTGACATCCCCGCTCCTGTCCCTGCTGCTGTGTCACCAACACAGCACAGACCAGCCTGCAGAGCAAACATGCTGTGGCCAGATGTGTGGAACATCTGCTCAGACCCACAAAGCAAAAACAACAACAAAATAACGGAAACAAAAGGGAAAGGAGGAGCATGCATGGATCCTGCAGGGTGCAGGATCTGTGTGACGTGGTGGGGCTTCCCAGGAAAGGCTCCTGGCACAGGGACAGCTCAGCTGGGAGTGACAGCCCTGCTCCCAGGGAGAGACTCACAGGATCCCACAGGCACATCCTGTGAGCAGCCTGGGAGTCCAGGGGCATGGGGACACTGCAAAGGGTGAGTCCAGGGGGATGGGGACACTGCAAAGAGTGACTCTGTGGGGATGGGGACACTGCAAAGGGTGAGTCCAGGGGGATGGGGACACTGCAAAGGGTGACTCTGTGGGGATGGGGACACTGCAAAGGGTGACTCCAGGGGGATGGGGACACTCCAAAGGGTGGCTCTGTGGGGATGGCGACACTGCAAAGGGTGACTCCAGGGGCATGAGGACACTGCAAAGGGTGACTCCAGGGGGATGGGGACACTGCAAAGGGTGAGTCCAGGGGGATGGGGACACTCCAAAGGGTGACTCCAGGGGGATCTGCATCCCTCCTGCTGCCCCCAAGTGCTGGCTGGACACTCAGGGCCCCTTCCATCTGCACATGAGATAATGAGCTCTGTACTCAGAGCGTCCCTGGGCACTGACAAGTGTCCTCATCCCCTCCTGCAGGCTGATCCCAAAGTGCAGACAGGCCCCTGCTGCTCCAGGGAAATGTCATTTGGGAGTCACCAGGGAGCAGGGCACAGCAGGACCCTGGTGGCTCCTGGCCCAAACCTTGCCCAGGATCACCCACCATGAGTGGAAAACAAACCAGAAGTGTCCAGCCAAGCCCAGGGTCCTGCTGGGATGATCCAGGATGTTCTGAGCACAGGACAACACCATGGACTGTCCCTGAGCCTGCCTGGAATCGCTGCCTTGGCAGCCCCAAAAACAACAAACCCCATTCCAGAGGCAGGAGGACACGGAAAGGGAAATGTGCTGGGTTACAGCAGAGCTGAGGCAATCTCCTATGGGGACATCCTGAGCTGGTTCCTCCCCTATAGGGACACCCAGGGCTCTTGTCCTCCCCTGGGTGACCTCAGCCCTACTGAATGGGGCCCATTCTCAGCCTCACCCCCAGCCCACCTCCTGCTCTGCTTCAAAGTCATTGATTTAAGCTCAGCCCCTGAGCTCTCCAGGTGTAAATCCATGGGAAAACTCCCATCTCTTCCCCAGCCTGATGTCACCAATCAGTGACAGGTCCCAGGACACCAAACCCCAGCCCTGCTCCTGTCTCTGTGTGCTCACAGCACCCCTGGCCACCTCAGGGGCCTGGTCCTGCTTCCAGTTTTCACATCAGGGCACCTGGCTGGTCAAGAAAAGCACAGCAACCACAGCTGGCAGGGTGGGATTGGGTCACAGACTCATGGAATCATGGAATCATGGAATCACTCATCTTGGAAAGGTCTTTGGAGGGTCTGGACCCTCTTGCACCATGCCTACAGCCTAGTGCAGTGTGGGCTCTGCCCCTCTGAGCCCCGTGCTGGGGCTGGGGGCAGGGAAGGGATGTTTGGCCTTGCTTGGGCTGCAGCTGGGATTTGAAGCCAACCCTGTAGCCCTGCTCAAAGCAGCTGCTCCAGGAATGGGACAGGGGTCCCTGGAGCAGAGCCAGGGGACAGCAGGACACTCACACCTCCCAGCCACCTCCCAGGGTCGGACATCTGTGAATGTCAAATGTAAATACATTTGTGAATGCCTATCTGTAAATACATTGAATGTCTGGAGTCGGGAGGAATTAATCACTGGGCAGAGCTGGAGCTCTGCTCTGGTGACAGGCTCTGGCTTTCCAGCAGCTCTCCTGGAGACACCAGGGGCTGGTGATGCAAAGGAAAATCCCTCATATGGGCAGAGTGGGCCAGGGAGCCTCCAGGAGCCACAGTGCTCACAGGTGAGCTCGGGGCAATGGAAAGGTGACAGCAGAGCTGCTTGCAGCTCAAACACACAGATATTCCCTTGGAGCCTTCTCCCAGCCCCTCTGGAGCCTGTCCTGCTCATTGCCCCACAGCCATCTGAAAAAACCCAGGCAGAAATGCAGAGACATTTCTCTGCACCAGCAAACCTGATTGCCTTGCCACCCTGCCCAGGCCAGAACTCTCCTCTGTGCATCACTGAGTCCCCCTGGCATGAGTGAAATATACATATAGGTAAAATCAATAAGGAATACTAGAGTTAGGATGCTCAGGGAGCAGGAATGTGCCTCTTTGCACAGAGCAGATCTCTCTGTGGGTGCTGCTGTCCTGTCTCTGCCCAGTGTGGGGAGTTTCACATTCCTCTCCTTGTCTGCCACCACTGCTCACCTCCAGCAGGGCCCATCTGATGCTGCCCAGCCAAGTGGAAATGTGCAATGTGCAAACCTTTCCTTGGTGCACATCCTTCTCCAGGACACTCCTGGTACCTTTCCTGAAGCATCTCCTGCTGGGAGCTGGGGGGGCAAGGGCCAGGCTGCAGCCTCCCCCTCTTTGGTGCTGAGTCCAGGCTGGCCCCTCCTGCTCCCCCTCCTGGGTCTCTGCTCTCACTGACGTTCTGCTCCTCTGTTCCTGTTTATTTGTCCTCGATTGTGTCTTTGTCTTAGCCAGGAACTTGGGAAGCTCCCTGGAAAGCTGGCTCAGGCTGTCTTTGCCATCTGGCTGCTGCTCATGGCTCAGGATTCCGGTAGCAAACCAAACCCAAACACTGGGAAATGGGTCTGAGGAGAGTTGGTTTTCATGAGGAGGATAATGGGATGGGAGGTGGGAGAGCCTGTCTGGTCCCAGAGGGAAAGGAGCTCTGCCAGGGATCCTCAGACACCCGGAAAGTCCCAATGGTTTTGTGTCTCCAAGCTCCTGATGAACAGGGATGGGGAAACTGAGGCACGGGCCCACTGCTTGTGTCTGTGGCAGAGCTGGATGTCCTGATCCCAGGAAGAGCCTGGGAATGAAGCCCAGGAAAGGTGGCTCTGAGGTCACCTGCTCCCCCCAGTGTGGATGCTCCCGTGCTGGGACAGCGGTGGCCGAGCTGCTCCTCCCGGAAGGATCACTGGGGAATGGCCAGTGACAAATGGGCTCTGCTGAAATGAAGTGATGTTATCGTGGCCTCTGTTCCTCCCTGGGGCACCATGGAGGGCCCTGGCTGCCTGGGCTAGCTCCCATTTCCCTGGGTGGTCACGGGTGGCCGGGCACCGTGAATCAAAGTGTGGCAGCGGGAGCAGGAAATGGCCGGGATGGAGAACGGGAGCTCAAACACCCTGCCACAGGGAGAGACCCGGACACCCCTCATCTGGCTTCACCCTGGGACCCAGGCTGGCATTTTAGCACCTCCCCAGCCCTTCAGAACTCCACCTTGGAATTTTTGAGGCCATTTTTTGATGGCTCAGGAGCTGGGATTTTGCAGCTGCCATCTGTTCTCATTGCCTTCCTCCCTCAATGCACTGTGGAAACATGAGCAGGTGAAGGATTTTCCTGGGGGAGGCCAGACGTGGTGTGGGGAGGTGATGGAGCAGAGAATCCCCATGGATTGAGCTGCTCTTCCTTCTTAAAATAACCCCCTGTGATTCTCCAGCCACTCCCTGCTGAGACCTGTGCTGGTTTCTGTGGGAGAGCACGGAGCAGGGATGCTCTGCTGCTTTCCCAGCTCTGCCCTCAGCATTCCCATGGCCAGCAGCACCCAGCCATGGCTGCCATGGCACTGGGCACAGTTATCTCCTCAGGGATTTGGGAATGGAGCCCTGCTCTCATCTCCAGCCTGCAGGACAGGACTGTGGAGCAGCCTGAAAACTGCCTGGGACAAAGCAAAGGACAAAGTGCTTCATTCCCACAGCCATTCCCACAGCCCTTCCCTGGCTCCAGAGTTCTGTCAGTCCCACCAGAGGTTTGGGCTTTTCTTTGCACACAGTTTGCTGCAGGTGAGGAGCTGCTGCTTGGTCACCAGCTCACGTTGCCATCCCAGCCCCTGGAGCTTCATCAGAGCCTCTCTGATCCCAGGAAATGAGTTTTCCAAATGAGGAAGGCCTGGCCCATCCATAAAAAAGGCATCAATGACCAGCCCAATTTCTTCTTTGCTTTCTTAGGCCCCATAATGGATGAGGTGTGGAAAGTGTCCCTGCCCCTGGCAGGGGCTGGAATGAGATGGGCTTTAGGATCTCTTCCAACCCAAAACTGTCTGGGATTCTGGGATTCCATGATAATGGAATGTTTCTGGTTGTTTCCAAGATGTATGTTCCCAAAGCTGTGTGAAAATGTGGCTGTTTCCTGCACCTTAGGGATGCCTGGCTCTCAAGTGTGTCTCAAGAGGAGGAGCAGCCCCTCAGGTTTCCCTGTGCTGGCTGCATCCCTGCTGTATCCCAGCTTCTCAGGGAATACATATCCCCATCTCCTAACTCATCCCCAGAGAAGGTCTAAATGCACCCAGTGGAGATGACAGTGGGGTTTTTTGGCTCCAGCACCACCAGGAAGTCAATCCATAAATTAACACATCATGCAGGGCTCACCAACTCCCTTTATCACTCCCTTCAGAGCTGGGCTGCCTGGGGGCCTGAGCCATTATCTGATCCATGGAACTCGGGATATCTGGGACCTCAGAGATCAAAAGGGAACTTTGCACGGGTCAGAGAGAAGCATTCTTGGCTGCTGGATATGCTCCCTGTGACATCTGTGGGAGCTTTGTCACTGTGACCAAAGCTGTGCTGGAAATCTCTGCTCGTGGGCTGCGGTGACACAGCTGAGGGGACATCCCTTCCCTGCACAGGGACACTGGATAAAAGGGATTAGAGGCACAGAGCTCCCCAATTCCCCTCCACCCTGAGCATTCTGCCAGCGCAGGAGTGTTCCCACACCCCACAGCCCCAGAGCAGTGAGCCCTGTGTTCCCCAAATCCTGCAGTGAGTCCTGAGCTCCTCCTGTGCTCCCCAAATCCTGCAGTGATTGATTCCTGAGCTCCTCCTGTGCTCCCCAAATCCTGCAGTGATTGATTCCTGAGCTCCTCCTGTGCTCCCCAAATCCTGCAGTGATTGATTCCTGAGCTCCTCCTGTGCTCCCCAAATCCTGCAGTGATTGATTCCTGAGCTCCTCCTGTGCTCCCCAAATCCTGCAGTGATTGATTCCTGAGCTCCTCCTGTGCTCCCCAAATCCTGCAGTGATTGATTCCTGAGCTCCTCCTGTGCTCCCCAAATCCTGCAGTGATTGATTCCTGAGCTCCTCCTGTGCTCCCCAAATCCTGCAGTGATTGATTCCTGAGCTCCTCCTGTGCTCCCCAAATCCTGCAGTGATTGATTCCTGAGCTCCTCCTGTGCTCCCCAAATCCTGCAGTGATTGATTCCTGAGCTCCTCCTGTGCTCCCCAAATCCTGCAGTGATTGATTCCTGAGCTCCTCCTGTGCTCCCCAAATCCTGCAGTGATTGATTCCTGAGCTCCTCCTGTGCTCCCCAAATCCTGCAGTGATTGATTCCTGAGCTCCTCCTGTGCTCCCCAAATCCTGCAGTGATTGATTCCTGAGCTCCTCCTGAGCTCTCCAAATCCAGCAATGAATCCCAAGCTCCTCCCGTGCTCCCCAAATCCTGCAATGGGTCCTGAGCTCCTCCTGTGCTCCCCAAATCCCGCAATGGGTCCTGAGCTCCTCCTGTGCTCCCCAAATCCCGCAGTGATTCCTGACCTGCTCTGGAGCTGGGAAATGGAATAAGTTCATCCTGCTGATGAGGACAATGACAAGGTGTCACCCAGCACTGCAGGGACATGGAATATAGAGCACTTTCCACCCAGACAGGATGAGAGCTTGCAGGGATGGAGGTCTCCTACCCACCCCTGTCTGAGCACTGGGTATAAACCTGTTACCCTGGGATTTTTGACTGGTTTAGGGATCAAGTCCCACCATAGAACTCCTCACATGGGGTGTCCTTGCCAAGAGGTGAGGAGTTGAGTGACACTCACTCATCTCGAGGGAGATGCTCTCCCCAGGGCTATGCTGCAAAAACATCCCAAACTCTCCTGGAGGGAGATGCTCACCCCAGAACTGGGCAGCAGAAATGCCCCCTCCTTTTGGGAATGGCCGAAAATGCTGTTTGGGAACAGGGCAGGATAACAGGAGCTCAGGGCTCCAAGGGCCTGTTGCAGCGGGACCTTGGCTGAACTTCCCCCATCAATCTCCATCACTCCTCCCTCTCGTGTGCCCCAATTTTGTCTCTGAACCAGCTCCCTTCCTCTTTCCCTCCCCTCCCGCTGCCCCCCAGCACACACAGGCACATTTCCTTTTCCTTAAGCAAACAATTTTCAGATTTAAAAGCGAACTCCGTGTGCAGGCTGGAAAAAGACAATGTGGGCTGGCCCCTTATCTGCTGCTATCTGCTCCCGACAAGCTGCGAGCCCAGATTGGGCTGCAGGAGATCTCGGTGTTTATGGGCCACGGCAGGGAGGGACAGGAGGGGAAATCTGCTGCGGGAGATAAGTCCAGGAAATAGGGCTGGTGACTGGAGCAGAGTCAACAAACTGAGCCAGCAACCGGACACCTCTGGAGCGGCAAGGATGTGACTCAGTGTCACGACTCTGTCACGACTCTGTCACGACTGCAGCTCCCCAGAGCAGAGCAGGTTGGCCTGCTGTGCTCCATGGCTGCCATGGAGAAGGGAAACTTCCTGATCTCCTCACACACTTGGAATGTTTGCCAGGGAAGAGCCCAATTGTGAGCTCCCCAGCCCATAGGCAGGTCCCTTGTTGGATCCCAGAAACCTGGGATTTTAGAGCTTTTTGTGCTTTCTGACACTGATCCCTGGAGAACACTGCTTTGACCTGAGGCCTTGGAGAAGGCTCCAAATCTGAGTGATGGAGTTAAAATCACAGGTGTGCAGTGAAATAGAAGTGTGTGATTTCACATGGTGAAGGGTTTGGAATTGGAAGGGTCTGGAAATATAGTAATAGGTATGGGACAAGATGAATTGTCTCTTTTCTGTCTTCTCCTCCTTCTCCATGATTTCAGGCAGTAGTTTCTGGTTGGACAGTCAGTGCTGCACTGTGGGTCACAGCAGTTTGGTTATTGTGTCAAAAGTATAAATAATATAGGTGTTAATTCTCTATTGGACTGTTTAGCTTTAAAAGACCTTGTAACCAGCTAAATTCAGCTCCATTTTGCTCACTTTTAGGTGGTAGCTACAAGTGTTGCAGAACTCTCTGTACTTTAGATAAAATTTAACAAACAACCAAGCCCGAACACGAGAAATTCATCTCCTTTGTGTTTGTAATCCTGACTCTGAGTGAAGACAGAAGAAAATGAAGACAGAAGAAAATGAAGACAAGTCACTAATTAAGTTGTGCAGTTCCCACCTTTACAGCCCCTGAACTAGACCTCTTGGTTTGGCAGGACTGAGAGTGTGAGCTGGGCCCAGCAGCCACCCCCAGCTCAGTGGGTCACACCCAGGTTTATACCGTGCTGGGTAAATCTGGATCTCCCTGGGCCCCAAAGGATCACCTGCTCTTTGTCCATGTGCCACCAGTGTGGCTCAATCCCACAGCACGAGGCAGGAGCTGCTCACACGGGCACCAGAAGACTTTTATAACCACCACATTATTTTTATAGTCACCTGTTATCCCCATGTGCACAGGGGCTTTGGTGGTAACTGGAAAAGCGTGTGGCTTTGTCTGTAATGTATTTCAAATACAAAAATATCTGGGCTAATTATATCCAAGAACAGCAGCTCACATTGTTCTGGCAGCCCAAAAACTGTCGTAAGCATGGCTGTGGAATGGAAAATGAGGTTGTCTGCTCTCCTCTGGAAAGCCAACTGGAGGAAGCTTTCATGCTCTGATGGCTGTTTCTAAGCAGGAAAACTTCTGCAAACTCTGTTCTTTGGGGCAGCTGCTCTGGTTTTCACTTAAACTCTGTAATTTATGACACAGCCTTCATATCTGAGCTACTGAGAGGAAAGGCAGCCACTGCTGGAGAGCAGAGTGCCACTGATGTCCAACAGCCTCCAGCTGCAGTGCCCTGGGCCACCCCAGCCCTGCCCTGGGCCACCCCAGCCCTGCCCTGGCCACCCCAGCCCTGCCCTGGGCCACCCCAGCTCTGCCCTGGGCCGCCCCAGCCCTGCTCTGGCCATCCCAGCTCTGCCCTGGGCCACCCCAGCCCTGCCCTGGGCCACCCCAGCTCTGTCCTGGCTTGGGTTTTACTGACTGAACTCAGCTCCCAGCATTTCTATCTGTTTGGTGATGGGGTTTGTCACTGCTGCAGCCCCTGCTTTGGATGCTGGTTCTGCACTCACCTTGCCCCAGCAGGTTCTGTTCTGCAGCCCTGGCACACATGCAGCGCCAGCTGCCAGCCCCTGGCAGTGCCAGCCCCTGGTTGTGTCATCCCTGTGCAGTGCCATCCTCTGGCAGTGCCATCCCCTGCCAGTGCCAATCCCTGTGCTGTGCCATCTCCTGGCAGTGCCACCCCCTGGCAGTGCCATCCCCTGCCAGTGCCAATCCCTGTGCTGTGCCATCTCCTGGCAGTGCCACCCCCCGGCAGTGCCATCCCCTGGCAGTGCCATCCCCTGGCTGCCAGCCCTGCTGTGCCCAGGCCATGGGCGCTGGGCAGGGCTCCGGGCAGTGCCCCTGGCCCAGGCACCTCTGAGGGCATTCACAAGGTCCCACAATGGTTGGGTTGCAGGGACCTGGGAGCTCGTGCAGTTCCATCCCTGCCGTGGATCCCCGGATATTCCTTCACTGGCACAGAGCAAACCAAGCCTTCCCTCCCCTCCCTACAGCCCCCTCTTTCACCCCACACCTTTCCCTGTGGAGGTTTTGAATCCAGGTTTCATCCCCTCCATATTTTGCTGCCTGAGGCTGGTAGGAGAGTCCCTGCCCATGGCATGGGTTTACAATGAGATGATCTCCAGTTCTGTAATACAGAGTTCATACTCTTAATGCAATCGTTTTGAAATGAAATATGGAAATTTATGGAATTTATGGTTTTGAAATTAAACATGGTTCCCTTCCAACCCAAATCATTCTGTGAGGTCTGCATTTCTCCCATCTCCTGTCCCTGCAGGAGGAGCAGGGACCAGCACATTCCTACAGGGAGCAGCACTCCCTCTTGTCCCAGGCAGTTTCTTTGCTGGTGAGAGCTGCACTCAGCCTTTCCTGCTGTCCCTGCTCCGCTGGGGATCCCGGGAGGTCCTGGCAGTGCACAAAGCCCTGGCACGGAGCCACTTGGGGATGCAGCAAACTCTCACTTCACAGCACTGGCCAGGGAGGTTTCCCAAATCCAGCTGGGAGCAGTTATTCCCCTAAAGCTTTCCCATGGGAAGGCTGCTCCAGCAGCAGTGGGTACAGGAACCCTTTGAGTCCCCTGAGCTCTTGGGGACCCTGTGGGGACAAGAACTGAGGCACCAGAGCTCTCCAAGGGAAAGCCTGGTGTGGGAAGAGCTGTAAAACACCATTCTTCTGGGTTGTTCTAAATTTCCTCTTTATTTTATGGTTCATCTGATTCAAAGAGAAACCTTCTCGGTGGAGGAGTGGAATGGGAAACACACTTCATGTCAAACCCTTGGAATGGCATCAAGCTCCTGCTTTAGTAATTTATTTTCCTTTAATTCACCTTGGAGCTGGGGCTTTTCTATCCTTTTCATTCCTCCTGCTGTTTATGTTTTTGGTGGAGCTGCCTTTCTTCTCCCTCCCTTCCATCCTGCTCTCCTCCTGTACCATCCCCAGGGAATCTCATGAGATGAGATATTTCCAAGGAATTAATCTCTGTGAAGAAATAATGGATGTATTTGCTTGGTTGGTTGTTTTTCTGTAGAGATCAGAGCAGGTGGAGCCCCTCTAGAGCTCCAGAAAGGTTTTCAGGGGCTGCCTGGTCTCTTCTGAGCTGGAGAGCTCAAGTCCAGGCTGGCCAGGGAAGCTCCAAGGGAGAATCAGGACAAGAATTTAGGGTTTTGCTAAAAAAAAAAATTAAAAATTTAAATTAAAAAAAAAAAAAAAAAA
>VXBI01003853.1:281545-291606 GCA_013397375.1 Toxostoma redivivum | reverse complement strand
AAAAAAAAAAAAAAAGAATTGTACTTATCAGAAACACATTGTCCGCTTTAGAGCCGCTTGCCCTCCCGTGCCAGCTGGACGGGCAATAAATACTTTAAAAATCAATTAAAGGGGGGTTACGTGCAGATAGCGAACTTTTATTTTCCAGTTGTTGGGCTGTGGGTTTTTTTTCTTGTTTGTTTGGGTTTTTTTTTATTTTTTTCTTTCCCTTGACCCCGCGGGTGGATCGGTGGCTCCAGGGACGCGGGGGTGCCCCGGGCTTTGCGGGGTCTCAGCTCCAGCGGCCGCGCAGCTTCATTAACGCAGTTCTGTAATTAATCCTGGGGATGGCTCGGATTAGACCCGCGGTCTGGACCCCACAGCTTTTCCTCAAGAGCTTGGAAAAAAATCCCCAGCTTATGGATTTTTGGAGTTGGGCTGCTGGTGCGCTCCTGGCGCATCCTGCCAGGTCATTGTCCTGGGACAATTCCCGGCTCCGTGTCCGACTCTGCCATCCCGAGAAAACCGCCCAGAGCGGCAGGCTGGGATGTGCGAGGCTGCCTGTGATTCTTAATGATGCGCTGCTTACACCTAGCTAATTACACCGAGCTAATTGTTTTCTGGCGCGTTCCAGAAGGACTGAAAACCCCGAGAGGATCGGGGAGGACAAATAAAATCGCTTTGGCGGATGTTTTGGTCTGTTTGCCCACACACCATCACATTTTTCACCATCGTTCTTCATCTCAGCGTCTCTGTAGTGACGATTTTGGGGGTTGGAAGCAAAAAAACCTCTGTTCATCAGGAGCTCGTCAAGTCTTAGGAGTACAGAAAAGCAGATGGAGTGCCTTGAGTGTGAGATAAAGTCTGAGCAGGACCCGAAATAGAATTGGGATTGACAATCCTGAGAGTTCTTTTAATATTTGCAGCGATGCTTCCTTTCGGAATATTTTTTTAATTTATGGTTTAATTATTGTTGGTGGGGAAGGTTCCTTAAATCAGCCGGGGCCGGCGGGTTAATGGCTCGGGATGGTTTCAATGAGCCAGGAACTGCCCCTCGCTCAGCCAAGGGAAACCTTGGGGTACGAGTCAATGGGGTTAACTAGGCTCGACATGAAAACACGAGTATTTCAGCTGGCTTTTAATTGTTGGCTAAGAAATTCAGTTAATCAAATGTCAAACATTTCCCTCTGCTCTGGTCAAAAGTGAAGAAGGCTCTTTTCCTAAAGAGGAGGAAGAATCCAAAGGAAAAACCAAACTGGTGTTTTAAGAGAGAAATAAACCCCTGCTCTGGGAGTCTCTTACTTGATTTTAGTTGCTGTGTTGATGTTGTTCTCTATCCTTTAGAATTTACACTTAAATGCTTGATCATTCCCCTCTAAATTTTATTATCAATCTTATTATTTAAACTAGTGTTATTCCTTTATTTTTCTGTATGCACATATATGACTGGGAGTATTTTTATGATTTATTTCAGGTCAAATTTAGGACCTTTAAATATATCTAATAAACAAGTAAGGATGTTTCAGACTGTACCAGACACTTCGTCTTACGTCAAGGTAAGACATGACAGCATCTTTAAACAGGTAATGTCAAAAATTACAATCCTCCCACATTCACAGTCGTTTGTATTGGTTGAAAAATCTCATTCCCTTTCTTACTGAATTCAGCAGGAAAAAAAAAAAATCCCTTGATCTTCAGTGGGAGAGGGGTCAGAGACTGAAATATCAAATTTATCATTTTGGAAATGTGCAGGGTTGAGTCAGAAGTTGCATCATCAGGGACAAGCAATGAGTTCAAGCGGGCTTGTCTTTTATCCTTCACTGCTGCTGGGTTTGCTGGGTTATCCTATGGCCAGGCTGTCCTAAATTCCAGCCTGGTCCTGCTTTATCACTAGAACCAACACAGCCATGGGGCTGTGCCACCTCTCATAGGGGTTCCTTGAATTTCCTTCCAGTTTTCTGCTTTCCCAGCCCCCCTTAGTCCTGAACCAGAGCTAAATTTCATTTCTGTTCTCTGCTGTGCCAGCTCCTGAATTCCAAGATGATCTGTGGAGTTGTGTGCTTTCTGAAAGGTGCATTTCAGAGTGGATTTAGGGGGGGAAATGCTGAATGAGTTAAAGGCAAACATCTCTCTCAGTTCTGGAGCAAGGGATTGTCACCCCGGGCAGTGCTGTGTAACACTGGGATTTCTTTCTGTGCTCCTGAAGTTTCTTTCTGTGCTTGAATGCTTCCATGCAATTTAGTGGGAAAATTAACTTCAGTTGTTTTGGTTTTTAACTGATATTACCAGATCTTACACTCTAAATACTTGTTTGTATATGCATATATATATATTCATTTATTTATTTAAGTAAGAAAATGGATCTTACAATGTATTTTGGTGGGCTACTTCTGCTTCTTTCTCTTTTAAAGATTAAAACAAAAACTAAAGCAGGGTTGGCACAGCCCTGTCCCTTTTTACCTCAGCTGAGCTCTATATTATATTTGACATCATATGGGGTTTTTTTCACAACAGCTCCCAAGAATGTAAATAAACCAAGCTGGGACATCTGGGTTACACGTTTGAGGCAAACCCTGCATGCTGCAGCACTTAGGGAAAATCTAAACCACAAGCCTCTCCTGTCCGTGAAGAAACACAGGAGGGTGTTAACTAGAGCTGGGTGGATAATTTGTAATGAATAATTTATTACAGGAATTTGGTCTCTCCTTTTTTTCCCCCCTTTCCCTCTCTCAATGATCTGTGCCCCAACCAGGATTTTCATTATTGGGGATGATCCACTGAATGATTCCTGGGAATAATCCCGAGGTTACAGCTCAGTTTGGGCAGCTCGTTAGGACAATTAGTGGAAATGCAGTTTTGGGAAATGCCACATCACCCAGGCCATGTGGCATTGGGTGAGCTGGTGCAGCTGCCTCACTTTTCTACAACAAATCCAGCCAGGAATGGGCAGCATTCCCCATCGGGCTGATATCCCCCAAAATCCCACACCCACCTCGGTGTTTCAGGGAATGCTGGTGAGTTAATTTTGCTCATTAAGTTTGCATTGCTCTGGAGCAACAGAAATTGTGGGGAACAGCTGAAATTCAAGTCTGGTGAAGGCAAATCCCCTGGGAGCTGAAGCAAAGGAACATGTTCCCCAATGTGTGCCTGGCTGTGGGGCTGGGGTGTGGGAAGTGCTCCGGGATTTGCAGTGAGGAGATGAAGGTGATGTGATGTGATGTGATGTCCTCTGGTGTCATGTCAGATCCAGGGCTGCAAAATTCCTTTGGGATCAAGTGGAACTGAGACCCAGGCCTGAATAAATGAACATTCCAGCAGGATTCAGGGATCCTGTCCTTGTCTGTGTCAGCCTCCTGAGGAGGTGCAGTCCTGCAGGCAAGAGGCTGGCTGAGAGCTCTGTTCCCAGAAGTTTGTGCTGTATCCAGCAGGAAGAGCCCCCCAGGTGGGACTCACAGTGTGCAGGGAGGGATGAGTGTGGGATGCTGGACTCTCCTCTAACACAGCCCTTCCTCCTCAGCTGATGGCATTTTGGGCAAGGACACTGTCTTGGCTATTTTGTCTGCAGAGCTTCTCCCACACTGATGGCACTGGGGAAATGATTTGTTCCTGTGCTTATAAAAGTCACCAGGATTTTGATGAAGTCTGATCCAAAATCTCCTGGAGACAAAGGAAATGTCTGCCATTGACTCTCAGTGGTTTGAGTTGGGCAGTGCTGTCCCAGTGGGACAAATGGTACCTGGGCACTTCCCTGAGAGCTGCTCATCAATCTGGGAATGCGGTGAAATCCAGGGAAGTTTGAACCTTGAACCCATGGCTGAGGTCGGTCTCTGAGTTTGGTGGCAGCTTCCAGTGACTCAAACACATCCAGAGGCAGCAGAGGGGCTCTGACAGAGCCTGGCCTGTTCACAGGAGGGCTGGGATTGGGGAATGCTCCGGGCAGTGGGAAATGTGGGATGGATCCCCTCCCTGTGGAGTGAGCTGGGTGCTCCTGAGCAGGACACTCCACCCTCCAGCGCTGCATTTCCCCATCTCAGAGTGTGGGTGCAGCTGAACAAGGTCCCACTGAGCCTCCCCTGCCTTCCTTCCCTTCCTGCTGCCCCACGCTGACCTTCCCCAGCTCTGGGGAGCACAAAGTTGGAAAAGCAGAAGATTGAGAGGTGACTGAGTCCCAATTCCTCTCTTTTTCTGTGTCTATTCTGCTTTTTTTTTTTTTTTTTTCATGTCATTCCTTCTCCATAAAACCCTATTTGCTGTCTTATGGAAGGGAGAAGTATTTTCTTCATTACTTTGTGGGATGTTTACACCACCCCTACTGGAAAAAGAGAGATTGGGATTGATCTTTTCTGCAGATCCTCCCCAGCACATGGACAGTGTGTATCAAATTCAGGTTTCCTCTGTGCCTTGGGCAGAAAAGGCCTCATCTCTGGGCTGGAGCCCACAGGGGGAGGCTGCAGGGTGCTCCACAGGAATTCCCAGGGGGAACAAATTCACCAAATTGATGTGAGCACCTTCAGGCCACGGGGTTCTTGTCATGGCTTTTCAAATGCAGGCTGAGGGGTGAGGTGAGGTGAGGGAGCTGCAGGAGGCAGAGGTGGATTTCATTCTAAAATGCTTTGTTTTAACAAGGATTTTTCTGAGGAGTCACTTGGATTGGAGCTCAGCTTCTCAGTGCTGTAACCTCGATTTCCATCACGGTGCAGAGGGGTTATTGAAAGCACTGCTCACAGATCCCACAGAACTCCTGGAGCAGGAACCCAATCTGCCAGGAAACCCAAGCTTCTCTCCCATACCCACTTCTTATCAGGGCCTTGGTTCAATGGAGGGCTGGGAATTCATTAAAATAAAAAATAATTTTGATCCTTCATGACTTATTCTGCATAATGAAGAAATTCTGTTCCTCAGACCATCAGGGACTGACTGATCTGCAGGTATTTAATAATTCACAGTGTGTCAGAGGATGCTAATCTCATCTAAACATGAGGACTTGACTTTAGAGAATGAAACAAGGAATATAATTGGGAAATTAAATTTTAAAATAAGAGAGCACTAGAATCCTAACTGGAGGGATGTGGAAAGAATCAGGACCACAAGCAAAGCAACATGATGTCTGAATTGTGATTTTTTAATTATTACCATTGAACGAGCTGCTCCAGGTCACAGCAGCCCTCACACCCCTCCTGTCCCCCAGTCTGTGGTTTCAGACGTGTGTGAAGGTGGCACAAGGATCATTTTGGTGGTTCATTATTTAATACTCATTATTCACCCGCGCTTTTCTTCTGCCCTTGGGCAACATCCAAATGCTTCACGTCCCTTTTGCCGCCTGCTCCTCGCTTCTGCTTTCGCTTCCCGTGTCCTGCCCTCCCCGGGGCAGCCTGGGTGAGCCTCTCTCCCTTCCCTTCTCCTGGAGCTCCTTCCGGCTCCTGGAGAGCTTTTCCTTTTCTTGAAGCCCCTTCCCTTCTCCTGGAGTCCCATTCCTGCTCCTGGAACCCCTTTCTTCTCCTGGGGTTCCTTTGCTGCTTCTGGAGATCTTTTTTATTTTTCTGCTGGAGCCCCTTTCTTCTTCTGGAGCCCCTTTTCCTGCTCCTGGAGAGCCTTTTCTTGAAGCCTCTTCCCTTCTCCTGGAGCTCCTTTCATGCTCCTGGAACCCCTTTCTTCCCCTGGAGACCCTGTTCTGTCCTGGAGCCCCTTTTCCTGCTCCTGGAGAGATTTTCCTTTTCTAGAAGCCTCTTCCCTTCTCCTGGAGCTCCTTTCATGCTCCTGGAACCCCTTTCTTCTCCTGGAGACCCTGTCCTGTCCTGGAGCTCCTTTCTGCTCCTGGAGATTTTTTTCTTCTCCTGAAGATCTTTTCCTTCTCCCGGAGCCCCTTTTCCTGCCCCTGGAGATCTTTTCCTTCTCCTGGAGCCCCTTTTCCTGCTCGTGGAGCTCTTTTCCTGCTCCTGTCGTTTCTACTCCCGGGGCAGTTCCACCCCAGGTACCAGACTCCCAGCTCCAGGCAAGACCCTCCAAAGGAAGTTTTTGGGAAAGGAGGCGAGGAGAGAGTGGTGAGGATGGGCTGTGCTGTCCCGACACCAGCCCGGCTTTTCCTTTCCCCAACCGTGCCTGGAATGACCCAAGCCCTGCTGCTCCTCCTTGGCGGCTCCTGCGGGAAGCGGAGATGGATTCTGCTCCGGGAAGGAACCTCTGTGCGAGCGCGGGGCTCTCGCCTTGAGCCCGGCTTTAACGCAGCCGTAAGGTTTGTGCTGCAGCACAAAGAAGGATATTCATGGAGGGAAAAGGGGCTGCGTGGCTGGGAACAATATTGAGTTTGTTCTTGCTCTCCCTCAGCCTGGAAAGTTTACAGAAGCCCTAAGGAGAGAGGGGCTAAATTCTTTTTTTAAGGACAAAACAGTGAAGTTTTCTTTGGAGCGGGCGCTGCCAGAGCCTGGCACGGACACGTCCCTTTCCCGCTGAACAGGAGCAGAGGACAGGTTCCCAGAAAAGAACATCCCGGGATTTCGTTGTTTTCAGCGGGATTGGTGGGTGCCTGGTGTTCCGAGCGAGGGGAAGGCGCTGCCGAGGATCCGTGAGGGCTCAGCCCGCAGGTGCCCAGGGATGCGCGGGTGGAGCGGGCAGAAACCTGCCCGTGTTCCCAGGAGCAGCTGCAGAACCTGAGCCCGGCAAAAAAACCCCAAAACCTCCCTGGGCTGGTTTTAACCCGCTCCGGGTGCTGATGTTCCCGCTGAGCGCATCCTCCAGAGCTTTATCCGGTTCTGCCTGTTCTCTTTTCCCTCTCCCCATCCCTGGCATCCGGAGGGCTCCAGCGCTGTCCCCTGGGCTCGGGAGGACGGGACAGGCACCTCAGGACAGGGTGGGGACTGCGGTGGCCCCGGGGGCAGAGCTGCTGAGAGCTCCTACGTCACTCCCCCTCCGCGATCTCTAATTACGTTTTTACCAAATCATTTCTCTTTCTTTCCCTTTTTGGCACCCATTTCTCGCGGCACAAACGCTAGATAATTGTCGGACTTTAGCAAGTCGTTAATTAACGCCTTATGACAACTTGGTGCTTAAGGATTTAGGTCTTGTTTGCACCGACCTCTCTACTTTAAGGAGAAAAATCCC
The DNA here is from genome assembly GCA_013397375.1 of Toxostoma redivivum. Taxonomy (NCBI): domain Eukaryota; kingdom Metazoa; phylum Chordata; class Aves; order Passeriformes; family Mimidae; genus Toxostoma; species Toxostoma redivivum. The sequence goes on along the minus strand of VXBI01003853.1, from coordinate 284,529 downwards.
TCTCCTGTCCCCGTGTCCTGCCTTTTTCCGCTGCGTGGGGAAGGGCTGGCATTGTCCTTCCCCGCTTTACCTTCCAGACATGGCTTGAATTTAAGTCGAGGTGGGAGAAAAGTTGTTTTTCTCCAGGAATTGTGGCACTTTGGAGCTTTCTAAAATAAACCGAGCACGAGAGGCGAGTTTTTCCAGTGACCTCCGTCTTTAGGCAGCAGCAAGCAGCCCCCCTGCCCAGCTCTGCGACCTTTTAATGGCTCCATTCTTTCCCGATTTACAGAAAAACGCCCCCCTCCCAATATGCTGGATCCAGGGAATTCTGTATTCCAGTCCTCCCTGTGCTTTCCCCGTGTTTAGAAGGAGAGGAGGTGTGGAGGAAAAGCAAAGCAAAAAGAGAAGAAATGAGAGAGTGAATGCTAAGGGGGAAAAATGTTTTAAATCTTTCCTGTAAATCTCCAAATATATGAAGTCTGAGGAACAAATTCAAAGCAGGCACGGCCGCCTGAAGAGAAGTTAGAGAGAAATATTCTGTTCCATTCAAGCGCATCAAGGGTCTCGCTGAAGTCTTGTTTGGCTAAGGTCAGACGAGACTGGGTTCTCCAATAAAAATAAATCTCAAATTAATTATGGCCTCAAGCGAGGGGCCAGACGTTCGGAGCTAGTGCACTGCAGTCTGTTTTTTTGGCCTTCAGTATTTTTGTTTTTTGTGCCTCAGCTTTTCAATAATTGCGGGATGGGGGAAGGAGGGAGGGCGGGGGCTGTTTTATTGGGACATGGAACTCAAATAAAAGCAGCCAGGACACCCCTGGCTCGCCCCGCTCGCCCCTCATTGCGATGCAGCTTCAAAGCTACTGCATCTTCTCCACCCCACTTTCAGGACATTATGTTTTACTTAGTACCGATTAGCAGGGAATAACTTCCCGGCTTCAGGTTCCCAGATCTCCTGGGCTGTTCCTGCAGGGCGGAGGGACCCGATCCTGCGCCTGGAACACTCTCCCGATTCCCTTTTATTGCGGAGGTTTGCCCAATTAGTTGGGTCTAAAATTGAGATTCGTTTCTGGGGATCAAATCCCAGGGCTGCAGTTTGGGTTTTTTTGCTCGTAAGAATGTGGGCTTAGAAAATAAACAAACACGTCGCGTTTTTCTTTCTGCGATGGGGTCGGTGCCAGAGGAAAGTCAGAGACGGGGATTTTGAACCTTCACAGGAGCTGGGGGAGAGTTTCCGTCCACTGAAGGCTGGAGAGGGATAAACTCTGGCCCTCTGCAAGTGCGGAATGATGGGAATTGTACATAGGTTTAGCGAGAATAGAATGTGTTACAGTTATCTAGAAAGTAATATTATCAGATACAGAATACACAATGTACCCAGGGTTATGTAAATACACGTGTGTGGAAAGCTCGTTTCAAAAAGGGGAAATTTTGTCACATTTAGTGGGAAATGAGGCATTTTCTAGCGACAAAGCCAGGGCGTGGATGTTGGGGTTTTGTGAGCTCCCCTATCACCGCGTTAGTTCACAGCGACATTTCCAGGCTGGGCTCAACGACAGCTCAGCTGATGCTTTTGCGGTCAAAGAGGGTGACAGAAGCCAATCCCCTCTCCCACCCTCGGAAAATCAGATTCCCAACCCGAAATGAGGCTCAGGAAGACTTTCGTTGTGTTTATTCCTAGGGAATAACCGGACGGTTTTAATTATAAAGTGATGCCCGCTAATCGCGTGTGGGTAACCGACAGAAAATCCAAATCTTTGGGGTTCTGCGAGGGACTGGCACCGAGCTACACCGAGGGTTAATTCCTTTGGGTCTGGACACAAACAGCTTCAGGCCACATCCCCCAGTAGCTTCTCATTCCTTTCGTTGGGATCGCGGCGTTTTCCCCTTCTCCGTGTGGGACCCAGCCCTAAGGACGGGGACAGGAGTTGGGGACGTGCCAAGCGCCCGAGATCAATATTGAACTAATTAAAAACGCCTCTCGACAATTCCGTTCCGTTCATTAGCGGAGCGAAAGAGAAAAATAATAACAATAACAATGATAATAATTGAGGAGTAACTGATTTCTACCAGCCTGTCCTGATGTAAGCATTTGAAATCTCCCGTGGTTGCCAAGATCAAATGATTTTCCAGATGTCTGCTGGTGACCACATTAAACAGATCCTAATTCCTTTGCTGTACGTACGTGTGCATCCAAAGGGCGAGCAACAGACCCAGAGTGGCTCACACTGCTCAGCCCCGTGCCCGCCTTTCCCCTGCCTGTCTCGGCTCCCTTCTTGGTTAAATACAGTTCGATAACAGTTAAATACTCAGTTAAATAACAGTTAAAACCTCAGTCAAATACTCAAATAGCAGTTCAACACCCAGAGTCACGGCACAACCACCTAGGATGATGCAGAGCTTGGCGTACGGAGGTTATAAATATTCCAGCCTTTTCCAAAAAGTATGGCATAACTTCAAAGGTGGCTTTCGGTTTGGTTTTGAGTTTTTTTGGTTTTTTGGTTTTTTTGAGGGGGTGGGGGAAGGTGGGGGATTAAAACAAAAACAGAAAAAATAAAGCAAAGCTTCTATTTTTCGTTATTTGGGAGGAAAATAGCAGATTGTTCGGCTTGTCTTTAGAGTGTGTAACACCTTCTCTCATTCCCTTATCACTTGGATTCTCTCAAATGTTGCTTTAGACCAAACACAGGAGGAAAAGCACGAGCATCCCTGACAGAGCCGGTATCCTAAGTGACCTGAGCAGGCTCCGTTCGAGTCATGCCCAGACATGCAAAATAAGCCCTGCGGGTCACGGTGCCCGTCTGGTCATAAAATGCAGAGTTGGGTTCCTAAAATATCTCCCGGTGGGATGCCGGGGGGCCTGTTTGGCAACTTCCCGTCTTTGGGAGCGCCGGGGATGCGCGGCGGGAGCCGGATCTGTTTGTCCTTCAGCCCGGAGCGGGGCAATGGGTGTTGGGCTCAGGGGGTTTAGAGGTGCTGGGCTCAGGGGGTTTAGAGGTGCTGGG
>VXBI01003853.1:227949-271947 GCA_013397375.1 Toxostoma redivivum | reverse complement strand
AAAAAAAAAAAAAGAAAAAAAGAAAAAAAGATAAGGAAAAGATTAGGAGAGGTTAAAATACTCCTTTTACAGCTACATGCAGAATTTGGCTCTCTGTTTTTTTCTGAATATCTCTTCTTGTTGTTCCAACTTTGATTGACTTATAACTGCATCTGAACCAACCTCACATCAGTTCCTTTTTATCAGCCAGAGTGAGACTTCCTGCGCTCCACAGTCTGGTTTCCTGATGTGTTTCCTTTTTCCTTTTAACAGAACAAAGGAAACTGTAACTCCTGCACTGCTCCTGTTCCCAATCTCCTAGGGGCTCCACACACTCTTACCATCCAACCTTTGCCTTGTATTTTCTCTGCCTGGAGCTCCAGTGCCCTCTTCATCTCTGCCAGCTCAGTGGTATTGAAAGGAAGCCACTGCCAGAGCCACCATGACCAGTAGCTTTTAGTAGCTAAAATGTAGTAAAGCAGAAAGGGAAACTCTTCACCCAAAGGCTCAGTGTGTCACTGGAGATTTGGGATTTTTAATATCCTGCTGAAGCAAAGATCAGGTGTTGAGGTCTCAGTGATTTGCTCAGGCTGATGTTGTGAATTTTGATACTTGAACCTGGGAATTTTTGTCCTAAGATGTGTGGGCCAGTGGTGGAAATGCTCCCCAAAAAGGTCACCCATGCACAGTGGAACTGGCAGCCCCGTATATTATATTTTAACCTGGATTCTTTTCAAACCACCACACTGAAGGGCAATCACCCTCTTCTTGCACTGCTTTTCCCTCAGCTGTGAGGGGCTGCAGTTCTCCTTCAGTCCTTCCATTCCCAAAAGGAGCAGCCTATGGCTGCAAAATCCAAATTCTGCCCTGCAGGAAGGATCCTTTTCCTTGGAAAGCCCTTCTTCTCCAGCTGTTCTGCTGAGATGCTCCATCCCTTTATAATGCCCACAGGATTAATCCCTTTATAATGCCCATATCTCAGAGCTGAGGCTTTTTCTGCAGAAAAATCCCAAGTTCTTGTTCACTTGACTGGCAAGATCCCTTGTTTTCCTGTTCAGACAGAGGAACACAAGCTCAGAGCAGGACTGAGTGGATGCCAATAAAAATCCTTCAAACACAACCAGAATCCACAGGAAAAGCATGGAGTTGATGTTAGTGCAGAGTTCAGAGCAAAGCAAAGGGTCTGATTCCGAGGAATAGACATGGATTCCCACTGAAATCAGTGAAAAGAGCTCATGCTTAGATTTTATCCATCATCCAAACCCAAGAGCTCAGCAGGATTAGAAGAGAGAAGGGAAATTGGGCTGTGCAGCCCCTTGCACCTGGGTGGAGAGGCAGAGGGAATTTGCCAACTCAGCCTGCCCAGAGCAGGCAGCTGAAATCCTATAATTTATTCAAACCATCAGCACTCAGGAGTGACAGAATATGGAACAGGATTGGAGATTCTGGGCTTGTCTGTTTCCTGAATATCCTGAACGTGTGTCTGTGGTGAGGAAGGGTGGCCAGGGCAAGGCACTGGTTGCACCAGGCTGAGGCAGCAGAGGATTCCTGCACTGCCTCCAGGGACAGGCAGAGTTTCCAGGGAATCCTGAGCACCCAGGTCCAAGGAATCAGCAGGAACTGCATTACTTTAATCCAGGAAAATAATTAACACCACTGCCTCCCTATAGAACTGCCTTTCTGCAGGTTTCTGTGTACTGCTTTGAGGTGTTCTCATGCACCTTTACAGTTAAAAATATAAATTTTAATCAAATCGCTTTGGACTGCCCAGCAAAAGGCATCAGAAAATTATATCCCTACTGTAAAATCCTGGGGAAAATCAAGGAAGTTTTACCTTTCCTTCTGTGTTCTGTTTATGGAGCAATTTCTGTACAGTATAATTCAATTTCCATAAAAACTCCCTTGATTAAATCCCTATTAAATTCTGAGGATTTGTCTGTGAGGGTTGTGCTGCAGCTCAGCCTTTAGGACTGACTCCTGATTGGAACCAGAAGTGGTGGCTCTATGATTAATTCCCTGCATTATGGGAGTTGTCCCCAGAGGCTCCCATCAAGGAGAACCCTGGCACGTAGATGGAATAAGAGCCCAAAATCCAAGCAGGCAAAGGGAAAAAGGAAAAACAAGCAGGAGATGAAATGCAGGAAGCATCTGGTCACTCAGCAAGGCACCGGCAGAGATGCAAAGATTCTGTTCACAAGTTCCTGGCGTCAGGATTGCCCAGGGACTGGTGGATTTTAAACACCTTCCATGGTTTTACCACTGAGAAATCACCAGGGGCAGAAATGATTGATACAGTACGAGCTGAGAAGGGGACAGATCCCTTCAGCATGGATCCCAAAAGCCTGAGAGCTGCTTGGAGCAGCTGCTGTGGTGTCTCTGAGACCACTGAGGATCCAGACCAGCCTGGGCAGCCTGAGGTCCTTCAGGGCCACTCTGCTGCAGCAGGGACAATTTTTCTGCTGATGACACTCCCAACCCAAAGCAGAATTCACTTGACATGAGCCGTAACAGCCTTCCTTAATTAGATCTAATATGCCTATGTATATATTTCCACAGCACAAATATTTATATTTTGCTGATATTTCTAAACTGATCCATCTGACTTTGTTAGAACCAACCAGGCTTTAAAATAAGCACTTGCTGGAGCGATTTGTTAGGCCAGAACTCTCAGTATCATCCTGCAAATATTACCAAAATTGTCTTTAACAGCTCCATTGACCAGAGAAGGAATGAGCCCAGGTGAGGGACAAAGAGAGCAGTGTCTGATCAGGGTCTGGGGAGCTTTGAACTGCACACATTTCTCCTGAATCCATTTTTCTACCAGACAAGTGTGAGTGCAAGTTTCATGTGTGTCACATTTTGTCCCAGCAATGGTGAATTCCCCCAGGACATTTGGATTGTGCTGGAAATCCACGACGTCTCCAGAAGGCGAGGGAGAAATGTGATGGCTTGGGCCCAGCTCCAGCTCCTGCCCTGCCCATGCTCATCCAGCCTCAGTCCCAATCTCACAGGTTTTGTCCTGCAAGCTGGGCTGCAGAAAGCAGAGCAGGAGCATGGGCAGGTCCAGGATGAAAAGTGTTCTTACCCACCCAGGGGCTGGACAGAGAAGATGCAGGGCAGGACTTTGCCCTGGGACCCCTCTGTGCTGCCCTTGGCAATGAGACTGGATCCTCTGGAGTGTGAGCACAGTGTGCAAGGATGTGTAAAAACCTTACTGCACATGCAGCCCCATATGATCCTTTTTGTGGCAGGAAAAGTGTGAATCCAATTTTAACTCCAAACCCAAACTCATTCCTGCCAGGGACAACATTTTCTGTCAGTGTTAAAGTTCCATCTCTCCCTTTGTTGATTTCCACAGGGCATCCCAAACCCTTCACAGCCACAGGGATGCTTTCCCTGCACAGAACTCCCAGAGCAGCAAAGGTTTTAACAAAGGGGCAGAGTTCATCCCTTCAGAAAGGGAAAGCAATGCCCTGGAGTTCAGATAAATCTTCTGGATTTGCACCCTGGCATCCGAGAGCAGACGTGCTCTCATCCTCACAGGACACAGGCTGGTCAGAAATGGATGGAATAAACTTCCAGTTTGCTCCCTGCTCCTCGGTTTTGGTATTCTCCTATGTCATCTCTGCTGCAGGAAGGATGTAATTATGGTTGGTTGTTAGTGTGAGGAATTATTTGTGCTGCAGCAATGCCTGGAGACCAGTGTGGTGTCTGCTGTGTGTAACAGGAGAGTCTTCCTCAAAATTCCTGAACAGTGAAGAAAAGTTAAGGCACTAAATTGGAGCTCCAGAGTGGGAGCAGTTCTAGGGCTCTGTTCTGCTGTCAGACAGGACCACGTGCTGTCATTCCTTTCCCAAAATCTCCAAGGTTCCTGTAAAGGATTTTCTTTCCACCCCCACTGCTCCCCATTGAACTTCTTCCTTCTGAGGTTTGGACACTTTCTTCTGACTTGGGGCTGGCATTTGCTCATGACTGATTCATGCCTTTCTCATGCCAGCTCCACTGCAGCACTTTCCCTCCCAGGAAATGTCCCCAGTGCATTTACAGACCACTGCCATACCTCCCTCTTGCTTTTGCTGGGGCAAACAAAACCCTTCACACCCCCCTTCTTCTGGTTATTCCTTAGCCCTCAGCTGCACCTGAACCCATCTGAATTTGCCTTTTCTCAGCAGCACTGGAGTGGCACACGCTGTTCTCAAGATTTGGCTGGAAGTGCCCTCCTGATGCAATCCTGGGATTGGGATGCTTTGGCTTTTATAAGTTCTGGTGAATCAGAAAAGTCTGTGCTGTTAATTGACTCCAGTGTGTGTGTGTGCGCAGTGCCCAGCCTGGCTCAGTCAGTTGTTGTGCCACTGTAGGATCTCACCTCTCTGGACCTCAGCTTCTCATCCCTGGCACCCAGGAATCCTCTGTTCCCTCCCTGCCTGCTCTGCTCTGGTTGCAGCGATGCTCTCCCAAGTTGGGAATGCCTTTGGCTCTGTTCAGGAGCAGTAGAGAGCTCAGAGCAGGCTGTCCTGCAGTGCCATGACACGGACAGAGAGATCAGTTCCCATCATTGGCCTTCATTAACACCCCACAACTTTCTGCCTGTGCTGAGAGATGGGAGAAGTTCCCAATCTTTGGGTCCTGCACATATTTGCAGTGTGGTTTGGAGAACGGCAGGAATGTTTTCCCACAGCCTAAAGGCCATTCCAGGGGAGGAGGAGGCAGGGTGTGAAGGCCTGCAGGTTTTCCAGGGGTTTGCAGCAAGTGCCCTGGAGGAGGAGGCAGCAAAGTCCATCAGTGTGCCTGTGGAGCTGTCCCATGGATCCACACACATAAATACCAGATGGCTTCTTGCATAAGCCAAACTTGATGTGTTTAAAACCCAGCAGCCAGCACAGGCTCAGGACCCTGCTCTAATTCTCTCTTCATCTGTTTCTTACCCTACTGCAGTGTGAGGTTCTGTCGTTTCAAAACTAACAGCTGCAGGTTTCCAAAAATAAAATAAGAATTCATTAATTAACATAACCCTAAGCCACAGAAACTCCAGCTTGTGAGCAGCCCTTTGCTGGCCACGTGCAGCTCTGTGCCAAGCTGGGGGAGTTCAGGTGGCCGGGCAAACCCTGGGAAATGTGGGATGTGGAAGGTGTGTGCACTGCAGCAGAGGGGAAATGGGAACAGGGCAGAGGAGCAGAGAGGGAGCTGGCTGTGCAGAGAAATCCCTCCAGGCCCTGACAGACCATTCTCCCAAGTGCCACCAAGGTCTCTCCTTACCCAGGTCATGACCTCAGCTGTTTTCAGGTCTCAAGAGTTCCATTCTGGTTGAGCTGAGCCTCCACAAGGTGTGTGCTGCTTTCACAGCCTGTCCTACCACACAAGAACCCCTCTGTGGTCCCTCCACGCCTCCATCAGTGCCTCATGTCCTCCCCAGGCTCCTCTCACCCTGCCTGGCTGTTTGGGGAGTCTGTAAATGCAGCAGTGCCTGATGCAGGTGGGCACTGCAGGGTTTGTGCACACAGGGCTCAGTGGATGGGCAATGCCCTGAGTAAACAAAGGGCTCTGGAGTGTCACCAGCTCAGGATTAAAGGAGGGAGGTTGTGCTCTCACCCTGTACAAACAGCAGGGTAAAGTGGTGGAGTTAAGCAAACAGCTGTAAAATGGCTCAGTCTCAGGCAATGCTAATTTCAAATATCACAGAATAACTGCATGGGTTGGTTGGGAGGCACCTAAAAAATCCCCTTGTCCCACCCCCCACCACGGGCAGGGACACTTTCCACTAGACTAGGCTTCTCCAGCCACAGCTTCCCTGGGCAATCTGTGCCAAAATAGGAATTTATGATCCAGGACACTTGATGTTCATTCCTGGCTCTGCCAGTGACTTTTTGTGCAGCCTCAAGAAGGCACTGAGCTCTCAGACAGGCCTGGTCATTTATCCCCCTGTTTATCCCCTGCCTGCCCATTCCTTGAGCTGCTTGGAGTAGGAGCCATCCGCCAGGGTGTACTTGCCCAGCACAAGCATAGGGGCAACTGGAAAGTTGCTCATTCAGGTTTGGGAGGTGGGAATTTCTCCAGGAATTGTGTCCAGAACCTGCCTTTGGATATTCACCCTCTGTCATGACTCAGTTAAAGGGTTATGGAGATAAGGATGCTTCTAGAAGCATGTTCAGAAACCTGCCATTATCTGTGACAAAGTTTTCTAAGTATACGAGATCCTAATCAGACATCTATTATTTAGTGAGAAGATAACAAGGAGAGATCTCTCAGCTGGTATCTGCTCTGCTCAGCAGATAACAATCAGCTCACATGGCCCTCTTTAAAAACTCACAACGTTGGGTAGAATCAAACACTGGAAGTGGAGTCTCCTTGGCTTTATTCCTCCTCCTTACCAAGAAACCCAGAGCAAATCATCAGAGGTTTCTGTGCCTTGATTTTCCTAATTGTAAAATAATAATAGGAAATACTCTTCTGAAGTAAAGCTGAGAAGTGACAAATCTCCACAAAGAGTTTTGTAAGCCCTGGATAAAGAACATGCAGGTGCCTGAAATGTCAGCAGAAAATCTCTCTGAAATCCAGTTCAAAGCAGCTGGATGCAAGAGTTGCAGCTTTTGAAAGTAGGAAAGAACTATTTATAGGACATAAAGTTTTCTGGTGCTTGTGAAACACAGAGAGAAACAGTCTGTGCTCTGCAGCCCTGAGCCTAAACCAGTGCTTATAGAGCCTTGTGGGACACGTTGTGCTGGGCTTGTGTGGTCCCAGCCCAAGCAGGGGAGGGGGAGCAGATCCCACAGTGTGTCCTGAGTCCCTGGGATGGAGCTGGCCCTGCCTGGTCCCATCCTGAGCAGGGGAGGGGGAGCAGATCCCACAGTGTGTCCAGAGTCCTGTAGGATGGAGCTGGCCTTGCCTGCTCTGCCCTGCCCATCCCCGTGGACACCTCTGCTCCTTCCTGCCCCAACAGTCAGAGATGCAAAGGCTGCATTAGCCTTGGGCTGCTTTTCTGGGGCAGAGAGGTGTGTGAGGTGTCAGGGAGGCACAGAAAGTCTCTGTGAGCACAGAAAATGCTGCTCTGGTGATGTGGTGACCAGAACTGGGAGCAGCAGAGCAGCACAGCTCCCTTTGCTGTGCCCTTGGCTCTCTCAGCGCTGTCATTGTTTGATTTTGGGCTGTTGGGACAGGTGCAAATCTGCTTCCAGATCACAGCCGGGTACATGGCAGGCAAATTTCCTGAGAGGCTGCAATAACAAGAAACAGCTCTTGTCTCTCAATGCTCCATAGAACGGGAGCTCTTCTGCAGCACCTGACAGGGCCTTTCCCCTCTGCTGCACCTTTGTGCCTGCCTGGACAGTCATTGAGCGAGTGCCATTTGTGGCAAGCGGATTCTTAAAAGACAAAGGGGTGAAAAAAAAGGCAGCTGAAATGAGTTGGTTTTTGAGTAAGATCAGAGCCTTGGTTGGGTGCGGGGGCAGTGCAAGAGTGGAGTGCAGGTGTGAGAGGCTTCATCATCCAGAGAGAAAGGATGCACAGGCTAAACAAAAAGATGCAGAAGGCAAATGAAAAGGTGCTGAAGTTATATAAAAAGATGCACAAGTTATACAAAAAGATGTACAAGCTAAACAGAAAGATGCAGATCCTAAACAAAAGATGCACAAGGTAAATTAAAAGATGCCCAAGTTGGATAAAAAGATGCCCAGGGTAAATAAAAAGGTGAGCCAGGCAGGCCACCTGAAGCCTAAAGGACCTGGTGCCCTGATAAGGTCATTCACCTGCTCTTGTGGGCATGAATTGGTGTGTTTTAGAAAAATGTCCATTATTTCACTAGGTCGAGGACATGTTAGTGCAGGAGCTGAGACAGGTGCCACGAAGCCCAGGTTTCCTCCCTTTGGTTGTACCTCAGTGGAGAGAGGCAGGATGGGATGAATTTCTGGGATATTAGGAAGTTCAGGAATATTCTTTGCACATAAACAGCAGGAGCTTCAATTGTTACTTTAGTGAAGGAAACGGGGACAGCCTGGAAATTGTGATTTTTATGGACAATAATATTGCAGGTTCAATGAAGATTCTACACCCCCCCAAAGGCACAGAGGGCAGCCCTGGGAGGAGGCTGGAATGCATTCCCTGTTTGCCAGAAGGAATGTGAGGAGCTGGTGGAAGCCATCAGGCAGGTGACAGCAGCCACTGCTCCACCCCAAACCCCCGGGGTGGTGGCAGTGCACGAGCCAGAGGAGTTGGGATCTGGACACCACATGGCCAGGGAGGCTCTGGGAAATCAGCGAGCATAGAAGAGAAGCAGAAAAGGGACAGCGTGGGGTCAATCAGCTGCTGCAGAAGATGGAAAGAGGGATGCTGTGTGACATGGCAGCGCTGCTGCCAGCTCGTGTGGGATTTGGTTTTCACCTGGAAAGCCTGAATTATGCTCTGATTGCATAAGAATATCACCTCTTATTTAATAGAATTTCTTAAGATTGAAGGGGAGTGAAATGATATCCTAAAAAGTTTGAAAAAACAGTTATAAATATAATTCCATGCTCGATTAAGATTATGTTTAATTAGAGCATGGGACTAAAAAGCAAAGCCCCTCATGGCTTGCTATGTGTATCCTACTAAGGATCATCAGCACCTGACACGAATAAGTGTAAAAACCAACAGCAGGATGGCTTTGAGAGTCTAATTTTAGTCTGTGAGTGATGAACTGGCAAGGGAGGGTCGGGTAGAACCTGAAGAGACAGAGATGGACAAGAGTGACTTTTAAAAGGAGATCTGAGTAGGAGCCAGGCACACTTGGGGTGCCTCCAGCCCCACTAATTTGTAGGATGGAGGAAGAAGCCCTGGGCCAGAGCTAGCCCTGTGTCCTGGTTTAGGGCAAATTTGGGAGGAAATTCGTGCAGTTGCACTTTTGTGAAGTTGCAGCAGGGAATGTCTCAGTGACTCAGGACACTGATGTGTGAGGGGCTGGTTTTCTCTCCTGCCATCTCAGGGGGCATTTACAAACCTGCAGAAACCAAGTTTTGGGCCAACCTCGGTGGTTCCCAGGGCTCCTCACCCTCCCGCTCCCGGAGGGATGCAAGCTCTCTGACAGGTACGAGCTCATAAAAAATTTTTAAAAAAAAAATCAAAATTCTTCAAAATGAAAACCCCAACAAAAACCTTTTTGGGAGGAGAGGTCAGACGCGTTCTGCCCCCCCAGTCTCTATTCTTCCCCCTCTCCCGCAGACGAGAAAAGGAGCAGGGCTCGGGCCGTGTTTGTGAATTCGGGATGACAATGGGACACCTGGAGCAGCACCTGTCAGAACAGGATGCAAATGAGCGCGGGGAGCTGCTGGTACCCGGCGCAGCCCTAATGAAGCGCCAATAGCGCTGATAATGCCTCGCACGGCATTCACGGCGCATCGGCTCCATTGCAGTAATTAATGTAATTAATGCGCCCACCCCGAGCCGCAGCTCCCATTCACAGGCACTTCCTGACGCTTTGCTCTCGCTGTTTGTTTTTTAAACACACAAACCCGGGGCTTATTATATTTGCAAACAATAGCCTCGTGGAGATGCTCTGATTTACTGCAGAGATAGAGGGGGGTGATGTTTGAAAGCCGAAATTAAAGCAGGATTTCCTTGTGTTTTCTCAAAGGAAAGGTTAACATTTGCTAATAACTGTCACAGGCTGCAAACGGTCTCTGTCATATGATGGATTTTTCTGATTGCTTTTAATCAAGGTTTTCAGATATCATGGGGTGTAAACAGAGAAATGAGCTGAGCGCTCATGAGTTGAACAAACCTCAGGAGATGTGACTCAGATAAGGAAAAACTGTTCTGACAATGAAGTAATAGCAGGGTCTTTGCTGCTCGAGTTCCACTTTTTATCATTATTATTTTAGCGTTCCCCATTCCATATCTGTGGCTGAGATAAACTCGGCAGGGATGGGCATGAGGCTGTGTGGGAGGGCAGAGGGCTCTTTACCCCACAGAGATATTAAATTGCTGTACTATCTACTTCACCTCCCATATTTGGGTTTTTTTTTTTTACCTCTTCAGGGAAATTTAGATGATGGGAATGAATTAGAAAATGTCTCTTTACATGTTCAAATCAGGGAGAGATGGCAAAGGCAAGGCTGGGGATATGGACATGATCTGTCCATGAAAATTCTTACTTCTTGCTGGATGCCTCCCCTCGAAAAAGGGGATAAATGGGGAGGTGTTTCAATACCCCATTTGAAAATAGAGGACACAGAAATAATTCCCCAAAGAGAATTGCAGGAAAGGAGGAGTCTGGGCTGGAGAGCTGAGCTCTGATAAAAGACATTTTGTGCCATCAGTTTCTTTGTTAATAGGACCCCAAATGTGAGAAGAATTTAGTGCAGTTGCAGCAGGGCCTGCATTTCTCAGTGACTCAGGGCACTGATGATGTGAGAGGTTGTTTTTATCTCGTGCCATCTCAGGGGGCATTTACAAACCTGCAGAAACCAAGTTTTGGTAACCCTGGTGGTTCCCAGAGCTGCTGTTGGCACCAGGAAAGGGAGTCTGGGGACTGCTGGGGCTCAGCAAAGCTGCAAAAGGCAAAGGAAAGCACAGGGGCTGAGGGAGTCTGGCAGGAGCACATGGGGTGAAGTGCATGCAAACCTCCAGCTGACACAAGCTGTGTCCTCTCCCACGAAAAGCTTCATCATAATCTGTGCAGAACATCACTTGAGGATAAACACAATCCTGCTATAAATACCGCCGGCCATTTCCTGTTGTTCTTTCTGCAGCTTGCACAGGGTTTGTGTCTGGCTGAGGGTGTGACTGAATCCACAGAGTCACACACACGTCCCCTGCTCTGTGCTCCACTGAAATGGCTTTTTCTGCCTAAAATCAGCCACTCTGGGCTTTGTGCCACTGAGCTGAACATCCATCCTTAACAAACCAGGAATATTCTTTATGGAAGGAATTCAGGGCAGCAAAATGGTAAATTCTCCTGCTATTGAGAGGAGTTGACTTGAATGTCTATACACACTTAATTACAGTCAAATTAATTACACTTCATGACTTAATTACACTTTAATACACAGTTCCCATCCCTGGAAGTCTCCCAAGCCAGGTTGGATGGAGCTTGGAGTAACCTGGGATAGTGGAAGGTGTCACTGCCCATGGGGTGGAACAGGATGATTTTTAAGGTCTCCCAACTCAAACTAATCAGGGATCCTATGCCACAGTTTGTCACATTCATCCGTATTTCCTTCCCAGGCTATTTCAATTTATATCCATTCTTAATTTTGACTGTCGAAGGAACTTGAGCACATTAAAACCTGAATTGAGAGAAGCAGAAATGCAAACTCCTCCTGGCTTGTTTTATGCCTGGTATTTACTGAATTTTGTGTTTTATGTGGATTTGTTATTTCAGTGAAAATGGAAGCAAAAGTCACACTCCCATGTGCTTGTTATTCACATAAATACCTCAAGGAGAAAGGAAACAAACTGAGGGGAGGGCCCTGGATCCTCATGTATGAATTCAGTCTTTAGAGAACCAGACTGAAAGTTCCTGCAACTACAGAATTTTTAACTCAGCTATTTAATTCAAACCACTGATAATATTTTTTTTGTTTGTTTGTAAGTAGCATTGGCAATATCCTTTTTACTAAACAGAATGAACTGAAAGCCTGTGTTATAAATACTTGGCTTAGGCTTTCTACCCAAATAGAGCTAAAAACTTAGGGTCATACATTAAAGATAATCTGGGACATCCAAAGAAGATACTGTTCTGTTTGAGTCTTTAGAAGTTCCTTCCCAAAGTGAAAAACAAACCCAGATTTACATTTCCCAGACTTACTAAGCTTGGATCTGTCGTTGTGGTCAGTTCTAATCAGAGAGTCAATCCCATCTTTATGAAACTACAGAAATTATAAATTGTTTCTCATATAAAAGTTTATATGCGAAAATGGGAAGGGAATTTTTCAGGAGATCATGGACAGACTGAAACCTTCCCACTGGGGAAGGAACCAATTGATCCCTTTGCTTGTGTCCACAAAACAGACAGGAATGCTCAGAAGCAGAATATTCTTTTAAAAGATCATTGTAAACCAATTTCCCTGTGCCTGCAAAGCAGTGAGGCAGAGTGGGTGTGTGCAGTGGAGCTGTTTGGTGTGAGAGGCAAGGAAGGAAATGGGAATTGCAGGCAAGGCTGGACAGAAAAGGCCTGATGAATGAACCAGAGACAGAATGTTCTGTCCCTGCTCTGGCTGATTGAGACTTTACCTCTGTGCTGTTTTATATGAGCTGAGTGAAGGCAGAGAGTAGGATTTGAGAAGATTTAAATGAAGGATAAGATAGATTTGCTTGCCTGACTCAGATTTCCCCTTCAAAGATGCCCCTGAAGAAAATCCCTTGTTTCCACCTCCCCCTATGGCTCAGCACCTGAGGCAGTGCCCTGAGAACCCAAACTCTGGCACTCTCAGCCTGATTTTGCTGCACTTTGTGCTGTGTGACCCCCAGTGAGTGATGTCTTTGGGCCTCCTGTGACTGTGTGTTTCAGAAAAGTTGTTCAGAGATGAGAAAAGCAGTGTGAAATCTGCCCCTAAGGGTGACCTTTAGAGTGTGAGAGAGAGGCAGGCAATATTTTGACATGTTTAACTACCTCCACCAACATTTTTCCTTGATGACACTGAAAAAATTGTTTTCCTGGTTAACCCTGAGGTCCCCTGGCCTTCCCAAACATGTTCTGTCTGGGGTGACATGGAGGAGGAGGAGGAGACAGTAAAACATCTGCAATTACGTCAGTGTAAGATATGTAAAATGATCTGGCCATGATCTCCACAGCCTCTGCCCCCCAGACCTACATTTATCTGTACAATTAAAATGTGACCAATAGAAGCCTGTGCCCCACCAGCTTCTCCTGGGAGCTGACTCCTATTTCCATCCTCTTCCTCCCCACATCCCCAGCAGTGTCCAAGGCCAGGCTGGGCAGGGCTTGGAGCACTCTGGGATAGTGGAAGGTGACCCTGCCCATGGCAGGGGGTGGCACTGGATGGGTTTTAAGGATCTTCCTCCCCAAACCCCCCAGTGACTCTGTGATTCTAATTCTGGAGTGCTTTACCCAGTTTTCCTCTTCCCCCTATTTTGTAGTAGCTCCATCAGGTGTTTTGTCAGCAAGTCCCCAAATAGGCCCCAGGTCCTTTCAAAGCTTTGTGCTGTGTGAGAGACTGATTTTTTTTACTGACAACTCTATAAACATTATCTGAAGCAATGGTTGGGATCTCTTTGTTGTCCCCATGGAAGAGAAATTCCACCATCAGCATCACCTCAGAGCCCCAGGAGGAGGCAGGGCAGCTCCCAGGCAGGCACTGCAGAATTGCTGAAGTCTCACTCCTCGAGGATGCTGAGGAGGAAGGTGACTGCCAGACCTGCCAGGAGGCACTGCTGCTCTTCCCTTGGGTGTTCCTGGGTGACCTTCCCAGCCAGGGACAGCCTGTGCCTTCAGAGGGGCCTCACTGAGCTCCCTGAGTGATGGGAGGAAAATCAGACCCCCAGAAAACTCAACTCAGGTCTGCAAGAGCTGCTCAGGCCAGTCTGTGTCAGGTATCCCAGGAAGAGCCACATTTCCTTTGGTCTCTCTGGGACCTCCATTGTCCTGCCAGGATAAGAAGCTGATGTAGTTCGAGGCACTATGATGTCAGAATGCCAAATGTTTTTGATATTGAGGTACTTGTGCAGTCAAATGGCATCAGCCATAGCCAAAAGCAAAATACTTTTCTTAAATTATTTCTAAGCATCCAATTGCTCCTTTTGATGTTTGTACAGAGTACTAAAAATATAGTTAAAAGTCTTCGGACTACAACTGCTTGGATATTGGAAGTTTTCAGGACAGATCCTGTGTGAGTTGGAATGGGTCTTGCATTCACACAAAGCACACAAATACAAATATACAAATATAAAAGAGTTGCAGGGAAGGTTGGATCACACATCACCCCAATGACAACGCTCCCACTGGCTGTTCTGGCACAGGGAGCCTTCATTTGGCCCTGTCCCCAAAGGCTGGGACAGAGCTGACTGGGTTTGCAGCAGGGATATGTGCAGGAGAATGCTGTGAGATACAGTCTGACCTTTTCCTATGTGGTGTCTTTTCCTCAAAGAGCTGCAATTGGATCCTGTTCCCTGGAAAGGCTGAGTTCTGACAGGCTGCCCTACTTGGTGCCTTCTCAGGTTTTTCAGCTTTTCCTCTGAAACTCCACTTTAGTTGGAAACTGATTGCAATATTTTAAGGAAACTGAAAATGTTAAAACTGCAATGAAAAACTCAGACTATCCAAAAGATACTTTGGTTAATTTGAGGTGGAATTCTCTGGATAATTGTTTTGACCTTCTGTCCAACATTAGGATTGAAATTTTTTCCCCAACCTCCAGAATTTTCTTAGGATACAACAAGGATCTCCCACCACATCCTAGGCTTTTCCATCTCTCACCCCATGGCCTTGACGCCCTTTTTACCCCTCATTTTACACTCAAAACTTTGGCTAGAGCTGAACAAACAGCTTTGCTGCCGAGATGGTAAATGAGCCCCATGTCCCAAACGTCACTGAGCACTGAAACCACAGGACCATCTTGTAGGCGCTTTCCTGGCCATTTCCTGCTTGCTTGAAAGCTGAGGAAATGAGGTATGCTGAGGTGTGAACTCTGTTTGTTTGTATGGGGACAGCTCTAAGAGACAGAGATACAGCCCATGACCAAGGTGCTGGGCTCAGAAAAGAGAAAAAAAAAACAAACCAAGAGCCCATTGCCAAGGCATTTCCAAATTACCATCAAACAATGCACCTGGACAAACCTGCAGGGACTGCCTGACACTCTCAGCCAGGACTAAACACGGCCCTGGCTTAGGACTGTGCCAAGGTGAACCTCAGTTGGTTCTCTTTGGTTTTAAACTCTCTGTTTCACTTAAATCAGGAATGAGTCTTTGAGGGGTGGTTGGTTCTTGGTTCGGTTGGGCTCAGTTCGGTTCAGTTCAGTTCGGCTCAGTTTGGTTCAATTCAGTTTGGTTTGTCTCAGTTCAGTTTGGTTCAGTTCAGTTCAGTGGGCTCAGTTCAGTTCAGTTCAGTTTGTCTCAGTTAAATTTGGTTTGGTTGGTTCAGTTCAGTTTGGTTCGGTTTGGTTCAGTTTGGTTCAGTTCAGTTCAGTGGGCTCAGTTCAGTTCAGTTCAGTTTGTCTCAGTTCAGTTTGATTTGGTTCAGTTCAGTTCAGTTGGGCTCAGTTCAGTTTGATTTGGTTCGGTTCAGTTCAGTTCAGTTTGGTTTGGTTCAGTTTGGTTCGGTTCAGTTCTGTTTCGTTTGGTTCAGTTTGGGTCCAGTTCAGTTTGTCTCAGTTCAGTTCGGTTCGGTTCGGTTCGGTTTGCCCCGCAGTGCTCCCGTTCCCCTGCCAGGACAAGAGCAGGACCCTCCCAGGCAGTGTCCCGGTGTCCCAGGCTGGACAGTGTGAAATGGCAGCCCGGGACTGTCACAGCTCAGGCTCAGGTTCCCGGGGCTGGGGCTGCCCCTTCTCCTCAAGCTGACACCAATTTTTAAATCCCCTCGGAGTTTCAGAGGCAGCAGGGCCTGCAGGCAGGGCTGGGCTCTGCAGAGTGGCTGCTGCTCGCTGCAGGCAGGGCTGCGAGGCAGGCTGGGTTATTAGCAGGGAAGGCTGATTGATTTATGAGAGCAGAAGTCTCTGGCTCGCTCCAGCACAGGTTATTCTCCAAATGCAAACTTTCTTTCACTTCTCACACACTAAGTGGCCGAGTGCTGTGTTATGAATGGGCCCCTTTGTTACCCCAGCCCGACACGACAGACTGTTTAGTTCATGTCTGTGCTTTAGCAAAGGAGGACAGGGTCTGCAAGACAGATGTGCCCTTTAATTGCAGGGAAATATTAGAAGATCGTTAAGCCATTTCTGACAGGGCTTTCCTCTGGCTCAGGGAATGGGGAGTTGTTTCGGGAAGGCCAAGGAGCAGCCCTGTCTTGCCAGCCCCACAAACAGGACCTTGTCCTGCTCCCTCACCCCAACACTAAACAAAACCAGAGGAGTTCAGTCAGAAGCCCCACTCTGCTGCCAAAGCTGCAGAGCCACATCTCAGAGAGAGCTCTCCTTACACTGCATCTGATAAAAGGCTTTTCAACACAGCTCAGGGGACTTGCCCTGCTGGAGATAAGAGCAGAGCTATCAGCTCTGCTGAGAACATGGAGATGTGCCGAGGGCTCTGCTTCTTATTTGTGTTTCTGAGCACGGTCTGAGTGTAAGAAACTCTCCAGCAAAAGGAAAACGTGCTGCTGTCAGCTCAGAAAACATCCCAAAGTGTGGGGGGAGAGGCAGATCCTCTGCTCTATAGGAGAGAGAGCTTTGGGGGCGGCCTGGGGTCCAGTCTTGGTTTAGTGACACTGGCACAATGACTTGGAGCAGTGCTTGGGTGCTTTGTGTTGGTTCCCATGATGCAAAATTACTGGAACAGCCTCATCTGTGTCTGCAGGGCACCCCTGAGATGATGGCTTTGTCTTTTGGGATCATTGCTGTGACAGAATTTGACAGCTCCCTACTTCAGTCATCAACTCAGAGCTAATAATTTTCATTTAAAATACAGCAAAATGAACCAGAACAAACCTGTCACACTGATTGTACACATGGGGACCTGCTGAGGGATAACATGAATCCCACAGAGGTCTGAGCAAAGGTCCTGGGGATGGCAGAAATCAGCCCCAAACTGGCCCTTGGGTACACATTTTTAGCCTCACGAGCTGTCCAGGAGAAGGATGCAGAGCTGGGTGAGCTGGCCAAAGCCACAGCACTGAGTGGGCTCTGGGCTGGGATTTGCCTCCTGGCAGCTCTGGCTCCCAGCCCCTCCCAAACTCAACTGGAGCCTCTGCTGCAGCTCTTGCCTGCCCTCCCTGCAGCAGAGCATCCAAAATCCCTGCCAGGGCTCATCCACGGACCCTGCCAGACATTGGATCTCTCAGGTGTGGAAAACTATCCCTGGGCACAGACTTGGATGGTTCTATGACTCTGGGACTTCTGGAGGTGGCAAGGGACCTCATTTATCTGAGCCAGGCTCAAAGCCCTTCTCAGTACTGGGCTGATAAAGCCAACAGCCTTTCTGTCAATGATCACTGATAAGAGATTTTGGTAAGGGTTTTTTGCTCAGTCTCAGAGGAAAGTCAGTTTTGCTTTGTCTATAATCCTACCCCTGGGATAACACTTGGATGTTCTGTGGCCTCCTTCTCCAAGAACAGGGGATGACTTTACAAAATCTGGGTTCTTTGTGAGGCAGCATCACACAGACAGGGAAACTGGGCCATGGGGACATTAATACAGCTGTGAAAAAGCCCTTTTTTTAATTTTTACTCTCACATCTGCTCTTGGGTGAGCCAGGAGCCAGTATTCACTGCCTGGTTCTTGTAGATTCTTGCTGATTCAAGCCTGCTTCTTGTAGGTGTAACACCAGAGAAGGCCTTGGATGTGTTTACTTGGTGGGAATGTTTGTCCTCTGCAAGAGTTTCACTACATTTATGCAGGGAGCTTTCCCTGCTGCAGCTCCCTGGAACTGTTGGTGGGGTGGTCTTTGCTCTGTGATGTTTGATATCAGGAGGAAGAACAGCACCTTGTCAGCTCCTTTTTGTATGGCAATGTTAACTTTGGGTTCCAGCCCAGGTGCAGGATAGGATTCAGCCTTTTTGTCCAAGATGGCAATCCCTGAATCCTTCCAGGACCTTCCCCTTGCACCAAAGTTAAAATATCAGTCTTCCTTTGTAAAGAAATCAAAAGCCCCTGGGAACTTCCACTGGTGTAAACTGGGTTTTCCTGTTCAAATATCTCGATCAAGATTGACAAAGAAAATATCTCAGTGCAATCCTGCTGAGCTGTTTTCCTTGGAATGCCACGGGCAGGCTTGTTCACAAAATCTCTGCTTTTGCTATAGGCGTAGGCAGAAACAATCCTGTCACCGGAGCCACAGGGGCTGGGCTTGGTGCACAAGGAAAACACAGATCCATGCCATCCCAGCAGGGTGGCAGCCCTGAGCTCCACTGCCAGGCTCAGCACAGCAGCTGGGGAGGGGGTCAGCAGCCAGCAGAGGCTGCAGTGATGCACAGGGGCACCTGAGGGTGCCCAGGGACAGGGAAATGCAAACCTGGGCCAATCTCGGTATTTAATCCTGATATTTGAGAGGGGTTTAAGGCACTGTGGCTCCCAGCACCTGTCAGTGGGAGTGTGATTTGTGTGACTTCAGGCTCTTTGGGAATCCCCCTCAGGACCTGTCCAGTCCAGTCAGATGGAATGGATCTCTGGATTTGTCTGGCAAAGAGGCAGAGATCAGACTCCCAGTGCTGGACCAGGGGCAGGCATGTGCTCCTTGGGAACAAATGGGTTCCTGGGAGTCCTGGACTGCCTCCCCCCTCTCCTCTTATCTCTGGGCTCTGTGTGATGCAGCTCCTGACCCAGCCCAAGCAACCTGCTCTGGCCTCAAACCCTGAGTTTGTGCTCTGGAGCTCAGGTTTAGCCCAGACCCAGCTCTGGCCTCAAACCCTGGGTTTGTGCTCTGGGTGTCTTGGGCACCCAGACCCTGAGCTCAGATTTAACCCAAACCTAGCTCAGGGCACAAATAGACTCAAGCCTTCACTCTGGAAAACCCAAGGCACATCTGGTTTAGGATTCAGCTGCAGGACTGTGTTTGCCCCCCCACAGAGTGTCCAGACCTTCACTCTGCACTGTAGATGTCAGTGATGGATTATTCCCTACATTTCCTTCCAGCTGAGCCTTCCCATGGCTGAGCATTCCCCAAGAGGTGCTGAGGTGCTCCAGGCTCCAGACAGGGAGCAGGGCAGGCTGTGCTCACTCCTGGAGATGCTGCTGGGATCCTTCCATGCTGTTGTTTTTCCTCAGTCTGGGATCAGTCATCCTGGGCTGGAGGAGCTTGTTTTGTTCTCTGCAGATGGAAACAGAACAGCCCCGATGGCCCTTCCTGATGGGCTTCCTGTGATTGTGCGGGAATGGTGGCAGGGAACAAAACAGGATACCCGGCAGGCTTGTGAATGTAACGGGACAATGGTATCAAAGTGGAATAAAAATAATGAATGGGCACTGCCGGAGCCTTGAGTCACAACCTGAAATATTTGTGTCTCCCGAAGCTGCCACCTCCCACCCTCTCAATTCTTGGGAGAACTGGGCTCTTTTTGCAGTTTCCAGTGCTTTGGCAGTAGGAACCCAAAGAGAAAAGATAAGGTTTCGTGGTTTGCACCTATTCCTTTGTGCTTTTAAGACTGTACTTTCTGTCCTTCTCCAAGGCAGCCTGAGTACAGCTGCTACAGGTTTCTTAAAGCTAATCAGTCTAATAGAGAATTAACACTTTATTATTTATCTTTTTAACTTAATAATTAAATTCTTTTGATTCTTAGTGTGACACTAACTAAAAACTCTAATTAAAACTTATGAAGAAAAAGGAAAAAAAAGATTAACACTAAAAGAGACAATGCTTAAAATTTTTCATATTGTCTTATCTTTATTATACTATAAAAACTTCAAATTTAAAACTCATTACTGTGTAAAAGCACACACTTCTATTTCATTACATACCCGTAATTTTAATTTCATCACTCAAATTTAGAAGCTGTTTCTAAAGCCTTAAGTCAAAAGCAGTGTTCTCCAGGAAGTCAGTGCCAGACAGCACAGAAAGCTCAAAAACCCCAGGTTTCTAAAATCCAACACCTGAGAGTAGGCCCAGAGATGGGATAAACCTTCTCTCATGCCAAACCCTCAGTATTTTGGGTTTCTCCATTTGTTATTTTCCTTTCTAGGGCAAATAATTTCTATAGAAGAGCTTCAATTTATCTGTGTATGCTGGAAACATAACCAGCAGGATTATCACAGCCTCAGTTTGTGACCCAAGTGAAAATACCCCCAGAAGTTGTGCTTTGAGGGACAAGGTGAAACCCCTGCCATGGCAGATGCTGCTGGAGTGAGCTCAGCTTTCCTGACACACAGTGCTGGGTCAGTCTGCAATGTCCTGATGGAATATTTGCCAATATTTGCCACTGGGAAGAGCCTCTGGCAGCACATCAAGGCGAGGGGAAGGGCACTGGGTGCTCCAGGACAGAGCTGAGGTCAGCACAGCATTTCTGCATTCGTGCTCCAGGATTCTTGGGGTTTGTCAGCACGCCAGACTCTGAAACCATCTTGCAGTTTCCCTCCCTGTTTCTTCAGCAGAGAAGACCATAAAAATGCTACAATAATATTTACTGAAGGGTGCATGTTCGCAGTTAGGCACATGTGTCTTTGTTTACAAACACATCTGCTCAGAGCAAGGCAATTATTTTAAAAGCGTGAGGGGAAAAAGAAATGAAATGAGGAGGAAGGTGAGCTGGAGCTGGGTGGATTTGGGTGCTCAGCCCTGGGAAGCAAAACAGTGTCAGTCTCAGTGAGAAGGGGATACAGCCTTGGAGGAGAAAAGCACAGAGGAGTGGAGATACAAGCACAGGAAAGTGACTGAGGGGAGTGTTAATACCTGGCAAAGGCTGATTGATTTTCTGGGATCAGAAAATCAATCCCGGAAAATTGGGATTTTCTGGGAACATGACATGGCTCGGAAAAGATCTTGTGAGATCATAGAGTCCTCAGCCTGAGCAGGGTCAGGCTGGTTAAACCATAGAGGTAAATCCTTCTGTGTTCTGTGTGACTTCAGGCTCCTGGGAGAATCCCCAGCTCAGGACTGTCCATCCCAGTCCGAGCCATTTTCTGGCTTTTATCAGATACCAGATTCCCAGTGACTCAGTGAAATCACCTGCCAAGATAAGAAACCTGGCCCAAGCCATGCCAAAGGTAAAGCTCCCAGCACTCAGGACAGGTTTCACACTCTGCCCTCGTCCTGAATTGTCCCATGTGTCCTGGCTGGAAGTGGCAAGCAGGGAGCAGAAGGCAGGGAATTCTCTGGGAATGGCAGCCAGAGGCTGTGCTTTGTCCCAGGGGACACACACTCAGCCCAGCCAGCCCCAGCAGGGAAGCACTGGGGAAGGCAGGAGAGCTTGGGGAACTCCTGTGCACAGCCCAGGGGTGGGGTGACCCAGCTGGGGACTGCCAGGGCTGCTCCAGGCACTGCTGCTGCTGCTCCTGTTCCAAAAGAAGAGCTGCAGCACGCTCCAGGATTTCAGGATGGATATGATGGGAATGGGATGGTCCCTCCAGCCTCAGCTTTCACCACATTTACTTTCAGAGGTCAAGGGGCCACAGAGATAACTTGGACAGGTTCTTTTTAAATTCTACCTCCATTCCTGAGCCTGTGCTGAGACCTCACAGAGGCTTTTCCTGGGATTTCCCACAGTTCCAGGCCTGGTTTAAGCCTCCTTATCATAATGCAGCAACTTGCTGGGAAGCAGAAACTGTCACCTGGTTATTCCCAGCTGGCTGGAAACAAACAAAATAGGCCCTGAAGCCATTAATGTGAAGTCTAGACTGAGGAAAAAAAGTCATTGGTTCAGATCCTATAAAAGTGTGCCTGAAGTAAAGTGCTTTTCTGAGAAGTGGAGTACAGAAGAATGATTTATATTTTTATCCTTTTTGAGTCTGCTTTTGGGGATCTTGAGATGAAAATAACAGAGCATTGATTTTAGCAGCCTTCTTTTACCCACTTGATACAAAATTTCATGGGAATAGTGAATATAAAAATAACCCCCAAAAGATAAAGATATATTTTTCCTTCTGAGGAGTTTTGCCAAATCATTCTGCCCCAATTCTGAGCTGTCTAATTTCAGCGTGGGTTTGGTGTTTTTCAGCATTTTTGCTGTTTCTGCTGCTTTTACTCCTGCTTTGTTTTCCCTTAACACGAGTTACCACATTGTGGTTTCCCGTTTATTTGAATTGTGAAGGAATTATTGTGTATTCCAAGGCTACCAAGCTACCCTTGGATGGAGTAGCCTGGGAGGAAAGGGAAGGAAAGGGGAGGAAAGGGAAGGAAAGGGAAGGAAAAGGAAAGAAAGGGGAGGAAAGGGAAGGAAAGGGGAGGAAAGGGAAGGGAAGAAAAGGGAAGGAGAGGGGAGGGGAGGAAAGGGAAGGAAAGGGAAGGAAAGAGGAGGAAAGGGAAGAAAAGGCAGCCTGGGCCAAGTGGGTGGCTCTTTGTCAGGTCACTGTCCTGCTCTGTGACTCTGAGCAAGTCTCCAGGGCAGACTGGGGCAAAAACCTGCAGTGTGGGATGCCCTAAAATAACTAAATGAAACCCCTCCTTTATCCCCACAGAAATCCTCAGATCTGCAGAGACTTGGACACAGTGTTAAAGGTTTGCTGCCTTCTTAACCCTGAGTTAAGGGAAAGGGGCTTGGAGCAACCTGGGGTAGGGGAAGGTGTCCCTGCCCTTGGCTGGAGGTGGAATGGGATGAGCTTTAAGGTCCCTTCCTACCCAAACCATCCCGTGATTCTGTGACAGCAGCCTGCATCTCATCCCATCCCTCCTGGGGCCGGGACAGCTCTGGGCAGGGATTCCAGCAGCTGGGAGGGATGTGCCAGCCACAGCAGCAGCAGCTCAGGGGGGGAATGCTGTGAGCAGCACAGTGTGGGCAGTGCTGCAGGTGGCACAAGGGACAAGAGCAGTGCACCTTAGAAGTGACAGCTCTGATCGTGCTGGGCTCACCAGGGGCATGGTGGATCTCCAGTTGCAGCCAGGAAAAGCTTCTCAGCAGGACTTCAGTGGAATGTGAAGGGCACAGGATTGGGTTGTGGCTGTTGGCCATCAAATGTTCATGATTACAGTCTTCTAGGGGAGCTCTGGGGAATCCCTGCCCCAATCACATCCAGTAAGGAAGGTGGAATAGCAGGAAAAAACCTCAGGAAAAGTGGTCTGGAAAAGCTGCAGAGGGAATTCTAGGTTTGATTAGGAGCAAGGGAAGAGTGGATCTGTGAGAGTGTGTCCAAAGGATTCCTGTCTGTGTCCCAGAGCAGCCCTGGCTGGGGCTCAGTGCCCCACAGTGTGCACATGGGGAGGAGCAGGGCAGGGAGAGGGGAGTGCTCCCTAAAGGTGGTGCCAAACATCGAGGGCAGGGATGAGAACACTCTGTCTTCCAATCCAGTGCCTGATCCATCCTAATGTGCTGCCCCAAGACCAGCACAGACCCTGCTCCTTTCTGAATTTCTGATTTGACTCATTTTCTTGTAAGTCTGATGTTATCTCTGTGCTCAGATGAGGTGCTGGCAGCAGAAATGCTGACTTGTAACACTGCAGTGCCAAAGTCATCTCTGCTCCAGGGCTGCTCCTCAGGCAGACCTGGGCCGTGTGTGAGGCTGCTGGACCTTGGATTTTGGTGTTTGACATTGTTAGGTCTGGGCTCTTCAGGTCTGTGTTGGCAACATTCTCTTTACAAAAATATTTCAGGAGTGATTTTCTCGCAGGAGCAGGAGTGTGAAATTTTGGAGAGGGGATAAAAAGAAGGCAAACAGCCACTCCTCTAGAGGTGGAATCATCTCTCCATGGCTGAACAATGGTTCAGGTACTCAGCACTGCCTTCTCTTCTAAGTCAGCCTTTGTGGAGGAGGATCAAGCTTTGATCTTTAGCAATGCCTTTTAAATGTGGTTATGGCCAGAAAAATGAATGTAGAGAGCTAAAAGGTGATGTTCAGTGAAATCTCATTGCACACACATGGAATAACCTCAGTTACTGGGGACACCTGGGGTGGCAGCCCTGACTGCTCACCTCACCAGCCCTTGTTCCTTTTCTCCTTTCTCAAATGTCCTGTTCAATTCATTAACTAAGTGAAACCTTTGCTAAAGTGTGTGTGTGTCATCTCTCACTGCAAGTTGATCAGGAAAACACCAGGTTGAAGCACTGGTGGCTTGTCAGCCCTCCCAGAACCTCAGGCTGGCTGTTCCTACCCTTAGAGCAAACCCAAACTGAGCCTCCCACTATGTCCCACTCACACCTGGGAGCTGGGTCAGGATGGCTCATCCAAATAAAGGCAAACCTGATATTCACTCTCTTACGACTGGAAACTGGTGTATAAATAGGAGCCACACCACAGACCCCTGCCTGAGGGCTGCAGGAGTGTGTGCTCCTCATTTGTGGCAGTCACTGGAGAGCCTGGGGCTGGGCTGCCCAGGAGCTGGACGTGCTGTGAGCTGCCACGGCCACATTTATGCCAGGAATGTGATTAAAACCTGGAAAAACTGAGGCCAGCCTATTCCCAGAGGCACTATAAGGTAACATATATGCCAGAGCAGCACACACAGCCCCTGTCTCAGCAGGCTGGCCAGCCCAAGGCCACAGGCTGAGCAGCAGTGTGGGGGGACCTGGCGGGCTGTGCCCTGTCTGGCCAGGCTGTGTTGGCACCTGGGACACCTCAGAGTGTTTCCCAGTCTCCAAACACTGAGTAGCTCTCGATTGCAGGGGAGGGAGGCTCGGTATTTCATGGAGCTGCTGCTCTCCAGACCCCTCTGAGCAGGCTGGCCCTGGAAGGTGGGTCTGGCCAGCTCTGCCCGGGGAGCTGAGCCCCACAGTGAGCCCAGACAGGGCTGGGCACATTCCCTGCAGCCTGCAGCTGAGCCCTGGCCCCTTCCAGGAGAGCTAGCCTGAGTGCCAGGCAGTGCTGGTATCATAAATTACTCATCACAATCCATCAATAAGGCAATTTATTAATTCACTGTTATTAATTAATTTATTAATTCATTGATAAGGGACGGGCAAGCAGTACTGGGGAGTCCATGCTCCACCAACACGTCCACCCCACCCCTGGTCACTGCCCCTTTTATTGGCAGTTTCTTGGTGGGTGTGTCATGCCTACTGTGCTGGGGTACAAGTCCAAGCAAACCTGAACATGTTGGCTAGCACTCAGGCAGCAGTGGCTACAAGCCCCCACCAGGTCTGGACAAGGTTCAGGTGACACTCCTAGCAAGCAGGTCACAGCAGTGACAAATCTGTTCATGTCCCCCCAACCCCGTGTTGTCTTTATACATAAAAAGTGGATACAATTCATAATTATAGTGGCAAAAAATACTTAACAGCAAAAAGCCAGCAATTCACAGCAAAGTGATTTTAACAAATAAAATGAAATGGTTATATTTCCCTGTGTTTCATGTCCGTGCTTTACTTTAAGGTCAGTATTCTTGTTTATACTGATGCCATGGCGTGTGTCCATGATGACATGAATCACTGTGTAACATCCCACACTGGCATTATCCAGGGGTTCCCAGGAGCAAGGGCTGCCTGCTCCTGTCCCTGTGTTTTTCCTGTGAGCTCTGGAGGTGGGCACAGGGCTGAGCTGGAGGCAGCAGGGCTGGCTCACTGCCACCCCCCTTGCCTTGCATGTCACCAGCCCTGCTCGTGCTGTGCTCCTGGAGCTGAGCAGGTGTCACCAGCCCTATCTCTCCTCATCTGCTGGGGTGGCTCAGCTCAGGGCTGAGCCTTTGTGCTGCCACCCACTCAGGTTTAGCTCAAACCACTCCTGGCCCAGGAGCTGCCAGGAGCAGCTGGAGCCTTTGGATTCCTTCTCCTGTTTTCAGGACTGAAAGAGCTCACGCAGCACAAGGCAGAGCTCAGTCCCAGTGCCCCAGTGAGGTTATTGCTGTCCCAGTTAACACCAGCTGCATGCAGGCAGGTCTGAGCAGCCACTGTCTTTCAAGGAAGATCCTTATCTGAGGAGGTTCTCTGGTTCTGTGTCACAGAGCAGTGTGTACCTGCTTGTGTATGTGAAGTTGTACTTGGTGCAGCCCCAGCCATTGATCTTGGTCCAGGGTTATCCTGTGCAGTGTTGCTCGCTTTGGGGGGTTTTGGGACAGCCAGAGAGATCCCTGCTTTCCCATTTCTTTACCCCCAGAACCTTTATTCAGAAGAAAAATGGCTTTAGGCAGAAAAAGCAGCCTGGAATTAAGAGTGCCTGATTAAGCTTGAATTGAGAAGAACCCCCAACCCCTGAATTGCCAGTAAAAATCTTGTGAGCAACCTCTCACACTGATTTTGTGGGATAACTGGCATTATAGTTCTTTTCCCAGATATTGTTTCCCTAAAAAATCCCAGTTCTGTGTATGTTTTCAGAGTGGAAATCTCCAAACCCAAATGTGCAGAATCTTTAGCTGATGAGTTTGCAGTGGTACTCACATTTCCCTTGTCTCTGCCCAGCTGAGACTGGGTCTAGAGGGCCCTAAGCCAGTCCAGCAGCCCAGTGTGGGGCTCACCCACCACCTCAGGTGGGGAATCTGACACTTTTTGTACTGAGAGGATGTAGAAGCCTGCAAAAAATGTGTCATTTGGGAGCTGTTAAATCCCCAAAACCTGAGGTCTTTATGCTTTCTGTGCTGTCAGGCACTGACCCCCTGAAGAACACTGCTTTTGACCTGAGGCCTTGGAGAACGCTTCTAAATTTGAGTAATGAAATCAAAATCACAAGTGTGTAATGAAATAAAAGTATGTGCTTTCACATAGTAATAGGTCTTAAATTTGAAGTTTTTATAGTATAGTAATAAGTATAAGACAATATAAAAGATTTTAAGTAGTGTCTTTTTCAGTGTTCATTTTTCTTCTTCCTTCTTTTCCATGAGTTTCAAGTAATAGTTTCTAGCTAGTCAATATCACACTAAGGGTCATGAAAATTTAGTTATCAAGTTAAAAGTATAAATAATATGTGTTAATTCTCTATTAAACTATCTATCTTTAAAAAACCTTGTAGCAGCTAAATCTTGCTCCATTTTCCTCGCTTCTAGCAGGTAGCTGGAAGTGCTGTTAAACGCTCTGTACTTTTTAATAAAATTCATTAAACAACCAAGCCCAAACGCAAGAAAAACCATTTCCTTCATGTATTTTTTAATCCTACCTCCAAGTGAAAGCCAAAAAAAAAAAAAAAAACTAAAACAAACCACTAATGAAGTAGTGCAAAACTCCCATCAGTGTTACAGGGAACCCCTGCCTGAGGTGCATCCTGACCTCAGTGAATCAGAGCAGCAGCAAATCCTGATCTCTGATGGAAAGGCTTGCTCCCTTTTAAGCCTGAACCATCTCTTGTTCTTGTACCTTCCTGCACAGGCAGAGTTTGCAGCCTGGAGATAACGGCAGCCCTTTGAGAGGTTTCTGACACAATCCACACCCACCCTTCCCAGGGACACCTTCCACTCCCTCCCTTACTCTAAAGCTGAAAAAGGGAGGGGCATTTTTGAAAGGTTGTGAATCCACCAAGGAAAAGCTGCAGGAAGGGTTGAACTCCTTTCACCAGCCACCCCTGGGCAGTGTGGGGTAAAACCCTGCTCTGCTCTTTGGTGGCTGTGACCAGTGTGAGAGGCTGACCACAAACTGCAGCAGATGCTGAAACTTCAGCAGCATTTATGCAGATGTTTGAGGGTTCCTCTGAATTCAAGCTTAGTCCAATTCTAGGCCACTTGGGCTTGTTTGGGTTTATTACATGATCTGAGATCAGAGATAGAAAAGTGCTGATTTTTGATTTCTGTCTCTCTCTCTAAATGGGTTAACTTCAGGCTGAGGAGGATTTTCGTGTTTACCCAGCAGACTCTGAATGATTGCCGGTTTTTGTGACGATATCACGAGCCTGGTGGTGTCTGATTTGTGCTTAGATTCTCGTGTCATTCCAGAAGCTGCACTTCTCTAAGCTTTCAGAATTTCTGTTTCTCTCCCTGGTTATGGAAGAATTTACAAAACAAACCTCTGAAACAACTACTGGGGGAGGGAGTGGAGTGGGGGGGTGGAGAGAGAGCAATAATCTATTATTTTTAGAAGCTCCCTGTTCAGAGCAGGGGAGGTTAGCACACACCAAGTTTCAGCTGTGTGCTCAGTGATCCTCTGCAGCCCACACAGCACTGCTGGGTGGCTTTTGAGCACTGAGTGCCCAGAGTAGGTGACTCTGGAGCTTTGTTTTGGAGCCTGCTCCATCAACTCACATTAGAGTGGGGGCTGCTCTCAGTGCGGGAGGTTCCTCCTTTGGTTTCTGCCCTGCCACTCACAAAGGCAGCTGTGTTGTGTGTGGTTAACTGAGCTCCCTCCAGAGCAGGCAGCCCGTGCCAGATGCACTTTGAGTCAGGCAGGGCTGTGCCAAAGCCATCAGGAGCCCAGCACTCCTCGCTTGGAAAACCCGAGCACATCCACACAAGGAAATTGATAGTCAGAACTTTTGGTCAATATTTGGAGTTTCAGCAAGGGGGGGAAAAAAAAAAGGATAACAATTTCCTGTTTTTAAGCATTTCTAGAAATGCACAGTTTGGTAACACACCAGCCCTTGACTTCCCACAAAACAAACAAAAAGTGTAAAGTAATGCATTTTTTCCCCCACCACGAACACCCATAACTGTGACCTGCTCTGGCTGCTTCTCCTTCAGCAGCAACCTCAAAACACAAACAGGGCACAAACCCTCTGAAAGGAGAGACCTTCAGATGGCACTGCAGAGGTGTTCCCACCACACACCAGTTGGGTTGGGAGCAGCAGGTGGGCAGGTCACTCACTGGGACTGGGGCTGGGGCTGGGGCTGCTCACAGCGAGCATTTGGGGTGACACAGCCCCGTAGGGTGACACAGCCCTGTAGGGTGACACAGCCCTGTAGGGTGACACAGCCCTGTAGGGTGACACAGCCCTGTAGGGTGACACAGCCCCATAGGGTGACAGAGCCCCGTGAGGTGACACAGCCCTGTTGGGTGACACAGCCCCACAGGGTGACACAGCCCTGTAGGGTGACACAGCCCCATAGGGTGACACAGCCCCGTAGGGTGACAGAGTCCCGTGGGGTGACAGCCCCAGCAGCTCCTCCAGTGCTTGCAGAGCTGCAGTGAAGCTGAAAGCTGCTCCCACCCAAAGGCAGCAGGCAGCCAAGCAGAGCCGAGCCGAGCCGAGCTGAGCAGGCCCTGGTTTGCATAGGGGCTCCTGGAGCGGGGCTCTGCTCCCCTGGCAGGTGGCGGTGGGGCAGCCGTGGGGCCCTGCAGGTGCTCCCCAGCTCGCAGGGAGAAGCAGAGGGCAGTTCCTGCTTTAGGCAAGGCTCTGAGGGCTGCTTGTGTCTCTCCCCAGGAGGCTCTGTCGGTGGTGAGCGACGACCAGTCCCTGTTCGACCCCACGTACGGCGCGGCCGCGCAGCTCCCCAAGGACATGACGGCCTCCGGCAGCCCCGACTTTGGGCAGCCCCACAAGATCAACCCCCTGCCCCCCCAGCAGGAGTGGATCAACCAGCCCGTGAGGGTCAGTGTCAAACGGGAGTATGACCACATGAATGGATCCAGGTAAGCACAGAGCCTCTCCACACCCACAGAGCCTTACTCGTGGAATGGCAGAATTCCCAGGTGGGGAGGGACCTGCGGGGATCATTGAACCCAGCTCCCAAATCCAAACCCTGAGTCCAAAGGCAAAGCTCACACTGTCCATTTGTGCTCTTGTCCTGCACACCAACAACCCTCTCTGTGCCAGACCATGTCCAACTGTCCTGCAATTCCTTCTTTTGCGACTCATTTTTAGCACCCTGAGCATCCTTCCCATGCAGTTCTGCAGGATGTGTCCCTCCCAGTCTCCATGAACACTCCACAGACTGGGCATGAGGCTGCCAGGGCAGAGCTCATGATGCAAATGCTGCTGGAAATCCCACATTTCACTCCATGGATGTTCTGTGGTTCCAGGTGCTCACAGAGAGGAACATGCAGCTATAATCAGAGTTTCTGCCAGTGAGGCACTGAAAGCTGCACTGTTGGGCACTGAAAGCTGCACTGAAGGACATTTTTTATTTGTGCTCTACCAGGGCATAAGCAAATCTCTAGAAATTGAAAGTTTTTTGATGGAGAAAGCAGAAGGAGGAGACTTTATGGGAGTCTGTGAGGTGGAACAAAACCAAAGTCCTGTGCCCATCCTTTGTGGGTGGACAGAGGTGACCCAGGGAATTCAGGAGTAATTGGAGAAGAGGTGTGAACCCCCAGAGGGTGGCTGGGGTGGTGTAACCTGCCCAGCTCACAGCCAAAGGACAGCCCTGACATTTGTACTTAGAGGTGAATCTTTTCCCTGGACAGTGGGAAATTGAATGGCTTGAAAACATTTTTTATAGCAGCTCAAGTGGCCCCTTTTAGAAACGTTACTACAGCCTGGAAACAAATTTCACCTTCTTGAACATAATTTTTAAGTGTAAAATTGTCAATATTTTTTCAGTTTTAAATATAGATATATTACAGATACACTTTTGTTTTTTAGCAAAAGCTTTTAGAGTTCACATTAATTTTAAATGTGATTTGAATTTCAAAGTCACAAACATCTCTAGAATTTCTAGTGTTTCACAGTGAAACTCTCAAGGGTTTTTCTACATTAGGGTGAGTTTAGCAGCACATTTTCCTGGTTTCTGAGAACACAGCAGAGCACAGAGTTGGAAACAGAAAGCAGCCTTGCACTTTCAGGCCTCTACAGAGAGATGATGCTGTTAAAGACATCAAACAGCAGCGTGCTGTTTTTTCCTCGTGAGTGTACAGTAGATGCTGATTTTACTCTTAGATAAAGGCCTTTGTGGCAGTTGCTCTCTCCTGGGGATCATTTGCTGGCTGAACTCGATCTCACCCTGATTGTACCTCAGTAGCATTTCTTGACTTCATGAAAACCATGTGGGTATTTGCACTGTGTTCCCAATCCCAGAATTGGGGTGAAACATGGGAAAATGAGTTATTTCCTGAAAAAGCATAACACAGAGAGAAGGATGGATCTTGAAAGTACCTGGGGTTTTGATAATTATGGGGGCTACCTTTGGCTACCAAGGATGCTTTTCTTAGGGAAAGGAGGAAGGAGCCTTTGCCAGGCTGCCCAAACCAAGGATGAGGCTTGGAGCAACCTGGGGTAGCGGAGGTGTCCCTGCCCATGGCAGGGCATGGGATGGGATGGGATGGGATGAGCTTTAAGGTCCCTCCCAACCCAAACCATCCTGGGATTCTGTGATTGCTGCAGTTGCCCACAGCCACAGTGCCAGACCCACAAATACAGAGGGGTTCCTCCCTTTCCACTCCTCTGTCCCAGGGAAATCTGGCAGGGAAAAGGAGCCCTCCAAATCCTCTGAGATGCCATAAACCACACGTGTTTGTGCTCTGCAGGTGCTGTAAGCACAGGCTCTGCACCATTCTGAGTGTGTTCATACTTGTACACCCAAATTGTCTGAGTATTCCATGTGCTCTGGAATGAAACGTCCTGGGCTGTCCTTCTGTGGTGATTCCTGTGTGCACATTTCCTCCTCCACTCAGAAAAAAGGGAAATAGCTCTGTCTGGACAAACTGATTCATGAGCAGCTGTAGGAGCCCTGGGAGCCATGGAAAAGGCCCTTGGAGTGTGTGGTTCTGGGCAAACAGGAAATCCTTCTTTACAGACTTGCTCAAGGCTCTGAGGTTCTTGGACACAAAATGTGTGCTCAGTGTCCCTCAAGAGAGGTAACCCCTGTCAGGAGAGAAGAAAAGGCTGCTGTGAGTGTCAGGGCCACGCACTGCCAGAGCTCCCCCCCTGCCTCTGGGTAACTCCTCAGCATGGGAGCTCCAGGGCAGCCAGACAGGAGAACGTTCCCCTGACTCCCCCATCCTCTCCTCCCCTCCCTGCATGTCCACCCCAGTCCCTGGGGATGGACTGGGCCATTCCAGCCACTCACTGCCTGCCCAGCAGCTGCCTGGCCAACCCCACACACGTGTGGGCACCAAATCCCAGCCCCAACCCCAATGCCAATGCCAGTGCCAATCTCAAACTCAATAACAATGGCAATCCCAGTGCCAATCCCAATGCTAATCCCAACCCTAATGCCAGTGCCAATCCCAGTGCCAATCTCAGTGGCAGTGCCAATGCTAATGCCAATCCCAACCCCAACCCCAGCCCCAACCCCAATGCCAATCCCAGTGCCAATTAGAATGCCAATCCCAANTTCCAGACTCGCAATCCAATCCTAATCCCAATCCCAATCCTAATCTCAATCTTACATGACAATTCCAATCCCAATCCAAATTCCCATTCTCAATCCCAATCTTAATCTGATCCCAAATTCCGGTCTTCCACCCCATCCCAATCCTGCGTTCACACCCCAATGCCAATGCCAATGCCAATGCCAATGCCAATGCCAATGCCAACCTCAATCCCAGTGTCAATCCCAACGCCAACCCCAATGCCTATGCCAATCTCAATGTCAATCTCAATCCCAATCCCAATCCCATGTCAATGCCAATGCCAATCCAACCCCAAACCCAACCCCAATCCCATTTACCTCCAGCTGCAGTCTGAACACCCCCCAGTGCCCCCCTGCCTCTGTCCCTGCCTCTCTTGTTCCTCAAGTGCCCTCTCCCTGTGCAGCAGCTGCCTCCTCTGCAGGATCAGCCTTTGTTGTGCTGTCACCTGGGCTGGGGGGGCTGCTGGGGGCTGGGGGGGTCTGTGTGATGTGCCAGGGACACAGCTCTGCAGGGACACAGCTCCTGTAGGGACACAGCTCTGCAGGGACAGCTCCTGCAGGGATAGAGCTCTGCAGGGACACAGCTCTGTAGGGACACAGCTCTGTAGGGATACAGCTCTGCCAGGGATACAGCTCTGTAGGGATACAGCTCTGTAGGGACACAGCTCTGCAGGGACACAGCTCTGTAGGGTCTCAGCTCTGCAGGGACACAGTTCCTGCAGGGACACAGCTCTGCAGGGACACAGCTCTGCAGGGACACAGCTCTGGGGACCTGGCAGTGCTGGAGCTGGGGACAGCAGGGACACAGCCCCAGCATTGCTCTTTCTCTCAGGGACCAGAAGCAGGGCTGAGGGTGTGATGAGCTGGCTTGCTCCTCAGCAGGGTGGCAGAAGAGTCTTTGAAGAATCTCCCCAAATGCTAAACAACACTCAGCTTTTTACCCCATGTCACTATCCCTTGGTTTACCCTCAAACTGGAAAGAATATTCCAGATGTATCCTAACTGTTTGTAGGGGATGCTCAGGCAGGGGTCAGTGTTTTAGGGGAGAAGATGGGGATTCTGAATTATTGCAGGGTTCACATGTAGAAATTTCATGAACTCCTCTACTGTTATCAGACCCTGAGGCCTCAAAAGGTAACCCTGAGGTTATGGCCTCAAAATCTGCCCTTGCCCTCAGACAGCATCTTGCTCAGAGCAAAACTTATTTAAAATTATATTTAAAAACCAAAACAAATTCAACAAAAAAGTCTTTCACATTTGAAATTTTACTGAATAAAGGAGGAAGATTATTTAGAGAAATGCTGGGTAATGTTTAAGCCAATTTACAACTAATGTTAATAATAGAGCTTTCCTTATATTTTACATAAATTCCAAATGAACAAAGGAACAGGAATTCCAGATCTTGCCTGTGTTTACTGAGCTTCCCCAGATCTGCATTTACAGCTAAACTCAGTGAATGATTTTTTAAAAATATTACAAAATATGTCTGATCTTCAGATGTCAAAGAAAGTTCTCCTGTGCTGGTGGATGTGGGCAAACTTTCCTGGGCAATGCCAGCTGTGGCACGGATTTTGTCCAGCTGAAAGAATGGAGTTGGTGCTTTGGAAATGCTTTGGAGCCGCTCTGCAGAGACATCCCAGAGCAGCTGTGACCACCCCATCCCTGGAAGTGTCCAAGGCCAGGTTGGACAGGGCTGGGAGCATCCTGGGATAGTGGGAGGTGGTTGGAAAAGATAAGGATTCGACAGGAAGATCTCACAGATATGTATGTATAACAGAAAGATCTTTGAATGCAGAATCTGAAGAAGAAATAGAAATTATAGCAAGTTTTGATATAAATTAAAATAATTGCTGAGCCAGTCTTACTGGATAATTAGAAGATAAAAAGCAAGTGAGTTGGAAAGGGCTTTTGTGACTCTGAGAAAAGGATAAATTTATCTCAAACAAAAGATGTTTTAACCAAGCAAAAAGATTTTCACAGGCAAATAAAAATGCCATGTTGCAAGTAGAAAGAGTTATCTTAGAATTTTCCACTACAAAAAAACTGAAGAACAACTTCTAGTTTAAACTGTAACATACTAACTTTTTGTGATTGGAATATAGTAACATGAAAATTGAAATGTTAGTATTTATAATAGGCTATAGGTAATAGCAAAGGTATTGATTGGTTGTTATGTGTAAAGATGCTCTGCAATGAAAAGGATATCATGTAGTGTAACCAGAACTAGAGTGGCTTCAGATGAACCCACAGCTGATGCTGAAAAAGCTGTGGGCTGGGCTCTGTCACCCAGACCCGTGAATTGCTGTATTCTCTGGATACAATAAACAGCATTTTAAAGAACAACCTAAAGTCCTGCACCCCTCGTTTCAGCTCTTACAGGAGGTGTCCCTGCCCTTGGCACTGGATGGGCTTGAAGGTCCAAACCCCTCTGTGATTCTGTGCTTTGGTGTTTCTCTTGCTGCAGAACATGAAAATACGCCAAGGTTCGGGGACCCGCAGGTGTTGGTGGCCCGGGGCTGTGTCAGACCAAGCCAAGCCGTGCCCGGTCCTGCAGGGATGCTCTCCCTCCCCGGGAGCAGGGTGAGCCCTCTAGTGGGATTTGCCGGGCCCTTCTGCCCCAGCATCTCCCTCCTGCTCGCCTTTACCTGCCCGGGACTAACAACCCCAACTCTGCCACCCCTCTGCCACCCCTCTGCCACCCTCTGCCAGCTCTGCAGCTGTAAGAGCTGAAACGAGGGATGTGGGGCTCCAGGTGGCTCTTTAAAATGCTGTTTATTGTACCCAGAGGATACAGCAATTTATTTATTTTTTAAAATGCTGTTTATTGTATCCAGAGGATACAGCAATTCACGGGTCGTGGGTGACAGAGCCCAGCCCACAGCTTTTTCAGCATCAGCTGTGGGTTTGTCTGAAGCCACTCTAGTTTTAGTTAAAATGCATTATTTACTTTTCATTGCAGAGCATCTTAAAACATCACAACCAATCAATACCTTTACTATTACCTATAGCCTACCATAACTACTAACATTACCATATTCATGTTACTATTTTCCAATCACAAAAAGTTAGTGTGTTACAGTTTAAGCTAGAAGTTGTTTTTCAGTTTTCTCGCAGTGGAAAATTCTGAGACCTTTCTTTCTACTTGCAACATTGGCATTCTTGTTTGCCTGTACAATCTTTTTGCTTGGTGAAAACATCTTTTGTTTGAGGTGGATTTTTCCTTTGCTCTGAGCCATAAAAATCCCTTCCAATTAATTTTACCCTTTGGTTTCTTAGTTATCCAGTAAGACTGGCTCAGCAATTCTTTTCTATCAAAACTTGCTATCATTTCTATTTCTTCATCAGATTCTACATTCAAAGATCTTTCTGCTATACAGACATATCTGTGAGACCTTCCTGTGGAATCCATATTTTTCCAACATGCAGCTTCTTCCAGTGGGAGTTTCCCTCCTCCCAAGGCATTCCTGAGAGCATGGTTGAAGCACAGGCAGGTGCAAGTTTGGAGGAGCTGACTGTTCACTCTGTAAGAGGGACCACGAGCAGAATCCCAGTGCTTGCTCTTCCTTCCTCCACTCCACAACAACAAATTAAAATGGGGCTCTGCATCAAACAGTAGCAAATTTAAAAAGGAAAGAGGGGTGGAAGAAAGGAAGAATGAAAAGTAGGAAGAGAGGGAAATATTCCTTCTCCTGAGTCAGGTTCAGAAATTCCTGAAATCCATTATTTTGCTCTTTCAAGCAGAAGCCAAAGGTGATTCCTAGACAGAACCCTGGGACAGTGATTTTTTTATTTCCACACCTCTGGGGCCCAGGCTGGAGCCGTCCAGAGGATTTACTGGCCAGTGCCAGGAGAGCTGCTTGTCCATTTTGGCCAGTCTAGGAAAAAACTTTCCTTACTCCAAACTCTTGGCATCCCCAGAGAAGAGAGCTGCTGGAACAAGGAGCCTCTGGACAGTGGGAATGAGTTGTGCTTCATGTTCCTTTCACTCTGCCCCTGCCACAGGGACTGTGCTTGTGACACCCGCCTGTATCCATCAGCTGTGTGCATCCACAGTGCAGAGCCTGGGCAAATCCAGCATGGAGAGCCACTGGAACGTCTGGAGTCTCTGAGAGGCTCGGGGATTGATCTGGCATCTGAAATGCCCTCAAATGATGAGGGAGTGTTTCTCTGAATCCCAGCCTGGCTGTGGTGATGCATGAGCTGAGGAAGGAGGTATATTCCATGAATGCACACCCACAGCTCCCTGCTGTCCTCTGGCACTGCTGTTGCTCCCCAGGCTGATTCCCTCCCTGTGTGGCCACAGCTCCACCTCCCTCCTGCTGGGGTAAATCCCTCACCTGGGGCTGCAGGGGTGACTCAGACTGGCAGAACTGTCTCAGTTCCCAAGAAAAGGCCGTGTTTGGTAGGAAATGCTGGGTTCCAGAAGACACAAAGTAAAGGAACTTCTCACTTGCTGTCACTGAAGATTCCGTGGTGTTTTCTCAGGGACAGCTCAGTCTCCAGTCCAGTTTGGGTGATGCTATTCCCAGTTATGTGTGTCCAACAGGCTTAGCTCTGGATGCAGCCATCCAAAAAACTTCCCTAGAGGCAAGCAAGGCAGGTCTGCAGCCACAGGGACACGGCCCTGCCAGGTGCCTGGAGCACATTCAGTGTCCCACAGGATTCATGGAGTGCCTCCTCTGCCCACAGTACCTGGTAGAAGCACCTCAGTCCCTTAAAGTTCTCTTCAGACCTTTCTGCCAGATGTTTCTGGTACTTGGCTCTCTGGGTTTGGCTGCTGAGACACAGAGCAAGGGATGAGCAGGGTGTGGAATGCCAGAGAAAGATCATCACAAAAACACTGAGGGGATCTCACAGCCCCGAGGTTATTTTGGTTATTTCACTGTGAGGGTCCTGTGGGTGTGCAGGGTGTGAGCAGGGAGCAGAGCCAGCCAAGGACTCTGTTCTGTCCCTGTGCTCCTTCCATGCCAGCAGAAACACAGAGAGGCTCTTTAGGAGGTATTGTTATCCCAGAGCCACAGAGTCCCTGAGAGGTTTGGGCTGAAGGGACCTTAGACATCATCCTAATGCAAACCCCTGCCATGGACAGGGACACCTTCCCCTGTCCCAGGCTGCTCCAAGCATGGCCTGGGACACTGCCAGGGATCCAGGGGCAGCCACAGCTGCTCTGGGCACCCTGTGCCAGCCCTGCCCACCCTGCCAGGGAACAATTCCTGCCCAATATCCCATCCAGCCCTGCCCTCTGGCAGTGGGAGCCATTCCCTGTGTCCTGTCCCTCCATCCCTTGTCCCCAGTC
Organism: Toxostoma redivivum; assembly: GCA_013397375.1. Taxonomy (NCBI): domain Eukaryota; kingdom Metazoa; phylum Chordata; class Aves; order Passeriformes; family Mimidae; genus Toxostoma; species Toxostoma redivivum. Next base: position 234,875 of record VXBI01003853.1, on the reverse strand, counting down.
CCTCTCCAGCTCTGCTGGAGCCCCTTTAGTCCCTGGCAGGGGCTCTGAGCTCTCCCTGGAGCCTTCTCCTCTCCAGGTGAGCACCCCCAGCTCTCCCAGCCTGGCTTCAGAGGAGCTCCAGCCCTCTGAATATCTCCATGTTCTCCTCTGGATGTGCTCCAGCAGCTCCAGGTCCTTCTTGTGTTGGGAACCCCAAAGCTGGACCCAGGACTGCAGTGGACTCTGTACTGGAACAGTTCCCCATGGAACTGTATGAGTGGAATATACAGAATTATTTGATCATTTGCCTGTCCATCTGCGGGGGCATTTCCAGGGAAATTGAACTCCAGAGCAGGATGGGAGAGAGAGCCCTGGTGCCCAGGCAGGGCAGGAGAGGAGGCTGGGACTGGCCAGGAGCAGTGAGCAATGAGCACAACAGCCTGAGCCCCTGGAGAGCATTCTGAGATTCTGGAGAACAATGTGACACCCTGGAGCACAGTCTGAAACCCTGGAGCACATTGTCACACCCTGGGACACTGTGTGACACCCTGGAGCACGGTTTGAAACTCCGGAGGAGGATTTGACACCCTGGAGCACAGCGTCACATCCCTGAGCACAGCCTCACATCTGGATCGCTGTCACACCTGGATCATGGTGTCACATCTGGATCACTCTATAACACCTGGATCACGCTGTCACACCCCGATCACTTTGTCACACCCAGATCACTCTGTCACATCTGGATCACTGTCACACTTGGATCATGCTGTACACAGGGATCACTGTCAGTCCTGGATCATGGTGTCATAGCTGGATCAGTGTCATGTCTGGATCACTCTGTCACACCCAGATCACTCTGTCACACCTGGATCATGCTGTACACGTGGATCACTGTCACATCTGGATGACTGTCACACCTGGATCACTCTGTCACACCCAGATCAGTCTGTCACACCTGGATCATGCTGTACACGTGGATCACTGTCACAGCTGGATCATGGTGTCACAGCAGGATCACTCTGATCACTGTCACACCTGGATGACTGTCACACCTGGATCACTGTCACATCCTGTCACACCTGGATCATGCTGTCACACCTGGATCACTGTCAACCTGGATCATGCTGTCACACCTGGATCACTGTCACACTTGGATCACTCTGTCACACTTGGATCATTCTGTCACATCCTGTCACAGCTGGATCATGCTGTCACACCTGGATCACTGTCAATCTGGATCACTCTCACACCTGGATCACGCTGTACACGTGGATCACGCTGTCACACCTGGATCGCTGTCACACTCTGTCACACCTGGATCACTCTGTCACACCCTGTCACACCTGGATGTCTCTGTCACACCCAGATCTGGGCTGTCCCCTGTCCCTGCCCAGCCCAGCCAGTGCCCAGCAGGACTCAGCTCCTCGCTGCTGCCCCGGGGCCATTTCCTGCCAGCACAGCCACCTTTCACACCAGGCAGGAGCATTCCCTCAGGGAAGCATTCCCTGTGACATCCCTGTGTCCCTGCAGCTCCTCAGCCTGTCCCCAGCTGCCTTGGGGACATTGAGCCTTCAGCAGTTGCCTCTGTGAAGGCGGATTTTGGTTCCCTGCCTGGAAAAACAGTAGGCGAAATAGTAAACCCTTAAATTCAAACATGTGTAAGTTATACATCTTATTTCCATTTTCAAGCAACATTCCCTTCGTCAGACATGAGGAAAAAATTACCATCTGCCTTGGAATATCTCAGTGGAGCATTTATCTCCTGGCCATGATAACTGAATTTCAGGCACTTCTCCTCCCCCCCAGCTCAGGTTAAGAGACAAATTTGTTTAGTGTCCTGCTTGGAATTCTTGCCAGCTGAGCTCGGAGGGTGGGATTTGTGCACTGTCACCGTTCTTACCCTGCAGGGAATGGTTCCCTCTCAAACCTCCTTGCAGAGGAGGAGGATGGCTCTGGGACTAAAGCATGGCCTAAACTGCCCTGGAAATGGCTTTGGATTAAAGTCTGGGCTTGCTCTGTGCAGAGGTTGTGCATGAATTCCCCCCTTGGGAAGGTGAGGGCAATGCTCCCTTCCCTGGCAGTCCCTGGAGATGGGATGTGCTGTGTGTGCCTGGCAGGCTCAGGCTGGGCTCTGAAGGGACTAAAGGCAGGAGCTGCTCCTGCAGCTGCAGGAAAGCTCAGGCCCTGTCCCTCTCTGGGCTGACAATTCTCCCAGGGTCTTCCCAAGGGTCTGCAGCAGGCCAGGCCTTAGCACGGGGCCACCTGAGCTGCTGGATGTGCCCTCTTCATCATTCCAGCACCTCAAGAGTTGAACTGGGGCCAGAGCCCTTTTCACACCCTTTGAAGTTCCTGACTCATACCTGGGGCATCCGAGATTCCCAGATTTCCTCACCAGCACTATTGATCAGAGACTTAACTGAATAATAGAGTAATAGAATAATTAAATAATAGAATAATGGAATAATTGATATAATAATAGAATAACAGAATAATTGAACTACAGAATAACTGAATAGTTGAACAATAGAATAATTGAACGGGCTGTGTTGGAAGGGACCCACAAGGATCCCCAAGTCCAACTCCTGTCTCTCAACAGGACTCGCCAGCAATCCCACCATGTCCCTTAGCGTTATCCAAATGCTCCTGGAGCTCTGGCAGGCTCCAAGAACAGACAGGCTTTGTATAAATCAGACTCTGTGCTGCCATTGGGTGCTCTCTGGGGACAGCCCTGTCCCTTTGGGTGGCTGTTCTGGGTTCTTTGTTAATGCCATGGAAGGGCTGTGTCCCTGGGAGCTCTGCAGAAACACCTCAGGGCAGGTGAGCAGAGCACCCGTGTGCCACTGCCAGGCTCCACTGCAGCACCGGGGGACTTTCAGCACCCCAAAGGGTGGAACAGCCCCACGGGGCTCCCAGGAGCACCCAGCCTGCCTGCAGGACTGCTGGGATCCCTGAGCAGCCGGGCAGGAGGGGTGGGGTGTAACAAACACACTGCTGCGATGGGCACTGGCTCCCCGCTGCTTTGGGAGGGTTGGTGTTCCAGAGCCGCTGCACACACTGCCTCGGCTGGAAATTCCCGTGGAGACTCCACCTCGCACTGTCAGAGATCCCCCGCGGGACCTGTGCCCACAGACCCCTTTATAACCCCCAGGGACAGGGCAGGAATGGCCTGTCCCATACCCCACATCCCCAAATGTCCCCCCTTGGGCCCATGTCCATGTGTGAGCCAGCCCCTCCCGTGCTGCAGGGCTGGAGGGGAGGGATGGTGGCCCAGGGCAGTGAGGGTGACCCGGGGCTCTGGTGGTGACCCAGGACAGTGATGGTGACCCAGGACACTGATCTGACCCAGGACAGTGATGGTGACAGACCCAGGGCTCTGATCTGGCCCAGGACACTGATGGTGACCCAGGACACTGTTGGTGACCCAGGGCAGTCATGGTGGCCCAGGGCACTGATAGTGACAGACCCAGGGCTCTGATGGTGACTTACCCAGGGCTCTGATCTGACCCAGATTCCCTTTTCCTTGCAGGGAGTCCCCCGTGGACTGCAGTGTGAGCAAGTGTGGGAAGCTGGTGGGAGCAGGCAGCGAGTCCAGCCCCATGAGCTACAGCACGTACATGGATGAGAAGAATGGGCCTCCCCCCAACATGACCACCAACGAGAGGAGAGTCATCGTCCCTGCAGGTACTGCCCGCTCGCTGCTCCCCTGCTCTGCCTGCACCACAGCCTTGTTTCGTTTCTTTATCTGCCCCCACAGGAATTTTCTCTCTTACAAACCATGTAAAAATATCAGTTTCTGGTCCCAGTGCATGATCTGAATCAGGATGGGCAGCAGATAATTGGTGCTTTTTTTTTTTTTTTTTTTTTTTTTTCCCTGGAATGAAGTGCTGTTTTGGTGTGCTGAATCAAATCCATCTTCTGTCATGTGTTAGAGGAGAATCTGCTTCCTGGGACATGCAGGGGATGATCAAAGAGGAAAGAAATGGGCCCAAGTTATAACTCCCCTGGTGCTCTCAGGATCCAGCTGCACTTTCAAGTCACACTGATTGATTCAAAATGAGCTATTTTGTTTCCATTTTTTTTGTTAGAAGTAGAAACCCAGAAAAATTATATTTTGCAGGAACTGTGTTATCCTTCCAAAAATTGTCACACAGAAACATTCCTGTCCAGCTTTGTTTGTGTTTGGTGTCCACATCTGCTGCCTGGAGCTGGCAGGATGCTCCACATGCATTTGGACACTCAGGGGTGAGAGCTGCTGTGGGGGGAGCTCAGGGTGAAGCCTGAACCTGGAGTGAGGAGCTGTTTCCCTGTGAAGTTTATAAATAATATCCACATAAACAGGGCCAGGAAGTTTCCAGCCAAGGGCTGGCCCAGTGTTCAGCCCAGAACTCGCCCTGGCTCCGAAGGTTTCACAGGGCAGGAGCTGGAGCCAGCCCAGCAGACAGAGCTGGCAGAGGGAAATGCACTCGTGGAATTCAGCTCCTTTCTCTGAGCAGATGACAACTCCCAAGCATTTGTTTGCATTTAGCATGAAAAGGAGAAGCTCAAGCTGAATGTAGTGAGGAGAAGCCAATAAAAGATTGATGGCAAATCTCTGAGTCCCTTTGGAGCTGATGTTTGGGAGACTGGCTGAGCTGCCTGGGGACAGCAGCACAATCCAGTGTCCCCCTGCCTGGAAAGGTAGAGCTGGCACCAACCAGCCCCAGTGTCATTGAAGATGTTCCAGGGGGAGTATTTATCCTGTATGCTTAAAAAAACAAGGGTGAGCTGAAGTTTAGCATTGTTGAAATAGGGAGAATTACTTCCAGTGCCCTCAGTGGAAGAGAAGGTTTGGAATCTCCTCTTTGAAGGAAAGGGAAGAAAAGGACTTTTCCCCTCCTTGTGAGCATCCACAAATCAAAGCCTTGAGATACTTGTGAAAGAGCAGAGATTTACCAGACTTTGGAAGACAATAATGAACATCATCCCAGATCTCTGGCTGCAGAGACGAGGCCCAAGTCATCCAAGAAAGGCATTTGGATATTTTAATTTAATCCAGAATGGAGATTTATAGTGCATTAGGCCGAAGATAAGCAAGAATAATGTCACATTAGGCTTACAATAGTAGTAATAATGAGCTCTAAGCCATGTTTCAAGAAAGTAGATTTTCAGACATCATTCAATGTCTTTTACAGTGTTTAAAGGGAGGCCACAAATTCTCTCTGCCCTCTAGATGCTGGGTTGTTTTCAAAACTCAACACAAATAAGTCTTTCAATTAAAAAAAAAAAAGAATCTTCCCTTGAATACTTGCATTGTAAAATTTGCAGCCTTTTGCCAGTGCTTAGAAAGCAGAATTTCAATTAACTATTGCCAAAACCTGAAGGAAATCCATCAGTCGTTCCCTGAGCAGACTTGCAAAGGTGTGGGGTCGTAAATTCCATTTTCTGAATTCAGCTTTCAGCAGCCCAGATTTTCTGGAGATTCAGTAGGGAAGGTCTCTGTTATAATTTCAGTTCCCTTGGTCTCAGCTCCCAGTCTGGTGCTGTTATTCCTGTGCTCAGGTGCCCAGGAATGCCAGGTGTGGGCACCGAGGGATGCCCTCAGCCTGGGCACACAATGTCCAGCCCTGCTGCAGTGTGTTCCTTGCTAATGGCATGTTCTGTTATTGCCCAAGCTAATAGTTTAGTCCAAAATTATACCCTCCCACCCACCTTGTCAGTCTATCCTGAACTCCCTGTCAATCCTGCTTTGTGCCAGCTCCCTGCTCGGAATTCCCCTTTGGAAATCCCCTAGAACTGGACCTCTCATTAGTCCCTGTGACCCAGCTTCCCCCCCTACCTCCCTCACTGGACAAGGCCTTTGTGAACCCTACCCTTTACCCCTCCCCAGAATTTCTCCGATTTGCTGATAAGTTTCACCTTGAACCTTCCCCTTGAACCTCCCCCATATTTCAGTTGTTGCACCCTTGCTCTTTTTTCTTTTGCCCCTGGATTCCCCAGAGTAATAAATCCTTTTTATCCTGTACAAAAGACCTCTCCCTCCTCCTTGCCTCCTTCAAACACAATCTGACATGGAGCCATGGAGCAATAGTTCTAGCCACATCTAAGGCCTCCTGTTCCTGGGTGTGACCCACAGGACCTTAGTGACAGTGACAGCAGCTCTGGCCGTTGTGTCACAGCCCTGGGCTGAGGCATTGCTTTATACCCCTAAAATCCTGGCTGAGGCATTTCTTGCTCCCTCAGAGCCCTGTGCATGTTCCTGGTCCATGTTCTCATTTTCCCGGGATCTGAGGTGGCTGAGCTTTGTCTCAGAGCTGGCCCAGCTGTTCATGACACATCAGACATCTCCAAAATTTGAACATTTTTGCAACCCTCTGCAGCTGCAGCAGAACATGAACGTGCAGCTCAGACTTGGGACTGGGATACGTGGGGAGCAGCAGCACAGGAAACATCTGCCCCTGCTGATAGCTCTGACAGGACTCTGCCAAGGGGATCGTGGCACCAGCTCTTGCTGGGGCTCTCTAATCTGATGCCCTCCCCAAATTCAAAGGCTGATTGTTTTTTTTTAACAAGCACTGCTGCAGGCACTGATCTGCGGGGGCCAGAGCTGCAGCCGGGCTCAGAGCGCTCCTGCGTCAGCACAAAAATAAAGATCCCACAGCTGGAGCTGGGCTGGCAGCCAGGGGTGCCCAGAGAGCACCAAACCCACCCTGCCCCCAGAGCTGGGGGGTGACAGGGACAGTGGGGATGGAATTGTGTTCCTGCCCCAGGGTGAATAAATGACTCACACCCAGACAAGCTGCTCTGTTTTAGCAAAACTATTTTATTTTATTTTATTTTATTTTACTATTTTATTTTATTTTGCTTTATTTTTTATTTTGTTTTAACTTTAATTTAATTTAATTTTTTATTTTATTTTAATATTTATTTTATTTCTTTATTTGATTTTATATTTTATTATTTTGGGTTTT